>JAVAXP010000036.1:0-434749 GCA_031163375.1 Conogethes punctiferalis | reverse complement strand
AGTTACCGGTCAGAGAGTAGGGTTGGGGGCAAGTTGGAGTATAGGCTTAGGGGCACTATGAGCGGCATAGAAATCGAAAAAAAAAATTTAAAAAAAAAATTATTTGAATTTTGGGAAATCAGGACTAAGAAAAATTTTCAACTTTTTTTTTTCAAAAAAAAAAATTTTTTTTTTTTTTGATGTTATCGTGTTAGTCATGTTATTTGGAACATATTTGGTCCTTTATATAAAGTTCGTAAAATGCATATTTTCCGAGATATTGGTGATTTTTTTCTTTATATGCATTTTTCTCGAAAACTATGCATTTTACGAATTTTATGTAAAGGACAAAAATTGTTGCAAATAATGTCACTAATACGATGACATCGAAAAAAGGGAGGATTAAAGACTTCGAAAAAAAAGTTTAAAAAAATTCTAAGTGTTTTGCCCTCAAGCCTACAATAGGTGGAGAAATCGGGACTTAGAAAAATTTTCAACTTTTTTTCAAAAAAAAAAACTTCCTTTTTCGATGTTATCGTGTTAGTCATGTTATTTGGAACATATCGACGGTCCCTACGTATAAAAGATCATGTCGAAAATGGCCAATTTTTTTTATTGCATATATGGCTTTAGATTGTCCATACGCTCATATCAATACATGGTTTTTTTTAAAATTGTATGTATTTTACTACATACACAAACCGTATATGAGAACAAGTATTGTAATTTTATGGAATTGGTGCCGTAGACGCGGATATGTATACTTGTCATTTTTTACTACGTTTTAAAATGCGCGCCAATCGGTGCAAACGCGGTCATGTCAAACTTAACCTCATTTACGGGAGATTCCCCGGCAGAGACGTGTTGATTTGTCGTTGACGTGTCGACTTATATTTTTTAAATATAAGTCAATTGTACAAAGAAAATATAAAATTTATTTTTATAGAAGTATATCCAGTCATGACGTACAAGTCTGTATATACGTCCTAATATAATTATAGTTTTACGGATTTGTTATCATTTACTCGTAACTGTTTTTGTTGTCTGGCCCGTTGGTGCAATTAATAATAGTCCTGTTTTGTGCGCTATGGGTGCACTAACTTACAAAAGTTGGAATCCCACCCATGAATAATATTTGTGGTACAAATTTCTTTTTTTTTGTTCTATCCTTGCAAATTAAATTATAATGGAAGTCAATAAATAAGTCTTTCAATTTAAATAATAATTTAGACCACTATTCCACCGACTAGTTTAGGGGCAGGTAATGTTTTTGAAGATGTCAAATATTAAAGTTGTTTAGTTCATTGTTTGTCTTATAAACTTTTCATTTTTTAGAGATACATGCACATGGAGAAGGATATGTCGCTGGACTATGAAGACCAGGCTTTAGAAGTTGCTGACAGCGTTAGAAAAGCTCCCGAAATACATAGTGATATAGAAAAAAATAACACATTTGATATACTATCGCAGACCGATTTATTTTATTTAAATTTATATAATTGAGACAGTCGGTGAAATTTCAAATGATGAAATTTTACATTGTACAACTAAAATTTGATAGATTCTCATTCTTTTGCTCCTACACCAATGCCTATCCCTTATATGGTTTTTGGAGGCAGTGATAATAATGATTTTGATTTTTTAAGCGATTGTAATGTTGTCATATTTGATACTTCTTTAGGAACAAGCCCGTTCAAGGTTCTAGTGAAATGTCTGGTTCATCAACACCGCAAAGAAAAAGGGTTCACCTTAAGAAGTCGTAGAAGTAGACCAAAACTTTGTTAGATATTAAGTGGGTAATTTAGTTATTTATATATGTAGGTAGTTCTAGATTGAGAAGCGGCCCGTCAGTCGCTCAATAAATGGTCAACAGCGCAACACGTCTTTTATTATTTATCAGTGGCGACGAGGATGGGATCCATTACTGAGTAGGGTTATAAGTTACATCAGAGACGGTTGGCCTAGGGAAATAGAAATTAACGAATTAAAACCTTATTTCAATAGGAAGTCGGAACTATATTTGGAATTGGGTTGCGTCATGTGGGGACACCGGGTAGTAGTGCCACAGTTGTGCCGGGATAAGGTCCTGCAGGTACTTCACGATTCCCACATGGGGATTGTGAAGACCAAAAGCTTAGCCCGCAGCTACGTGTGGTGGCCCGGCGTGGACGAGGCCGTGGAGCGCCAGTGCCGCGAGTGCGCGGTGTGCGCGGCGGTAGGCAGCGCGCCGCCCGCGCACGCGCCTTGCGCGTGGCCGTGGCCCGCCCGCGCATGGTCCCGGGTTCACATAGATTTTTTAGGACCAATAGCGGGAATGAAATTTTTAGTTATCGTCGATGCTTGTTCCAAATGGATAGAGGTTTTTAACATGAACTCAACTACGGCTCGATTAGTTACAAAAAAATTGATGGAAGTTTTTGCTAGATTTGGTTTACCAAAGCAAATCGTGAGTGATAACGGCCCCCCTTTTTCCAGCTTGGAATTTAGTGAATTTTGTAGCAGCAACGGAATTGAACATATTTTTACTGCACCTTACCATCCCGCGTCCAATGGCGCGGCAGAAAATGCTGTTAAAATATGTAAGAGGGTGATAAAAAAAGCATTAATTGAAAAAAAGGATATAGATACCGCATTAAACAATTTTTTATTAATGTATAGGAATACTGTCCACAACACTACAGGAGACAGTCCTGCTCAGTTGTTGTTGGGGCGCGCACTGCGCACTAGGCTCGACTGTCTCAAGCCCGACCGGGAGCGGCGGGTGCGAGCCTTACAAGCGCAACAAAGAATAAGTGCAGGAGGAAATGAGCGACAGTTAGAAGTAGATGACCTGGTTTGGTATAGATCTTATTCCGGGGAAGTAAAATGGAGCGCGGGAAAAATATTGGATGTTATGGGGGAGACTGACTACCGTGTAATTGGGGATGATGGAAATATTGTACACCGTCATATTGATCAACTAAAAAGACGCAATTATTCGCAAGAGGTGCAGAGTTCGGAAAATGCTGCACAAGGTAGTAGTATGCTGAACCCCGGCTTGTTTACGGTGCCCATGGCGCGCGATGACGCGGGCGCGGGCGGCGCGCGCGCTGGCGCGGCGGACTCGGTTCCGCTCCCGGATAGTAACGGGGAACGTAGATACCCATTAAGGTTGCGCCAACCGCCTGTCCGTTTTGGTTTCGAATTTGATTAGTGGTTATACCTAAACAAAATTTATTATTTGCTTGATTGTAACATGTATGTACCTACCTACCTACTTCCGTCCTTAAACAAATCTCTTTGGATTGTAATAAATATTAAGATATAAATAAAATAATTCTTTGTAAATGTTTATGCCTTAGGTTAGTTTAAAGTAAGGGTGGAGGTGTTAGATATTAAGTGGGTAATTTAGTTATTTATATATGTAGGTAGTTCTAGATTGAGAAGCGGCCCGTCAGTCGCTCAATAAATGGTCAACAGCGCAACACGTCTTTTATTATTTATCAAACTTCATTTTCGATTTCAAAATTTGGCTACTTTCTAAGAACCGGCTTAAAGATACAACTTCAGATAAAGTATTGCGGAATAAAATTAAAGAAGTAAAAATTCAAGAAATGCATCCATATATTATTGAATTTATATACGATTTTTTAAAGATAATTACAGGAAATTAGACTGTACAAATAATTTGAAACTGACAAGAGGGAGAAAAAAGAAAGAGCAAGAAATAATACTAGAGAAGTTGTACAAAGGGCCACTTCCAATTGCTGAAGTAAAATACAAAGACTTGATTAGTGTTTGCGATACAATGATTATTCCAAAAAAGTATCACTATTTCTATAAGACTTTTTCTGTAAAAAATATAATAAGTCCGTCGGTCGATTGTTAAAAAACAAAACACACGTATTTTTTCATTTCTGAATTAGACCAAAAACGACAAAGATCTAACCCGTTAAAATTACGCGTGACGTCAAAGACGCGAATGTATGACGGAAATGTTACTCCTAAATTTGGATGCCTTGTATCTTTGTTATTTTTTTTTAAAAAAAAAAAGGAAAGATACGAGCCCAATATATTTTTTAAATCTAAAATGCGGACTAAATATGATGTAATTATTTTGACCCTGGAAATATCCCTATTGAGTTACTTGTTGTAATAAAAATTTATAATTTTGTATTAGTTCATTTCCTATTGTACAAAATAAATAATAGTTCATAACAATGAATCAGTCTGAATAAAGCTGTGATTATAATAATTAAAATATATTATATAAAATAATCTCCAATAAACTATATTAGATACTATTATATTATAATTTTGAATAGTAGACGAAGCTGTGATTTTTATGTTTAGTTCTTAATTTAATTAGACTACTTACAAAAAAACAATAGTCATTTATAGAAGACTATTACCGTTAAATTAATATTTTATTCAAGATACACAAAACTTGTTTAATTATCACAATAAACCCGATTAATATTCATAATAGAAGACATGACTGTTTTTACATTGCAAGGAATTGTTCTTCCGACCGGATGAAGTAAAACCAAGTATAAAGAGATATGTCCTCATTAACTTATTTTTTATATTATTGCTTCAAGATCTAGAGATGTTTAAGGTACCATTGTAAACAAATAATTATATGTTTCTTTTTATACAAGTAATACTAGCATTTTACCATTAAAAATTGCATTATTTCTTCCTACGTACAAACGGTCATCTAAGATTTGTCCGATGTGGCTTTATTTCTGTTATGTATGAATGAGGGTATATCAATACTTATAGGCTCGTACCTTATAACGCTGTGAATATTGTTGCCATGCCAGTTCACGAATAGATGCGCTTGCGAACATACCGTTGTTTTATTTGTCAGTGGCGACTGCGGGTGGATTTTAAATTGATCGTCGGGTTCAAATTATTGTGGAACAATGTCGAAATTAAGTGAATTTAGTGTGACGGACGGAAATTGGCAATCATATTGTGATAGATTGGAGATGTACTTTTTGGTGAATAACGTGAAAAGCGAACTTAAATTACCAACGCTCATAACATTTATGGGGGAGGAGGCTTACGAACTGTTGGTGAATTTATGTAGTCCCAAAAAACCGGCCCAATTGTCGTGGGAGGAGGTTAAGACTGTGATGCGGAGTCATTTACAACCTAGTCCATCGTTTCTGGCGGAACGTTATAAATTTCGACAAAGGCGTCAAAATGGCGGCGAAAGCATATCAGTGTACGTTGCGGATTTAAAAAAACTGACACGTTTTTGTGAATTTGAGACTAACTTGGACGACAATTTGCGGGACCAATTTACGTGCGGAATACTCAGTGACGGAATTCGACAACGGTTGTTTGCGGAGGGAAATATAACGTTTTCGAAGGCGGTGGCCGTGGCCACGGCCATGGAAGCAGCGGAGCGGGATGCAGCTGCGGTGGGCTGCCGCGGTGGTGCGGCGCCGGCGGCGCTGGACCCGGCCGCCGGGCCGCCGCCCGAGCGCGCGGACCAGCCGGGGGCGAGCGGGCGCCGGAGTGCAGCCGGGTTGGACTTAGCGGGATCGCTAAACCGCCTAAACATTTACGGAGGATGTTTAGCATGCGGGGATTATGGACACAGAAGGAATGACTGCAAATTCCGGTCATACGAGTGCAGTCGATGCAGGAAAGTTGGCCATCTCAGGCGTGTGTGCCACCAGAATACCAATTTCAACGAGATGTTGCCTGGCAGATCGGGCGACAACGGAAGCGCGCAGTGGCGCGGTGGCGGAAGCCGAGGTTCGCGCGGGTACGGCGGCGAACGTTCTAGAAGGGCGCGCCCGGGGGCAAAGGTCACGAGTCGCGCTGAGACTCATTGGGTGCAGCAAGATGAAAATTATAATAATTTTCCTACGGACGATGTCATCGAGGACGAGCCGATGTATCAGATGTCACTAAATCAGTATCGACCGGTGAGCATAACAGTGAATGTAAATAAGGTTAAGTTGCCTATGGAAATTGACACGGGATCCCCTTTATCTTGCATATCATTTCAAACGTACAAATCGTATTTTAGTGAAATGCCAATTCAAACTTGTACATTGTCAGTTAGCTTCTATAATGGCAGTAAAGTAAAACCTTTGGGGTATTTAGAAGTTACTGTTAATCATAACGGCCTTTGTAAAAATTTAGATTTATATGTTTTCAAGGAGGGAGCCACATCTCTTTTGGGGCGTCAATGGTTGGCAGAATTGAATATGTCAGTTCCCGTTATTCCTGTCAATAGTGTAGGCTTAGATAAAACGGTAAATTCTAATCAAAATATTGCATTTAGCGATTTACAACGGGATAAATTGGTTAACGATCTCGTCGATAGGTATAAGGAGGTGTTCGACGGCGGGCTGGGGAGCTTCACGGGCGGGAGGGCCACGCTGCGCGTCCGCGAGGGTGCGGAGCCGGTGTTCTGCCGCGCGCGGCCGCTGCCGTACGCGCTGCGCGCGCGCGTGGACGCCGAGCTGGACGCCATGCTGCGCGCCGGCGTCATCGAGCCCGTCGACTGCTCCGACTGGGCCACGCCACTGGTAATCGTACATAAGAAAGACGGCGCTTTGCGCATTTGTGCTGACTATAAGTGTAATGTAGGTAGATACCTACCATTTAATATTAGTATGTAGTAAGGGTAGGACAACAATGTATCAGACATATCAGTCCGGAATAAACCGCTATCCAGTACGCACACGCTTCTTTCACTTATCCTCCAGGACACAACCCTCCTTACCTCAAGGATCATACATTACAGTTTGGCGACAAGGATTAAGAACCTGCACGATGTCTATCGGCAAGCTGAACGAGTTCGACGTAAACAACGGGGTGTGGACGTCGTATGTAGACCGGCTGAATATGTTCTACAAAGTGAACAGGATCGACGAGGACATGAAGCTGCCGATTTTAATCGCCTCAATGGGTGACGAGGCGTACGAGTTGCTGGCTAATTTAGCAAGCCCCAAGAAGCCGTCGGAGTTAACGTTTGCAACCGTTAATGAGGTGATGCAATCGTATCTGCAGCCTATACCCTCTTCGTTGGCAGAAAGGTACCGGTTTAGGCAAAGACGGCAGAACATCGGGGAAAATGTGTCTGTGTATGTGGCGGAGCTGAAGAAAATGGCAAAACATTGCAAGTTTGGTGGCAATTTAAATGAAAATCTGCGGGATCAATTCATTTGCGGGCTACAGAGTGACGTCATTCGCCAACGGCTGTTTGCGGAGGACGATAACGTGACCTTCACGGAAGCCTTCAAACTTGCAACGTCGTTGGAAGCTGCGGAAAGAGATGCAGCGATGGTGGAGGAGACCAGTGCGGCTACGAGAGCGAGTGAGACGGGAGCAGTGAACGCGATGTCGGCAACATGGCGGGCGGCGGGCGGCCGTCGTGCGGGTGCGGCCGGAGTACGCACAAGGCATCGGAATAGTGCGCATAATCGGGACGATAATGCCTATTGTGTCGCTTGCGGAGCGCGGAGTCATATCCAGGTGGATTGTCGGTTTCGGAAATATGTGTGTAGTAAGTGTCATCGTGCGGGCCATTTGCGACGGGTGTGTCCAGATGCCGGGGCATCGGGCACGTCGCGGGGCGCGGGTCAGGGCGAGGGTCGGCCGGCGTCGGGGTCGGCCCGGAACGGCCTGCATTTCGGGGACGCCGATTGCGAGTCCAGCGAGGAGGCCGACGAGGACATCGAGGAGGACTTACATCACCTGTCCTTAAATAATTATAAACCAGTAAGTCTATCTATTCAAATTGATGAAACGTTATTAGATATGGAAATAGATACTGGTACTGCCATTTCTTGCATTAGTAAGATAACGTACGATAAATTTTTTAAATATTTGAGGGTAGAAAGTGATAACACTATCCTCAAATTTTATGATGGCTCCAGGATTAAACCTATCGGTATTATTAGACCGTTAGTCAGTTACCAAGGTCGTTCTAAACATTTGGAATTATTTGTAATTCAGGGAGGTACAACATCTTTATTAGGAAGGCAATGGTTGGCGGAATTAAAAATCACAGTGCCGTTGCTCAATTGTAACATGGTAGGATTAAGCAAGAGGGATCCGTCATGTGGTGACATTACTAAATTGTTCGATAGGTATAAGGAGTTATTCGACGGCGGGCTGGGGCGGTACACCGGCGGCAAGGCGACGTTGCGCGTGCGGGATGGGGCCACACCGGTGTTCCACCGCGCGCGGCCGCTGCCGTACGCGCTGCGCGAGCGCGTGGACGCCGAGCTGGACGCCATGCTGCGCGCCGGCGTCATCGAGCCGGTCGACTGCTCCGACTGGGCCTCCCCACTGGTACCGATTAATAAACCAGATGGCACACTGAGAATTTGTGCCGATTATAAGGTAACTTTAAATCCGTCTCTATTGGTCGATCGTTATCCGCTTCCGAAAATCGAGGATATTTTAGTAAATTTGAATGGCCACTAATGCTTTAGCAAAATTGATTTATCTCAGGCCTATAATCAAATCGAGTTAGATGACTCAAAAAGGTATACGGTTATTAATACTCATCGAGGTTTATTTCGTTACAATCGACTAGTATATGGGTTATCCTCGAGTGTAGGTATTTTCCAACGAATTATGACTAATTTATTAGGTGATATTCCCAATGTGCAAGTGTTTCTCGATGACGTAATTATCGGGGGCAAATCTAGGTCAGATAATTTACGTACTTTGGAAAAAGTTTTCCAACGATTACAATCGCACGGTTTAAAATTGAAGAAAGCCAAATGTAAATTTTTTGTTGAGGAAGTCGCTTATTTAGGATACGTGGTTTCTAAGGAGGGCATCAGGCCGGATAGGAGCAAAATAGATGCAATAGAAAAAATGGGTCCACCGCGTAATGTGTCAGAATTACGATCATTTCTGGGCACCGTTAATTTCTTTGGTAGGTTCGTTAGGAACCTAAGCGGAACGTTATCACCCTTGTATAGTTTACTACGTAAAGGGGTAGACTGGGAGTGGGACTCCGAGTGCGACCGGTCCTTTTGCGAGGTCAAGCGTGCGCTGTGCCGCGCGGGAGGGCTCGCACACTACGCGCCGGGCGCGCCGCTGGTGGTGACGTGTGATGCGAGCGCGCAGGGGCTGGGCGCGGTGCTGACGCAGCGCGGGCCCGAAGGCGAGCGCCCGATAGCCTTTGCGTCGCGCACTCTGACGGAGGCAGAAAAGAATTACTCCCAGATACACCGGGAAGCGTTGGCTATCATATTCTGTGTAAAAAAATTTCATCAGTACTTGTACGGACGTAAGTTTACGTTGCGTACCGATCATAAACCTTTAGTATCGATTTTCGGACCGAATACGGGTATACCTACGATGACAGCTAGCAGAATGCAGCGATGGGCGATTATATTATCGGCATACAATTATGAAATTGAGTATGTAAATACTAGTAATAACTGTGCTGATAGTTTATCCAGACTGCCTAATCGAAACGCAGTTAAGGTTCAAAATAGTTCAGACGTAATACCGGAACAAACGTATTTACATTTTGCTCAAGAAGCGTTACTGTTAGACTACAACCACATAAAAAAACAAACTGCTAAGGACCCAATGTTGGGCAGGGTGCTCGCTTTTGTTAGGGATGGCTGGCCCGAGCATTGTGATATCAGCGAATTAAAGCCGTACTTTAATAGGAAAGCAGAGCTTTATGAGGAGTTAGGTTGTCTGATGTGGGGTTATAGGGTTGTCATACCGAAGAGATGTCGGGAAAAGGTCCTGGACATTATACATGAACCGCACATGGGCATAGTGAAATCGAAGGCCTTGGCACGGTCGTACGTGTGGTGGCCCGGGGTAGACGAGGCGGTGGAGGCGGCGTGCCGCGCGTGTGGCGTGTGCGCGGCCGCAGCCGCCGCCCCGCCGCGTCACGCGCCCCGCGCCTGGCCGTGGCCCGCGCGACCGTGGACGAGACTACATATGGATTTCATGGGGCCAATATTTGGTAAAATATATTTCGTAGTAATCGACGCCATGTCGAAATGGATTGAAGTGTTTCAGGTTCCGAGCACGTCGGCTAATTATACAATAGATAAATTAAGGGAGTTATGGTCGCGATGGGGGATTCCGAAACAAGTCGTCAGTGATAACGGACCGCCCTTTACGAGTAGGGAATTTAGTGAATTTCTTACTGGCGATGGAATTGAGCACATTTTTACTGCGCCATATCACCCGGCATCCAATGGGGCGGCGGAAAATGCCGTAAAAACCTTGAAAAATGTGATCAAGAAGTCGGCCGTAGAAAAAACAAATGTACAAAAGTCTTTAAATAAGTTTTTACTATATTATAGGAACACGGAACATTGTTCGACAGGTGAAAGCCCGGCGATGTTACTCATAGGTAGAAGACTTCGTACACCTTTAGACTTATTGAAACCAGACAGGGAAAAACGGGTCAAAGTTAGTCAATCTCGTCAGTTAGAAACGTCGGGAGGGTCAGATAGGAAAATAGAAGTAGGCTCGGACGTTTGGTATCGTCAATACTTAAAAGGGGACAAATGGCAACCGGGCAGAGTAAGTGGTGTTTTAGGTACAACCGATTATAACATAATCGATAACAGCGGTAAAGTAATTCATCGACACATCGACCAATTAAGACGTAGATCTAGGAAGTCATTAGCGTGTTCGATAAATAGTAAGCCATCTGCCTCAGAGGAAAGTGTGACGGCAACGAGTACTCCGCAAAAATCGGATACCCAGTCGAGGCAGTCTAATGGTGAGGCGCCGTCGCCCGCGCCGGGGCGCAGCGCGGCGGAGGAGAAGGTGGATGACGAGTGTTTCATAACTCCGGAAAAAGACCCTATCCGTATGATCCCACCAGAGGATACGGCTCGGTTAGTCGTTCCGGCAGTGAGTCCGATACCCTCCCAGCCACGTCCAATAAGAAAATGTAGATTAAATAAGTCACCTAAGTATAAGTTTTAAATGGGTCGCAATTACGAAATTTGAATGTAAAAATTTATGATATAGATTGTATAATAGTAATAAACTTTATTGTGTAAGTATCACATGTAATTCGTATGTACTTAAAAATATATACTTAGTTTTACTGTTGGTTGTTGTAAAGTAATTAAGCGTGGAGGAGTGTAATGTAGGTAGATACCTACCATTTAATATTAGTATGTAGTAAGGGTAGGACAACAATGTATCAGACATATCAGTCCGGAATAAACCGCTATCCAGTACGCACACGCTTCTTTCACTTATCCTCCAGGACACAACCCTCCTTACCTCAAGGATCATACATTACAATAAGATGACTTTGAATAAAGTGTTGAAAGTTGACAAGTACCCGGTGCCAAAGATTGAGGATTTGTTGGCTAAGTTAGGGGGTAATAACTGTTTCACTAAGCTAGATTTATCACAGGCCTATAACCAAATATTGCTAGATGAATCGAAAAATTTGACAGTAATAAATACACATAGAGGTCTTTTCAAATATAATCGGTTGGTGTACGGTCTCGCGTCCAGCCCAGGCATTTTTCAAAGAATTATGTCGCAATTATTGGAAAACATACCTAATGTCACCGTGTTTTTGGATGACATTTTGATCGGAGGCACATCTGTATCCTCAAATTTGGCAACATTAAATAAAGTATTAAAAATTCTTCAAGACAATGGTTTAAAAATAAAAAAACAAAAGTGTGATTTTTTTTGTACCGAGGTTAAATATTTGGGTTTTGTAATAAACAGTCAAGGAGTGAAAGTTGATGCTGATAAAATTAAACCGATCATCAATCTTTCCCCGCCAAGTAACGTTTCCGAACTTAAATCATTTCTCGGGATGATAAATTTTTATGGTAAATTCATAAAAAACCTAAGTTTTTATTTGTCACCTCTTTATGAACTACTTAAAAAAGGGAAACACTGGTGTTGGACGCCCGGACACCAACGAGCCTTCAATGTAGTAAAAAGATTGCTGGTGAGTGCGGATGTGCTGGCGCACTTCGATGCGTCGCTGCCGCTCGTGCTCACGTGCGACGCGAGCGCGCGCGGGCTCGGCGCCGTGCTGGCGCAGCGCGGCGCGGGCGGCCGGGAGCGGCCCGTGGCGTTCGCTTCCCGGGCGCTCACCCCGGCCGAATGTCACTATAGCCAGATTCACAAGGAGGCACTCGCTATAGTTTTCGCTGTTAAGAAATATCATCAGTATTTATACGGCACACGTTTTATTTTGCGCACGGATCACAAGCCCCTAGTAAGTATATTCGGACCCGATACCGGCGTTCCGAGTATGACTGCGAGTAGGCTCCAGAGGTGGGCGTTGTTGTTGTCCGCTTACGATTTTTCCATTGAATATGTTAACAGTGAAAACAATACGGCGGATTCGTTGTCGCGTATGATAGACGGATATAAAGCGTTAAACGCGACCGATCACGAGCAGGACGAACCGGAGCAGACGTACATGCATTTTGCATCTGAAGCGTTACTGTTAAAGTATGAAGATATTAGGATAGGAACTAGGAAAGACCCCATCTTAGGACGGGTACTGAGTTACGTCAGGGACGGTTGGCCGAGCGAAGTAGAAATACGCGAACTGCAACCTTATTTTAATAGACGAAACGAACTATATATAGAACTAGGATGTCTAATGTGGGGCCACCGGCTCGTAATTCCGAGCGCGTGCCGCGAGGAGGTGCTCCGGGAGCTGCACGACACGCACATGGGCATCGTGCGCACCAAGAGCGTGGCGCGCAGCTACGTGTGGTGGCCGGGCATGGACGAGGCCGTGGAGGCGCAGTGCCGCGCGTGCGGCGTGTGCGCGGAGGCGGCCGCGGCGCCGCCGCACCACGCGCCCGTGCCCTGGCCCTGGCCGGCGCGCCCCTGGCGAAGGTTACATCTTGATTTTTTGGGACCCATCGGGGGTGAGAAGTATTTGGTGATTGTCGACGCCTGTTCGAAGTGGATTGAGGTCTGTAGGATGCAAAGCACCACAGCTAAGGCGGTCGTAACAAAATTACGGGAAATCTGGGCTCGTTTCGGTATACCTAGACAAGTCGTTAGTGACAACGGCCCGCCGTTCAGTAGTGACGAATTTAATTGTTTTTTAAATAGTAACGGAGTGGAACATATTTTCTCAGCGCCGTACCACCCGGCTTCCAACGGCTTGGCGGAAAGCGCGGTAAAAATATGTAAAAGGGTAATTAGTAAGGCAATTGCGCAACGAGTAGATGTAGAATCGGCTCTGCAACGATATTTATTAATTTATCGCACTACTGAACACGGTACTACGAATGAGAGTCCAGCGCGGATATTACAAGGTAGGTCGTTAAGAACCAGATTAGATAGATTGAAACCACCCCGGGAGGAGCTGGTTCACGCTGCGCAGAGGCGGCAGCAGGAGGCCGCGGGGGGCTCGTGGCGCTCCTTCGAGGTGGGGGACTCGGTCTGGGGGCGTGTTTACAACGGACAACGTAAATGGTTAAGTGGTCGTATTGTCGACAAGCTAGGTGAAACCGATTACAATATTCAGCTAGATGATGGTACTTGTTTACATAGACACGTAGACCAAATAAGATTAAAATCAAAGTCAACATCACCAAACTCTGTAGTCAGCATAGGTGCAGCCCCGTTGAGATCTGATAGTACACCTTTTTTGTCACCGGTGGCGTGTTTGAGTCGAGACCGGACGGGCTCGGTGGTGTCGGAGTGTGCTGAGAGCAACGAGAAGGCGGCGTCCCGCGCCGCGATCGGGGGTGAAAAGTTAGGGTCGAATGAAACGCTTGTTCAGCAGGACACCTGTACATCGCCTGTACAGCCCACAGTTTCCCAACCCACCGTCAGTGAAGCTCGTCACCCGATTCGCAATCGTAAGCCCCCAGAGAGATATGGTTACTCTTAAATAATTACTTTTGTTATTTCATACCTACCTATAACATTATAGTCCTAATTTGTTATCGTGATAAATTGTACCTATGTGTTTAAAAATAGAATGGTTAGTGAAACGTCGGATTTTATTATATGTACCTAATCTGTGAATAATGACCATTAAATGTACCTATTTTGTTTTTACACCTACAATGATGCAATTGTTGTCGATTAGATAATAAGAGCTTGTAACTCACATTGTTTATGTAAAGGTTTTAAATTATGTTCTGAATTGTAGTAACTAAGGGTGGAGGTGTTATGTATGAATGAGGGTATATCAATACTTATAGGCTCGTACCTTATAACGCTGTGAATATTGTTGCCATGCCAGTTCACGAATAGATGCGCTTGCGAACATACCGTTGTTTTATTTGTCAATTTCGATAACGGTGTAAAAACGGTCATCTGTCTGTTTTTTATAGAAAATGTACATAAATTTAATATCTTTGAAAACATTTAAAGAATGTCTAACTATAATAACACATTACGCAAACAATATATTCAAAGTTTAAAGTATTTTTATTTCTAGAGCGATTTGAACTTTCATTTCGCTCTCCTGTAAACCTTAGTTTTAGACTTATCCTCTTATTCGTAGGGACCGTCGATATTTGGTCCTTTATATAAAGTTCGTAAAATGCATATTTTCCGAGATATTGGTCATTTTTTTCTTTATATGCGTTTTTCTCGAAAACTATGCATTTTACGAATTTTATGTAAAGGACAAAAATTGTTGCAAATGATGTCACTAATACGATGACATCGAAAAAAGGGAGGATTAAAGACTTCGAAAAAAAAAGTTGAAAATTTTTCTAAGTCCCGATTTCTCCACCTATTGTAGGCTTGAGGGCAAAACACTTAGAAAATTTTTCAACTTTTTTTTCGAAGTCTTTAATCCTCCTTTTTTTCGATGTCATCGTATTAGTGACATCATTTGCAACAATTTTTGTCCTTTACATAAAATTCGTAAAATGCATAGTTTTCGAGAAAAACGCATATAAAGAAAAAAATGACCAATATCTCGGAAAATATGCATTTTACGAACTTTATATAAAGGACCAAATATGTTCCAAATAACATGACTAACACGATAACATCGAAAAAGGAAGTTTTTTTTTTTGAAAAAAAGTTGAAAATTTTTTTAAGTCCCAATTTCTCCACCTATTGTAGGCAAAGGGGCAAAACACTTAAAAAAAATTTCAATTTTTTTTCGAAGTCTTTAATCTTCCATTTTTTCGATGTCATCGTATTAGTGACATCATTTGCAACAATTTTTGTCCTGTACATGAAATTCGTAAAATGCATAGTTTTCGAGAAAAATGCATATAAAGAAAAAAATCATTAATATCTCATAAAATATGTATTTTACGAATTTTATCTACAGAACAAAAAACGTTTATTTTATCCATATTTATGCATAGAATTAAAAAAAAAATGAGCTAACTTGAATTTAAATTTTTGGTCAAAAATTTTTTAAGTCCTTAATCCCATAGTGCCCCTAAGGCTACACTCCAACCTAGTTACCTACTTAAAGTAGTATAAGACCACATTGATTGTCTACAATGTATTGTTTTTCCAGTCTATACATTACAAGCAATGTTGATATTTACCAATGGTAAACATTAATTTTGTCCTTAAATATAATTAATATTTATGTAGGTACCATGTCAAACCTTTAACTACCGACGTGGGGCCTGTGAGGCCGAGGCGGCTAGAGATTTTGTTAGATTAACCCCTTCCTCTAGCAGGAAAGCCCCGTACTCTTCAGTACCTGCGAATTTAGTTGCGTCAACGCCGATGAGTGTGGTAGTAATGCCGGCAAACACGATTTCAGTAAGCTATTTAGATTTAAAACTCCAACGAGGCCTCATAGGCCCAACGTCGGTAGTTACGTGACTTTTTTGTTTACGCTAAGGTCAACAAAAAGTGAATTTTTACAGGAACCTGATTGATAAGTTAAAATATAAATGTACCGGGAATGTCGGGTGATAAACACCGTTTAGCTACAAACAATCCAAGAGACTACGATGTCATAGAAATATTTTGGATTCGAATCATGAAACTTTGATTGAAAGCTTAATTGTAAGAAAAAAACAAGAAAAATATGTGCATGTTGTCCACCTAAACTAAATAGAAAATCCTCATATTAGTAATCATGTAAAAAACATTTTTGTTTACAATTAGCTTAAATTATCATGCTCTATTTTATTTTATTTTATTTTATTTTATTACAAAATCCACAGCTCTT
This sequence comes from Conogethes punctiferalis, assembly GCA_031163375.1. Taxonomy (NCBI): domain Eukaryota; kingdom Metazoa; phylum Arthropoda; class Insecta; order Lepidoptera; family Crambidae; genus Conogethes; species Conogethes punctiferalis. The sequence goes on along the minus strand of JAVAXP010000036.1, from coordinate 418,650 downwards.
AAACTAACAATTACAGTGTCTTAATTTTATCTTACAGCTAATAACGGATTTTAATTTTATTAATTTAAAACAATGACATATGGAACAACGGATTGAGTGAGGTTGATGCACACATATACACAAGATATTTAAGTAAATAACTAAAGGAAATTATAATAATAATAGTAAATAAATATGCATAAATATACCTACATAAAAATACATATGTATAATATATTAATATATATTTTATTAATACCTATATGATTTATTTACTTATAATGAAAGAATGCTGACAATTTCTTTTCTAAAAGATTGCAATGACGAAGAGAATAAATCAACTGAGCCAAACTTATCATTAAATGTTTTCTGCATACGACATATGACAGAATTCTGAGCATACTTAGTGCGTACAAATTTGTAGCTAAAAAGTTTTGTATGCCTGGTTCGGGCAGATGGAGCACCAATTTGTAACACTCTAGTCACTAGGTCTACGCTGTCTATATCATTATTACATATCTTGTACAGGAAAATCATATCAAGAAGACAGCGTCTATTCTCAAGCGTTAGTTGGTGGTGGAAGTTACACGAATCTACATAGTCTGTGTGTGCGCGGTAATCACGATAATTTAGATGTTTGAGGAATTTACGTTGTATTTTCTCTATATTTTGGTTGTATATATTATACTGTGGACTCCAGATGTTACAACAATACTCAAGGATACTTCTTACATATGTGTAATAAAGTATTTTTAGACAGTGTATGTCTGTAAAAGATCTGCTCACTCGCAAAATGAATCCTAGATTTTTATACGCTTTTGAGACTATATGGTCTATGTGATCTGAAAACGTTAATTTAGAGTCCATTAAAACACCCAAGTCACGAACTTGTTTTGTCTCCTGAAGATCTGAACTGTTGATACTATATTTAAACTTTAGCGGTTTCCTTTTACGAGTGAAAGACATGTAAGAGCATTTGTTAACGTTGATATTAATTCGATTTTCTGCATAGTAAATACTCAATCTATTTAAATCCTCTTGTAACCTATAGCAATCCTCAATATTTTTGATCTTTATATAAATTTTTGTATCATCTGCATACATTAAATACTTAGCATACCTAAAACATCCGGCAATATCATACAGGTAACAAGAGTACAGCAGGGGACCGAGTATGGACCCCTGTGGCACACCAGACGATATTGTGACATAGTTAGAGCGATATCCACCAACTACCACCGCCTGGGACCTATTTAGTAAATAAGATTCAAACCATCTCAACAAGTTTCCCTTGATTCCCAGTTCTCCGAGCTTTTTGAGCAGTATTACGTGGTCAACTCGGTCAAACGCCTTCTCAAAGTCGGTGTACACGACATCCACCTGAGAGGCGTTATCCATGCCCTTCAAAACATCGTCCGTAAATATGGCCAAGTTGGTGTTGGTCGATCGTTTTTTGAAAAAACCGTGCTGCTCCGTTGGTATCAGTATGGAAACTATAGGGTATAAATGGTTATGCACAACACGTTCAAATAATTTGCCAAGTACGTTCAATATTGATATAGGACGATAGTTTTGGACTTGCGTTATGCTGCCTTTTTTATGAATCGGAACAACGTGAGCTGTCTTCCAGATGGTTGGGAAGTAACCAATGTTGAGACATTTATTGAAAATAAGAGCAATCGGGGTAGCTATCGACTTGGCACAAAAATAATAGAAGGCCGGTGGTATCTCATCACTTCCTGCACCCTTCTTAATGTCAAGCTTTTTTATTAGTTCATAAATGTATGATGAGGTAATTTCTATTACATGTAAATTATTATCGGATACCGTAACGTCGCTAGATAGGGAGGGATAGTAAGATGCAGGTTCCATAAAGTTTTTTTTAAAGAAATCATTAAAAGCATTGCAAATATCATCTTCACTATTTAGCATTTGGTCGCCATAGACCATTGAGTTAGGATAACTAGAATTGTTATTTCTTTGGGATTTTATATAGGTCCAAAAGGCTTTTGGATTAACTTTAATTTGATTTTGCGCATTTTCCAGGTAGTTATTAAAACAAGTCTGCTGAAGTAACTTCATTCTACTTCTAAGTCTTGCAAACGCCAGGTAGTCCAGAGGGTTCCCGTGACGTTTCCAATTCTTATGAAGTCGAGCCTTTTCTTTAATCAATTTTATGAGGGATTTACTATACCATACAGGGTATTTACGTGTACAGGTTATATGCACCTTAGGGACGAACTTATCAATTAGTTGGGCTAATATATCATAAAACTTTGCCACCGCCACCTCCATGTCATCTGTTTTCGAAATAAATGACCAGTCCTGCCCGGTTAAATTATCGTTGATTTCATCGAAATTAGCTTTGTTGAAGTGGTATTTAACACGGGATTTCGGTTTAAACGGAGTAATGTAAATGTCACAAGTATTAAATGCAAGGGAGGGGTGATAATTGTCTTCATTGACCAAGGGAACGTCGGCACGCTGCAGCTCAAGTGAAAAATTGGAAAATATAAGATCTAATGTACTGTTGAGGTGGTTTTTTACCATATTGTGTTGACTAAGCCCTATAAATGACATTAAGTTTAAGAATTCGGCTGAGCGACATTGAAACTCCACAGAGCCCTTTTTTATCATAAGAGGTTCGCCTGTGCTCCAATCAATACAAGGCAAATTAAAATCACCAGCTACCAACAAAAAGTCGTTCTTATTTGATTGAGACACATGCTTCAGAACGTCCATGAATTCCAAAAGGCGAAGGTGAGCATTATTATTTGGCGGTATATAAAGAACTGCCAAATGTAAATCTTTGGAGCAACCGAGAGACCGATTTGAGATCGTCAGCCAAATGCATTCCAACTCAGGTCTTTGCCATTCTACACGTACACGAACTTGAAGGTGTGAAGCACATACTGCCATCACACCACCGCCCAAAGCACCCCGATCGCGACGAAAAATATTATACCTACAGTCACTCAATTCACTATCAAGTATCCCTTCACACAACCATGTCTCGGTAATTAACGCAATGTCAAAATCGGACAACAGAACGTTGTTAGAAAACGTAGTGGTTTTTGTACGCAATCCCCTAACATTTTGGTAGAACAGCTCAAGTTTCCTTTGTTTTACGGTTCCCATACTAAAACAGTACAACGGTAATAGCACTGACTTATAACAGCATAATAATGATGTTCGAATATAGTTTGGCTCTCAATGATTTTTAATGTAATTATTAGTATTAAATTCAAGTTATCCAGATAAAGGTTTTTTAAAGTCATTAAAAGGCAACATTGATACCTATAGGGCCAGCATTTACGAGGATAGTAGATAATATAAGAATAACATATAACAGCTAAAATAAATAAAGTATAAAAAAATTTTAATATAAAATATAATATATACGATATGCTCAATAAATATAAGATGTGCGCATTAATTTGTAACAAAACTAGAAACAATAACAAGGTTGTGCATAAACTCGGGAAAGAATCTACATACAAAAAATCAATTAGGCAATCTTTTCGAGATCCAGGCTGGAAGAGATCGGTACCGGCGGAGAAGTGTCGTTCCTGCGCATGAAGATTCGGCAGTTTTTTGTCCAGACATATTTATAATTCAGTTCTTTGGCTTTTAACTTACATGATGCAAGCAACACTTTATTGTCAATGGTGAGGTGTTCATTCACATAGATATAACCATTTTCCCCAACGAAACCCATCTCATTGACTGATATATTGCGTCTTTTACGAGCGGCAGCAACAATCTTATCCCGCAAAGCGCGGTCCTTAAGTCGGACCACGATAGCGCGGCCTTTCTTGCCACTTGCAGCTCGACGGGGCTGAACTCGATGAGCAAACTCGACATCGTTTGGTACAATGGGCACTCCTATGCCATTCATAATTTTGGATACTACTTCTAAAGTGACTTCCTCTTTACATTCCGGCACTCCCACGATTTCTACATTCTGGAGGCGAGTCCATTGTTGCTGCCGTGAGTTATCCTCTTCCAGCTTTCTAATACGCAACTCACATGCCTTTACATGCTGCTTTAAGATGACATTCTCTTCTTTGCATGCCTTCAGATCTGTGGTGATAACGCTCTGAGCCTTCCTTATGTCGCTGTTCTCTTTCTTTAAAGTCTCCATAGCGTTATTGAAGAAATTGAGAGATTCCTGATACTCCGTGAGTTGCCTTTTGATGCTGGTGAGATCATCAGCAAAAAGCTCCAAAAACGACTCTTTAATAAGCTTCTTAAGATCTGTTGCTTGCTGATTTGAAGCAGTCGCAAGGTCAGCCGTCACAACGGCTGTGGTTCCCCGTTGTGAGGCCCCAAGAGGGTCCGCCTTGACCGTCAAAGGGGTTATAGTCTCAGGCCTAGTGAATGTCGTCTTTGTAGTAGCCACACGCGCTGGCGAGTTTTCGTCCCGTCGTCGCGCAGAGGCATTTACATTGACACAACCAGGGCAACTTAGCCCCGAGAGCTGTTCTCCCGTTATCTCACGAGTGTTCTCCGCATTCACATTTAAGCATACCAAACAATAGTAAGTCCTGCATGCATTGCATCTTAAGCAGTTATGTTTATCAATTGATGAGTTGCATGCGACACAGAACATTTTTCCCAAGTTGATTTTTATTTATGCAGTGTTCCTATTAACGCCTGTCGTTTTGGTCGCGGCAAAGACGCACGTATCAAGTGATGACTAATTTCACGCGGGCGCGAGTACGTTCCGTGGCTCAGTGGCACAGAGCGCGCAACACGAATGCAGAAGGCGCCGGTTCAAACCGCCGAGGATCGACAAAAGATGTTCAACTCACGACTCCTCCGCGAACTGCCAGGGCTCCACGGCAGGCTCTAGGGCTCCAACGTCAATCGGGGAGATGTCCGACCCCAACTAGTCACCTCCGGAACAGCAACCAAAAACACGTCCGATGTCCACGATGTCTCAACGCCGAAAAAGTAATTTTATGTAACTTGGTACTTGGATATTTTTTTTATTTGAAACATTCCAAATGCAGTTTATAATTTTTATAGTTATTTCAACCCTAAGATTTAAGAAAAGGTAACTTTTTTAGTTTTTGAAAAGTGAAATAATTTAAAATAATTTTTTTTTCGTCTGGCATTCATTTTTAGTCAAACATAATGCATGGAAATTAAGGCATAAAAGTAATAACTTCAATAAATTTGATTATTATTTTTATCTTTTTATCATATCGTAACATACCAAATTTACAATAGAAACCATAGTTTGAAAAATAATGACACACATTTACCACAATATTTAATGTTATATTAGCGGCCTCTCAGGCCCTACGTCGGTACTAGTGTGACGAAAAACTGACGTCGGTAGTTAAAGGAAACGAGTTTATGGCAGTCAACATTTTGACCTACACTCTGACCAACATTTTCAGTATGATTTACAATAGAAGTAGGTAGGTAAATTTAAAAATTTAGTGTTAAATGATCTTTGCCAAATACAAGTAAAACACATTGATAGAAATCTACAAAACAAACAAAAATTCATGAAAAGCTTTAATAATATAACATTGCATCAATCATAGTAAAATAAATAAAGATACTTACTGTCCAGGATAGTGCTCGTTTGGGTTGGGTCTTAATCAAGAGATGTTTTATATATTTCTAGAGCTTTCTCCTTATGTCCTAATTTTTGTAACGCTTGCGTAGTCTTAGAAATGCTTGTGTAGTCACCCACTTCGTAATAAAGACGAGCAATAGAATATGCTCGCGTTTTAAACTGAAAAGAACATAGTTATTTTATTAGACAAGACCCATAACCCTTGAAAAGAAGACGAGTCAACTTGCGCACGTTATCGTTCATACCTCTTTCACTGATAATTTAGATATCAAGTTCTCCACGTGCTTATCAACATTCTTTTTTATTTCTATACATTTTCACAAGCAATCACAAAACTGTTTTTAATTTCAGACCGTTTATTACAAGCACAGCACAAAATGAACTCGCGTGGGGGGGTAAAAGATCGGCAATCGCTGATTCGCTGTTCGTCAACTTCCTGGTTTCTGTCCGAAAATGGAGAATTTTAAAAATGTCACATAAGTTTGCAGTAATTTTAATTAGTTAGGAAAGATTAAGATATTACAGAAATAATCGTTACATAAAGCTTTCTGTTTATTTAAACCTATTCGTAATAAATAAATAGCTAAATTAATTAGATCCAAGCTAAGCGTCATGAAAATATGTGAAGGACTTACATTCCTGAACGTTATTCAGACTGTCAAAATTTTCCGGCACACGTTCAAATACCATACAACTGAGGTATATCATCGACTGGAGGCGGGAAAGTTTGATAAATTTTTCTCTAAATTAATTAAATATATATTATAGTATATTTGTTGGTAAATCAATCTAACTAGCATTCAAGAGCTCAAGGATGAGTTCTGAGAGTGGAGGTGGAGGAGGGAAGCCAGGTAAAAAAAGGAAAACTGTTCCTGCCGGGGATAGTTCAGCGGATGAGGATGAACAATGCAAGTTTGCTCCTTATTTTAAACAAAATTACACCAGAAGGTACCCAGACAATTCTCCAGATACTACTTTTCCTGTATACATTCAGAGTACAAATGAAAACACAAAATTCGGTAACAAAGATCCAATTTATTTAAACAATATTTTCAGTAGATACAACAAAGGAGTAAAGGAGATAAAAAGAGTAAATGCGCAGCGTTATGCTATTATTTTCGATAGACCCAAAAATGCTAATTCTCTGCTCACAAATACCTCATTTTTGGCATCACATGAGATCAAGGCCTTTATCCCTGCTTCAACTACAGAATGCACAGGTGTCATTAAGTATATCCCAACGGATTTGAGTTGTAAGCATTTGTTTGACAAGTTGATTGCTTCACAGGAGATTCTGTCAGTCCGGAGATTCACCAAAAAGACGCCAGGGGGAATTGTTCCTCTTCAGACGGTTTCAGTCACTTTCGCCGGTAATCTTTTGCCGGAACAGGTAACATATGGTCTCTGCATCATCCCTGTACACCAATACATAAAACCAGTCTTACAATGTTATAAATGCATGGGCTTCGGCCACACTACTAAATTTTGTAAAAAGAATGTTGTTTGCTCGATATGTTCTCTTTCGCATTCATATAGAGATTGTACTAACACAGAAAAGCCACACTGCATAAACTGCAAGGGAGAACACATTGCCGTGTCAAAAGAATGCCCCATAAAGCAACAGAAAATTGAAGAAAACAGAAGTAAAATAATGAACAAGACTCTTGGGTCTTATTTCCCAAAGCTACAACAGACATACGGCAAGGCAGTGAGTTCTCAATTGCCTCAAAACAATAAAGTTAACTCTAAAAAAGAGAAGGATTTATACGTCGAGATAATAAATAATGAAGCAGTGTTAAAAGCGTTAATTGACACTTTACTTATGTTATCCAAAAAGGAAAATGATATGCCTGTAAATTCGTCAACGATAAAAGAAACTTTTATTAAAAATATTACCGGTTCTAAATATGGGTAGTAAAAGTCCGCTAAAAATTTTACACCATAATATTCAGAGCCTTAAATTAAAAACAGTATTTTTAAGTGAACTTTTGTACAAATTAAATGTTGATGTTTGTTTAATGAATGAAACTTGGCTCCGGCCAACAGATAGTATTAGAATTAGAGGTTATAAAATATTTCGTAGAGACAGTGACAATGGTTATGGTGGTGTTGCCATTCTATGTAAATGCAGTTTAGATTGTTTTGAAGTTGCTACTCCTAGCACTGATAATGTCCAGAATATTGCAGTGAAAATTAAAATATGTAATAATTATTTAACATTATTAAGTTCATACTGTCCTCCAAGAGGCGGTCGTTTTCCCATACATTTTTTACATAATGTTATTTCTTCTTTACCTACTCCGTTATTAGTGATGGGTGATTTTAATGCACATCACACGGCATTCGGCTCAGCTTACAATAAACCAAGAGGAATTCAAATGATAGACATGTTAGAAGAGATGAATATGTATATTTTAAATAATGGCGATTGTACAACCTTACAACGACCTAATCAACAAGCTTCAGCTATTGATATTGCATTCATTTCGCCTTCTCTAGCGCCCTCTGCAGAGTGGTCGGTTTATACTGAGGATAATTTAGGTAGTTATCATTTTCCAACCATAGTAACTTTAAATATTGAATCTGATGTATACGAATATATAGAACCGTATGAAAAATTTATTTATAAAAAAGCGGATTGGAATAAGTATTTAATAAACTCAGCTACTTGTTTTCAAGAAATAAATAATGTGAATGATCCTTTGACTGCATATGAATTGTTTTGTAATTTGCTTGTTGAACTCAGAAATAACTGTGTACCTATACATAGGATTACTAGCAGTAGTGGCAAATACTATAAACCTGTTCCGTGGTGGAATGATCTATGCGCTGATAGTGTTAAACAATGTAAATTTGCACTACATATGTACAGAAAATATCCTACAGTAGAAAATTACCTTTTGTATAAAAAAATGGAGGCTATAAAGAAGAAAACCATATTAGAGCAGAAAAGGTTAAGCTGGCAAACTGTGTGTTCTAATTTAAATTGCAATACTCCTATGAGCGATGTTTGGAATTTTGTTAAAATTTTCAATCGGAAAAAATACAAATCAACTTCCAGTGGTAATAATATCAGTAGTTTTGTTTCGGATCTCTTGGATAAAACAGCTTCTGGTCAACCAGTAGATAATATTGAACAATTATCTGATTTTTTTACAAATAATGATATTAATACTCATCTTTGTTTACCATTTTCTGAAGAAGAATTTAATATGTCTTTAAATAGTAGAAAAGATACTACGCCAGGACTTGATAATTTTCCATATATTCTAATTAAGCGTCTTCATATATCAGCTAAGATCATTCTCCTTAAGATATTTAATAATTTATGGAGTTATAATGTAATTCCTGAATCCTGGAAGACAGTAGCTGTTGTACCAATTTTAAAACAGGACAAAGATCGTTAGCCGAGTCATACAGACCGATTTCTTTGTCATCTTGTATAGGTAAAATTTTTGAAAATATGGTTAAAAATAGACTAGAATTGTTTGTTGAATCAAGTCTAATTCTCCCTAACGAGCAATTTGGTTTTCGTAAAGGTCGAAGTACTGTAGATAGTCTTGTAAAGTTTAGCAGCGACATTCAGCAATCGTTTAATAGCAATAGTTACTTAATCAGTGTGTTTTTGGACGTGAGCGGTGCTTTTGATAATGTGAACTTGTCAACCTTAGTTAAAGTTTTAAACAGTTTTAATATTCCTGGTAAGATATGTGAATGGATTTTCAATTTTTTCTATTCTCGAAGTGTTTACATTAAATACAATCGTAACCTTTATGGACCTCAGAAAGCTTTTAAAGGAGTAATGCAGGGTGCTACTTTATCACCCCTAATGTTTATATTATACACATCTTACTTTCATAAATACGTTTCGCTTAATAATTTGTCATTCTTACAGTATGCTGATGATATCATATTATATTCGAGTAGTAGGAACATTACAGAAGTTGTACATACTCTTAATACTGCTCTAGATTTGCTGTACAATTACTACAAAATTAATCTTGATCTCGATATCAATCCTCATAAGAGTTCTTATATGGTTTTTTGTAAAAAAAAAAGATTTTGATCCCATGTACATAAACATTAATTATTGCTCTGTAAATATTGAATATGTTGATTTTAAATGTGTTTTAGGATTAGTTTTTGATTCCAAGCTGCAGTTTAATTTGCATGTTAAAAAGGTTGAACAGAAAATGCAAAAAACTGTCAATATAATGAAATATTTAGCTGGTAGTTCATGGGGTATGGATCCCAAAGTACTTAATTCAGTGTACAAAGCTATTGTAAGAAGCCACTATGATTATGGTATCATAATTTACGGTCATTGCATTAATCACTATTTATATCGCAGAATTGAAGTGTTGCAAAATAAAGGTTTGAGGATTATTACTGGAGCTATGTGTTCTACGCCTATAAACTCATTAGAAATAGAAGCGGGTATTCCTCCGATTTCAATAAGACTTAATTATTTGACTGAAAAATTTTATGTGAAAGTATTGTCTAACATAGGTTTAAAATATTTGTATGAGAATTGTAGTATATTTCAAAGAGAACATATAAAAGAGCTAAATAATCTCTGTGAATGCATAGACCATGGTGAACGGTGGGATTTAAAGACGTTAGATATTCAAGTGACTAAACCACGCGTATGTAGTAAAATTGTATCAAATAATATGGACTTTTTACATTTTGTAAATACTGATAAGCAACATTTTTATACAATATACACTGATGGATCCAAGACAGATGACACTACTAGAGCAGGCTATTATGATTCGCAAGCAAAGTTTGGCCGATGTTTTCCGTTGGACAGAAATTCTTCGATATTTACAGCAGAAGCATATGCGATTTATTTGGCTTTAAAATACATACACAATATCGCTGCTACTCATATGCTAATTGTTACCGATTCACTAAGTGTGTTAAAATGTTTGGAAAATTTTAAAATTTCATACAAGAATAATATTTATATAAACAAAATACGAGAATATCTTCATGAAAACAGAGAGAAGCATATTGAATTTATGTGGGTACCTTCTCATTCAGGAATATCTGGAAATGAAACTATAGACAAATTACTGAAAATACAACATCCTCCATTTAATTCGAGCTTTACTCTACCTGCTGTGCCTATGACTGACTATTATGCTGAATTGAAGATCAGAATGTATAAAGATTGGGAGTCACACTGGCAGCACACTAAACAGCAAAAAGGCAAATGGTTTGCTGAAATTCAGAAAAATATTCCATTGAAGCCTTGGTATTTTAAGCCAGAATCACCATCTAGAAGATTTATTTGTGTTTTGAATAGACTACGACTTGGTCATGGAAAATATCCAGCTCATCTCAAAAGACTGAAGTTGATCAGCTCTGATCTATGCGAACACTGTGGCTCAGAAACAGCTAACTTAGAACATCTTATTCTCCACTGTCCTGCCTTCAACATACAGAGGCTGCTCCTAATAGATGGCTTAATAAAGGTTTATAAAACTAAAGACATTCCCCGCCTCCTGCCATCTATTCTGCAAAATACTGACACATATATGGAAATATTTGATTATGTAAACTCCACCTTTGTAAATATATGAAATGGAATACCTACTGGAAGCAATCAGACTAATATCATCATAGTTAAAAAGACACAGAAATATATACTACAACAAAATATAAGCAACAAGAATAAAGAAATCACAAGAAAATACAGATTTGGCTGTATGGAGAGATCCCAGGCCGTTAAAATCTTATTAAAAAAAAAAAAAAAAATACCATACAACTAAATTGTTGCATCTTGTTACACTTAATGCTTAATATAAATGAAAAGGTTTGGAGCTGGTATCGATTCATTAGGTAATATGTAAAACTATTATCATATAACTACTCCGGCTCGTATTACAGTTTTTGGTGGCCCGGTACAATAAAATACAAAATTAAGATCTAACAAAAATATTTACTATGGTCAACATTTAGAGCGTAAACGTCAAACCTCACAATAATTTGTTTTTTTTTTTTTTTTTTTTGGGCTATTTGGCTCTGCACGATTTGTGCTTCAGCCACGGACTGAGTTTGCGAGGATTAGTACAAAAGGTTAGGAAACGTATATTATGTATAGGAAAATAATTTGTTGTGTAAGTTGTTTATGACCAGCGTTGCCAATTTGTGGGGAATTCCCCAAAGTGCGGGGAATTTTAAGTTGATTGGGGATTTATTGGGGACTAGCTGTGCTCGCGACTTCGTCCGCGTGGAATAGTTATTTTTTCCTCGTTTTTTTTTTATATTTTCCATTATTTCTTCGCTCCTTATAGTTACAGCGTGATGTTATAGAGCCTAAAGCCTTCCTCGATAAATGGTCTATTCAACACAAAAATAATTTTTCAATTCGGACCAGTAGTTCCTGAGATTAGCGCGTTCAAACAAACAAACAAACAAATAAACTCTTCAGCTTTATAATATTAGTTAAGACTAGCTGTGCCAGCGGCGTCGCTCGCGTGGATATCGGGTTTCAAAAATAACGGACTTCCATATAATACCCATCTATACCTTGTGCCTAAGTTTTAAGTTAGACCTCTAGCAATACATTGGTGAAAACCGCATTCAATTCTATGCAGTAGTTTTCGCGTAATGCGCGTTCAAACATACAGGTTTAAATTTCTCGCGTTTTCCCAACACTTCCCGTCACTGCTCCGCTCCTATTGATTGTAGCGTGATGAAAAGTATCCTATAACCTGCCCAGGAGTATGAAGAATAATTGTACCAAGTTTCGTCAAAATCTGTTCAGTAGTTTTTTTTTCTATAACGAACATACAGACAGACAGACAGACAGACAAAAATTTTACTGATTGCAGTTTTGGTATCAGTATCGATCACTTGTCACCCCCTGATAGTTATTTTGAAAAAATATTTTATGTACAGAATTGACCTCTCTACAGATTTATTATAAGTATAGATAGATTGGCATTATGTGGGGAAAATGCGGGGATTTTTACATTTTTTGACATCTTATTCTCGGTAAATATTTCATCATTCATGATCGACACGACATCGACCTTTTTTTAAAATATTATGTATAGCACATCTCTAGTTTCAAACTACAAGTAGATTGACAGTTGTTTTGTTTATGATCAGGGGATTCCCGTTTTTCTCTTTCTTAAACGCCTACATGTTATGCGCGCTGTCTTCGTCAATCGTCATTTTCGTAGCTGAGTTCGTTAAGTTTATGTTATTTCTGTCGCGAAGTAACGATACGAGTTTGAAAATTTCAACTTACTTGCCAACGACGGATTTAGAAATAAATGTGCGAAAAGCTGAACTAAAACTAGCCGGAGCGTTAGCTTAACATATTATACCAATATCATTCATGGATACCTTGGGACCCTCTGTAAAGATATTTTTTCAGACTCGACCATAGCTAAAAATACAAATTTATACAGAACAAAAGCGACAGCTATACTTAAGAATCTTCTTCTTTGTCCTTCCCTTTTCCCATTATTTGGGGTCGGGTCTCCTCACTCTTTTGCGCCAGGATAATCTATCCTGGGTTGTCTGTTCAGGCAAATGGGCTTCCTTGAGGTCTCTCTGTATTTTGGACCACCAGGTTAGTGGCGGGCGGCCTCTACCTCTCCTCTGTTCCGGTAGGTTCAGTGCAATTTTCACCACATGGTCCTCGCTTCGTCTTTTGACATGTCCATACCACCTGAGACGGTTTTCAGTGAGTTTCTGGGTGATTGGTGCGACTTTAAAGCTGCCTCTTATGAATTCGTTGCGCACTTTATCAAGTCGAGTCACACCTCCCGCCCATCTCAGCATCTTCATCTCATTGACATGGACCTTTTGCTCGTGGGTTCTCTTTACTGTCCAGCATTCGGATCCGTAAAGTAGCGCCGGGCGTACTGCGGTCTTGTAAACTTTGCCCTTTACCTTTACGGGCATACGAGGATCGCACAATACTCCCGCTATATCAATACAGCTATACTTAAGAATGTTTTAGGAAAAAAATATGAATGTTAACTGTTTGAGTTTTTATTTTAATTAATTAAGAATACTAATATGAGTTATACTCAGATAGTAGAATATTGTTTCATTTAAAAAAAAACCTATGTGGGGAATTTGTGGGGAATCAGCGGATTTTTGTCCCCAAATTTGCGGAATTTGATCCCGATTTTTGGGGAAATGTATAAATTTGCATTGGCAACCCTGATTACATCACAACATAACCTCAAATTAGACAAAAAATCTCGAAAAGATGTAAAATACATCAAAAATAAACAAAAATGCGTCTCCTAAACATATTCAAACGTCTTCAAATCACGTCTGGACAGAGTAGCATACGATTGTACTCCCAAGAATACGTCCCAAAGCCTCTAAGGAGCTTGAAAGGGAAATCTACTAGGGCTACGGTGCAGTATTATGTGGATTCTTGCCGAGTGCGTGCTGTGGCCGGCAATGGCGGGGATGGGTGTATATCTTTCTTAAGTGTGTGGTGCAAGGACCAGGCGGGGCCGGACGGCGGCGACGGCGGGCACGGGGGGCATGTTATATTTCAGGTGAGGTTATGTTATGTTCTCTAGCCAATAGGTCATCATCGTCAGCCTATTGCAGTCCACTGCTGGACATAGGCCTCTCCCAACGTGTTTACCTGGGTACAAATAAAGGGTTAGTCTTGCCTCACCAAAGTGCCCCAGTGTGGACAAAGTGGATCACTAACAATTTTAAATAGATAAATCTTAACTAATATTATAAAGCTGAAGAGTTTGTTTGTTTGAACGTGCTAATCTCAGGAACTACTGGTCAACAAGCATGTGTTCCCTTCCTCTTATAGTCTCGGGTCTTTTAAACGGGGCGTGAAGCGGCACTTATGCAGGCCGTCATAGTGTGATCGATCCACATTGCACTAACCAGGTGTGATGAGGATCGCATACACTTTTTGGACTTCGTCGTTTGCTTAACATCAGGCGGGACGCAGTCGTTTTGATGTGCTAATATATAAAAAAAAAGTAATGACTTGTACCAATGGGGAGAGCCCTATGTCCAGCAGTGGACTGTTGCAAGCCGATGACGATGGAGATTGGCTATTATTATAATATTATGCAACTTGTTTGGCAGGCCACCCACCCAGCGAAGAGTCTGAACCACTGCCGGTCCGTGATCCAAGCGAAGCATGGGGAAAGGGGCTTCAACAAAGTGTGCAGCGGGAAGAGCGCTGATCATATTGTGGTGCCGGTGCCGCTGGGTAAGTATCATCACCAGTATCAACTCCTTCCATTTGACCGAATCCAGCGTAGGGCTGTTTGTATTGTTGATGACTTGACCCTGTCTAGTCGACTCGGCTCACTGGCATCGCGAAGAGACGTCGCATCCATGTGCGTTCTCTATCGCATCTATCACGGGGAATGTTCTGAAGAATTGTTTAGTTTACTGCCTGCAGCTGAGTTTCTTCAACGCACCACGTGTAACCAATTGCAATTCCATCCTCATCATCTCGATGGTTGGCGACCCTGTACTGAGCGCTTTATGAGGAACTTCTTGCCTCGCGCATCGGTTTTGTGGAACCAACTCTCTGCGTCAGTATTTCCGAACAGCTACGACATGGGAGCCTTCGAGCGTACTCCTATTTAAAAGGCCGGCAGCGACCCTAAACTCGATTTGAGTTGCGGGTGTCCATGGGCGGTGTCGACTGCTTACCATCAGGCATCACATTTGCACGTCTGCAGCCTCTTGCCTAAAAAAAAAAATAAAAAAATCATCACAATCAGCCTGCAAATGTCCACTGCCTATAGGCTTATCCATTTGTGTGGTTTTCAAATTTGAAATAGGACAACCCCATCTCATCCCGTCGGTGTCATAATACATACTAATGTTTGTCCCAGATGGGTTCAATTTAGGGACTTTTTATTTAATAATAACTATCTGCACAGCACCGCATAAGTCAGCACTGGCAGGCAATGTGGTAATAAAAGACTTGACTTCAATCAATAATCATAACCCAAGACATGCCACGCTGGGCCACACATCGCCATCTAGCCCCGAACTAAGCCAAAGCTTGTACTATGGGTACTAGACAACTAATAAACTTACTTAGATACATTTTTTTTTGTATATAAATACATATTATACATAGAAAAAATTAAGAACTAGAAAAAATAATGAGCATTTATTGTATACTTCATGTGTTTATATATGAGGAGAGATGCGTGTGTGCACACGTACGCACACATGATGATGATGATCTAAGTAAAATCATCTTAGTTTAGATTATCTCTACCATCTGCCCAGTGATGTACAACGAACCTTCCACCTGTCCTATCGTCTTTAGACACTTTTGCAGGCTGATGATGATGTTGATGATGTGCAGGCACGATGGTCCGCAACGAGCGGGGCGAAGTCCTGGCGGACATGAGCGCGGAGGGGGTCATGTTCGTGGCGGCGCGGGCGGCGCGGGCGGCCGGGGGAACAAGTTCTTCCTCACAGACACCGAGCAGGTGAGCGACCTTCCTCAATGTAAAGGTACAAGTTCAATTCGTCTTAGCACAGAGTCGAAGCATTTATCCTGAAGTTAACTAATTCAATCTTAACTCACAATCAGGCATGACAAGCTCGGTGGCTCATTTGGTAGTGACCTCTGCCCTCTGAGCCAAGGGTCGTGGGTGCGATTCCCGCACAGTACAAACATTTGTGTTCATGAACATGTCTGTTTGTATTGGTCTGGGTGTTTTCTATGTATAATATGTATTTATTTACAAAAAAAAAAGTATCTAAGTAAGTTTATCAGTTGTCTAGTACCCATAGTACAAGCTTCGGCTTAGTTTGGGGCTAGGTGGCGCTGTGTGGCCCAGCATGGCATGTCTTGGGTTATTTATTTATTTTATTATTTATTAATCTTTTGTGTGGTGGCAGCGTAATTTTTACTTGTACCTGCATATGTTTGTGTTTGGCGATGTAAGCCTCTCGTAGTGTATTTTTCTGAATAACAGAGATGACTCAGGCAACCGACTGGTGGCGGTATAACCATCACGATTGAAGGCGTAGCTAAATACCACAGGCTCAGTTGGGGTGCCCTCGGCACCGTCCGGATTCGGCTATCGAAAAGTGCGTTTGCTGTCCTCGTCTCACTTCGGCTGCCGTCGGCTCCGCTCGGCTGTCGACAGCTGCGTTCCGACGCCGTGGACTGCGGCCCTACTGCAGAAAACGAAAACGATCGTTCGTTGAACAAATCGCGTATTTTTGCCCCATAAATCCCTCTCATTTGTCCCTCCCGAATATACAAACTAAAATTCGTCAACGTTGATTTTCAACAATTTAATTAATATATTAGAACATGGGAGGGACAAATGACAGGGATTTATGGGGCAAATATACCCGATCCGTTCAACGAACGATCGTTTTCGTTTTTTGTAGTAGGGCCCTTGATTGGCTCTGTTCGGCAGTCGTCGGCTCCGCTCGGCTGTCATCGACTCCGGTCAATCTCGTCTAGCCTGTCCAACTGCACCATTGGAGAGGCCTATGTCCATTGGGCTGGTAAAGGCTGTAGATGGTGAAACTGTACCCATTACAGGCGCCCGAAGTGACCGAGATCGGCGCGTCCGGCGAGAGCCTCACGTACTACCTGGAGGTGCGCCCAACGCGGGCAAGAGCTGCGCGCCGCCACCAGGGCCAGGCCCGCCGTCGCGCCCTACCCCTTCACTACACTTAGGCCGCATATAGGTGAGTGTGTGACGCAAGCAGCTTCAACTTGATGACACATAACGGTGACAAATGACACATTACTACGACAAATGACACAAGCAGCTTCAACTTGATGACACATAACGGTGACAAATGACACATTACTACGACAAATGACACAAGCAGCTTCAACTTGATGACACATAACGGTGACAAATGACACATTACTACGACAAATGACACACTAGTAGGACAAATGACACAAATTTGCGACACGTGACACAAGCAGCTTCATTTTAATGACACATAGCGGCGACCAATGACACAACATAGATGCGACACGTGACAAAACACGCGCCCTACCCCTTCACACTTAGATCTCATATACGTGAGTCTACCCTACCTACCCTGACATACTATACTGCATGTGACAATACACGCGCACCCGCCCCGCCGTCGCGCCCTACCCCTTCACTACCCTCAGACCGCACATAGGTGAGTCTACTCACCCTTACGTACACATCGGTGCCTCACAAGACAAATAGAACCTACCACAAGACACAAATAGACAGATGACAACACACAGGTGCCACACATTACACTTGAAGCGTAGGTGCGACACAACACGCTTGAGTGCGAAGCATGACGCGTAGGTGCGACACATGACGCGTAGGTGCGACACATGACGCGTAGGTGCGACCACAAGACACATAATAGGTACGACATTAGCACGATACGTGGCACAAATTTGCGACACATGCCACAAACTACTTCAACATAATATATCCCACAACGGCGACACATGACACAGGTACAACAAATGACACATATTTGCGACACATGCCACAGTTGAAGCAGCTTCAACTTAATGATACATAGCGGCGACAAATGACACAACATAGGTGCCAATCGTGACAAAACACGCGCGCCCGCCCCGCCGTCGCGCCCTACCCCTTCACTACCCTCCGGCCTCATACAGGTGAGTCTACCCACCCCTACGACACATTGGTGCGACACATGACATACAAACAAGCGGCTTCAACATAATATGACGCGTAGCGGCGACAAATGACACATAGGTATGACGCGTAGGAGCGTTACATGACTTGTAGGTGTGACACATGACAGAAATTCGCGACACATGCCACAAGCAGCTTCAATTTGGAACCAGTCAAACATGACGTGTAGGTGCTACACATGACAGATAGGTACAACACATGACTCAAGTGCGACAACGGATTTGGAGACGAATTAAAACTTTTGTCAAAAATTTTATGTCAAACCTATTTAATACCTACTATGCTTTAACCTACTAATAAAATAAATGCGAAAGTTTGTTTGGATGGATGTTTGTTACTCTTTCACGCATTAATTACTGAACGGATTTTAATGAAACTTTACAGTTTTTTTTTTTTTTTTTAATTTATTTTATTCATAAGATATACACGCTATTACAATTTGGAAATCTGCCAAACTGTTGTAACAGTTTGTCGGCAGCAGCTCTCGTGGTTCTTATGCATGTATATTTACATTTTAAACTTACTCGTACAATAGGTAATAATATCTTAACTACCTATCCAATAACAAAAGAATACAGATGCTTTAAAGTTCTGAGGTAATGCGTCCCTATCTTCAGGCAATATGGAGGTGTTAGAAAAGGTGACAATCTGCAATCAAGCCAGTTTATAGTGCTTATATATATACTAATACAAATACCTATATCTATTGTGGCGTTATGTTATTTAATACTTAACCTATGAACTATAACAACATAGTATTCTATAAAACAAAATCAAATCGTTTTTTTTATGATTGTCACGAGCGGGGTTCGAACCCATGACCCAAGTCTCAAGCCACTCATTACATATACGGTCGATAGAATGCACTGTTACCATGGAGTAGCAGACCCTGCCGCGTAGGTATACAAACCTCATGGGCATTGCGATAGGTAATGTTTCTTCAAGATATTTTTTAGATGATTTTTACTTTATCCTAGAGGTCCTGAGGTAGCTCATTTAATAGTACAGGTGTAAGCCATCGTCTTTCCCGCTTCCCATAATAATTTTTCACTTTCGGTACATTTAACTTAGGTACTTTTGATGAACGAGTTGGGTACGTATGCCTCCGTTCCTGCTTGTATTTATTTTTATTAAACTGTTCAATTATTATATTCATTTTCGCTTTTAAATCTACTGGTAAAATTCTGCATATCTTAAAAAATTTTTCATATTCTTTTTTTTTTAATTCTATTTTTTTACGGTCAATTAGAAGTTTTAATAGTCTTATCTGTATCGCTTTAATTTTGTTTAGATATGTAGGAAACGTGAGACCATACGCGCCCAAACCGTATGATATAATGGCATCTGCTAGTGCATCATAAAGAACATACATTATGCTTCTACTGATTGAAAAGTTCTAATGAAACTTCACAGTAATATAGCGTATACGTTGGATTAACACATAGGCTATGTTTTATACGAATACTAGCTGCTGCCCGCGGCTCTGCCCGCGTGAATATTGGTATAAAACATAGCCTACCTATGTGTTAATCCAATGTATAAGCTATATTACTGTGAAGTTTCATTAAAATCCGTTCAGTAATTTTTGCGTTAAAGAGTAACAAACATCCATCCATCCATCTATCCAAACAAACTTTCGCATTTATAATATTATATAGTTATAGTAGGAGGATTCACGCGGGCAGCAGCTAGTTAATAAATAAATAGTAATTCAACAATCAAATAATTATGGCTTATTATTATTGAGGCGAATGAAAAATTAAGAGGGTTATAACCTATTGGCATCTACAAATATAATTGGGCAATGTTTAAATAATTTGGCTTCAATTATATTGGATAGCCAGCAATTGCAAAGTATTATAAAAAACTAAATAACGGCTGCGACTTCTTGGTAGTATTTTTTTATATATGGCGATTTAAATTATAGGTGGGGTACTAAAAATAATGACATGGCGACTAATATTAACAGTCGGATAGCAAATAATATTATTATGGCTACTGTAGACTTCCATCTAAAAAAACACTTTCTAGCTATAATTAACGAGCAGCTGTAATTTTAAATTGAATACTAAAATAAATATTAGGGAATCCATTTTTATTTTTGGAAATCATAATATAATGAAAACGGCGGCAGGCGTTTATACCTGTAAACATATATTGGGCTTTGCCTTAAGGTTAAAATTAACAACGCCGCCTTTGGAGGCAAAAATGATTCCAATAGGGCAATAAAGAAAGCGTGGACGCCTCGCCAAATCGAAGCCGGCCCTAATTATCCAGTGATAATTTTAGTATTTATATACCTATAGTTCATTCGCGTTAAGAAAATAGTGACTGACAGGTCACTGACAGGCCACTAGCCAATTAAAACGCTAGAAATTATAATTCTAAAACGCGAATGAACTATAGGTATAATTTCGTAACAATTACGTAGTTCAATAAACAAATAAATAATATAGTTTCGGAATAAACTGGCTGTGACATACGGACAGACAGACAGACATGACGAATCTATAACGGTTCCGTTTTTGCCATTTTGGTTACGGAACCCTAAAAATAAGTCGAGAAATAAAACTTACAATATTTAAATTGCATGCCATTTTTTACTTTATTTGCAGCTTACATGTCACACCACATATTATGTTAATTAGATCTCAATCTTATTAAATACTACCTAAAATCATTTTAATAGATAGCTCTACTTTACAATTTATGAATGCCTATTTTGTACTTTTTAGTTGCTTCCGAGTTTCCGCTTAACCATAAATTCAATTGCCAAAAGAAAAACTCGATGCCAGTTTAAATTAAACTAAAGCTTAAAATTACTTTTTAATGCTGCCAGTTTTTACATAATAATGTACTCCACCGTTGCAGCCAACCTATTATATTTCCTATCCACTTTAATTATTTTATAAACCTTAAATCGGATTTATTAGTCGCAGCGTTAAATACATGCCAATAATTATTCCAGGCATGGTCCCTTACGATGACTACGAGCAGGTGGCTATCGCGGACCTGCCGGGTTTGATTCCCGGCTCGCACAAGAACTACGGACTAGGTAAGCGCGAGTTAAGTTATCCGACTGTCTTTTGGTCAGCTTCGGTCGCTTTAAAATGTATAGGAATGTCTAAGAAAGAAAGGTAGGTACTTTCTCGTCATCAGCGTGCAGAGGTCCACTGCTGGACATACCAAGGACATTACGGATGTTTCCAGGGTCAAAATAATTACATTAAATTTAGTCCGTATTTTAGCTCATCAACAGCCTATTGCAGTCCACTGCTGGACATAAGCCTCTCCAGTTGTTCGCCAATTAGAGTAAACTTCTGGAGAATATACCCATAGTAGCCACGCTGGGCAGGCGGGTTGGCGATCGCAGGGCGTAGCTTCTCGCTCCGGTGACGCTGCTGCCCGTCATCGGTCTGTGGTATTTAGCTACGCCTTCATTTGTGATGGTTGTACCGCCACCAGTCGGTTGCCAGCGCCTCCTTTGTTATTCGGCAGGATGCACCACGGGCAGGTGAGGTTGGCTTGGAGCGATAAGACGATAGGCCGCTCCCTATCCCTACTTTAGCTCACCGGATCAGTAAGCTGAAGTGGCAGTGGGCTGGCCACATCAGCCGCAGAACCGATAACCGTTGGAGTAAACGAGTTCTGGAGTGGAGACCGCGTCTCGGCAAACGTAGTGTAGGACGCGCTCAGGCCAGGTGGAGTGACGATTTGCGCAGGACGGCTGGCAAGTGCTGGATGCGAGAGGCCCAAAATTGAGCACAGTGGCGAACCTTTGGAGAGGCCTATGTCCAGCTGTAGACTGATGTGGGCTGATAATGAGTCCGTCTTTTAGATTATAAAAATATATTGGACACGTATTTTTCCTTTTTTCATTTGAACAAAAAATAACAAAGAGACAAGGCATCAAAATGTAGGAGTAGGTGTCTTTGACGTCACTCAGTGGCGAGAGAACGCCCACTCTTTGACGTCACGCGTAATTTTAACGGGCTGTATCTTTCGTCATTTTTGGTTTAATTTACAAATGAAAAAATACGTGTCTTTTATTTTTGAACAATCTAAAAGACGGACTAATTACATTTTATATATATATATATATATATATATATATATATATATATATATATTTATTCAAAATGAGTTTGCGCTTGACTTCGATTCGCCTGATGGTAAGCGATATCGTAGTCTACGATGGAACGCGCTCACCCAGAAAAAACCGATTCACTCTCGCCTTGAACATCGTAAGATTATATCTCTCGGGGAACAAGGAGCCTTAAGAGAGGTAGGGCATAGCGAATCTTCGCTCGAATTGAGCCGCCCGTCCGGGGAAGGACCTCCACCCTATAGAATACCGCAGTCAAATGACCTCTTGAGTCGTGTTTCTGCCGGTGAGTAGGGTTTCCGGAGCTCGTGGGGGGTTAGGGTTGGGCCGGCATCGCGGTGGCAACTGACAGGTAACTGACCAGTTACTTGCCTGTTGTCACAGCGACTTGGGCTTCTCTTTCTCTTTCCATCACGCGCAGGGAAGCCATTATATCGAGCTACTATAAAAAAAGCCAAGCGAGAATAAAAAACATAAAACATAAAAAAACATACGGTGGAATTCAAAAACCTTCCTCCTTTTTAGAAGTCGGTTAAAAATATCTCTCACCCCCAGGTGACACAATACAACGCTGAGCTGGCAACGCGTCCGTCCTGCGTGGTCGTGAACAAGATAGACCTGCCCGAAGCGCGGAGAAGCTGCGAGGAGATGCAGAGAAGCATGGACGTGGTCGGATCTCCGCCAAGACCGGGCTGGACCTGTCCCGACTGCTGGCCATCGTGAGGAGGATGTACGACGCGGGGGAGAAGGGGTAGGGGAGGGCCCTTGAGGAATTAATTATATCATTTAACTACTTGAATGTTTGATTTTGTATCATAGCAGGCCCGCCGCTAGTGGTTTGAACGCCGGTGTGCAATTCCTATCGTGCCGCCCCTATCTAACTACAAAACCTAGGTGTTTATAAAAATGTGAAAAAAAATGTTGTACAGTGAAAAGCTACAAAAATATACAGAATATTATTAATTTTAAGTAACCTGGACCGTTTCCGGATCTCACATTAGGGCTATAATAACAAAATAATTGAAGTTTGTTGTTCACTCCCATCACTTTCGCATTTGTGTTAAATAAATAAAAACAAAGAAATGAGAATAAAGTTTTAAGGGGATTTCCCCTGATACATGTGGGATTTCCCTATTTCGCATAGAGCACGATACGGCTTAACTTTGTTCTCATGAATTTCAATAGATGGCGCTATGTAATGCTACGATATAAAAGAAATATTTGGGCGCCGTTCATCATATTATTTTTATAAGGATAATCTTTTTAGTATTGTGAGGTGACAATGTCTGAAATTTAGTCGATGATTGTCTGATTTGCCGCCCCCCTGAATGCGCCGCCCGCGTGCATTGCACGCCTTGCACGCCCGCTTACGGCGGGCCTGTATCATAGTTAGAGTCTCCTCTTGAATTATTTTGTGTGCTTCAAGCTGGAATCCTCATCTCTGAAACCTGCATGAAAACGAATTTTGACTATGCCAAAAAATAGTCATGAAATAGTCATAAATAGTCGCCAAGTAAGAAAAATAGTCGCATTATAGTTTCGGAGTTATAGCTATAGGTTGGTGATTCTAGCTTGACGTTCAAGCAGTAATCCTCACCTCTGATGCAAGCAAACGGCAAAGTCTATCGAATTGGTTTATGTTCCAAAAAATAGTCATGAAATAGTCGCAACGGCATACCAAATTTCAGAATTAGTCGTTAAGAGATTCCAGAGATATAAGGGTAGGTTGGTGAGGATTCTAGCTTGAACATTTGAAAACTTCAAATATCTCCGAAACGGCTACGATTTTCGATTTGAGTTTTTGCCAAAAAATAGTCGTGAAATAGTCGTCTCCAACGGAAATAAATTTGAGCTGATTTAATTAGAAAATAAAAAGTTATAATTTTCCCTACAATTTTGGAGGTACAGTTGTATACAAAATGTTTTACTTCATTTGATATTATTGTAAAATGTTCTGCTTAAAATATAATATTTCGTTCAATTAGGTATTTTCCATGGCAGCTGTTATGATTAAACAAAAAAAAAACAAACATTTTTATGTAGCTATTTTTATTTATTACTAGCTTTCCGCCCGCGACTTCGTCCGCGTAAAGTTTTTTTTTTTCCAAAATAAAATTGTGCCTATGTTACTCGTGGATAATGTAGCTTTCGAATGGTGAAAGAATTTTTAAAAACGATCCAGTAGTTTTTGAGCCTATTCATTACAACCAAACAAACAAAGTTTTCCTCTTTATAATATTAGTGTAGATAATATAAAGTTTGCATATTAGTACAAAACTTGTTTAAATCTGAAATCAGTACATATAATACACAATCCAACTCAACTAAACACAAGAAGAATATTAAATGTGGCACCTACAGTTCGCGTTAAAACTGCCTATGCTAGGAGACAATTCACAGCACAGTCGGCTCGCATTTATAATAGAATAAACAGACTTTTAAACTTTTACCCTTTAACTTTACACACATGCAAAAACGCACTATATGACTGGCTGCAAGGTAAAAGCTATCAGGAAATAGAAAACCTGATAGCTTAGTGAAGGGCGTTCTGGTGAACCTAAGTCTAAGGTAAATTAAACAATTTTTGGAATGCACACAGAAACGTCCCCTACTTATTCCCCGGCACGCAAACACGTCATGCACTCGGTTTGTCCCTCATCTTCAAACTCACACGCTTCTCTCACACACACATGCTCGTGCGTGCTCACTCACACACACTCACTCACACGCACTCACTCTCACGCACATACATGCACATACGCTCACTCACTCACATATACACTCAGACTCTCTCTCTCACACACACACACATACACGTTAAATTGTATCATTAATTCATTTTTTGTCCTTTATTTTAATTTTATTATTTTATTTGTTTTTGTTTTGATGGCAAATGTTGCTTTTTTTTTTGTGTTTTGTAGTGTCGACTCTTTTCAGCAGGGAGCGTGCACCAAAGGTATTTGCGTGTATTTGCTAACTTATCGTAAAATGGACAAAAAGTATACTAAGAACAGTGAAAATAAAACCAAACTCTCAAAATTACTTAATTATTAACTTAAAGTTCAGAATGTCATGCATGTTCCCTGATGATAAAGGATGTTTTGGATAGCGCAACTTAATGCAGTGTAAGGGAAAATTATGAAAACTATGTGTAAAATTACGTGTAAAATAATAATAATGTAAACAATAATAAAAATCTAATGTCTGTAAAATAATAATTTAATAATTTTTTTTTTTTTTTTTTTTTCTTCTAAATATAAATTAAAGTAAATCTGAAAATTAAACTTATGTAAACCTATTTATATAAATGTATCTTACCAAATTGAAGGAGCGGAGTCTCCTAACACAGGTGTAACAACTTAAAAGGAGACTCCAGACACTGTTAATGTATTATCTTAAGATACCAAATAAAGATTTTTCATTTTTCATTTTCATTTCAATTACCGACCTGTTCCCACCCAGCAAAAAGAATAACTATGAGCTTTAATTATTGATCCCCCAAAAACATTTTCATGTAAAATGTAGCCAAGACGAGTGTGAGACCACATCGAGTGCACTATCAAAAAGTTATCAGATGTCATGAAGAGCCAAGCTTATCAACAGACTTGTTAGCATCTTACTTCAAAATCACAAATTTAACATATTTGCGAAAATATGTGGATGGCCGTTTCGCCTATAATGAACGTATTTTTTTTCCTCTTTCACAATAGTTCTTACGAATGCTCAACGGCCAAGCCACATATTTTCGCAAATATGTTAAATTTGTGATTTTGAAGTAAGATGCTAACAAGTCTGTTGATAAGCTTGGCTCTTCATGACATCTGATAACTTTTTGATAGTGCACTCGATGTGGTCTCACACTCGTCTTGGCTACATTTTACATGAAAATGTTTTTGGGGGATTTCACATCTTTTTGTAGGTTGCTTGTTTATTGCAGTATTATGCAGTTCTTTACTATTTTATCATATGATTAAGATAACAAGGAATCTTATAGCATCAAAATTTGCGGATGTTTTATACAAATTGCCATCATTTTAAATGGTACAGTTAAAAGTTTTATAATTTTTCTCTTGTTTATATACTAATAGCAGCATACATATGAAACTTCAGCTTTCTAAGACTTCAGGAAGTACCCTAAGAATTTTATATTTCATACAAATTGCCATCCCTAAATTTTAGGGGTTGGAAATGTAAAGTTAAAAGTTTTATAATTTTTCTCTTTGTTGTATACTAATAGCAGCAAACATACGAAATTTCAGCTTTCTAAGACTTCAGGAAGTACCCTAAATTTTATGTTTCATACAAATTGCCATCCCACAATTTTAGGGGATGGGGGGCTAAAGTTTAAACTTTTATAATTTTATTTTTATTTGTATACTAATAGCAGCTCACATACAAAATTTCAGCTTTCTAAGACTTCAGGAATAACCCTAAGAATTTTTTGTTTCATACAAATTGCCATCCCCTAATTTTAGGGGTTGGGGGGGTAAAGTTTAAACTTTTATAATTTTTCTTTTGTTTGTATACTAATAGCAGCTTACATACCAAATTCCAGCTTTCTAAGACTTCAGGAAGTACCTTATAGTTTTGATGATCAGTGAGTCAGTCAGTCAGTGACGAAATCGGAGGTTTTTACATGTTAATAAAAACCAAAGTATCAAAGCTACGGTATTCAAACTTTGTATGTTTAATAAGTGTACTGATGGCATTCTATCTTGAAAATTTTAACTATTTAGCATCATTCAAACCAAAGTTATGAGGGTTCAAAAAAACGGCGAAACCTTTCGAGAAAAGATAGGTAGTGCCCTTGCGCTTCGCTTGGCTCGTCTTGGCGAGGGCACGACCGTGCCCTCAGATCTTTACATATATTTCACATTTACCTTTAATGTTAATGTCACAGCAATGCGTTTTTAAAATGGTTAGAGCTAGTTCCACAACACTTACCTACTAGATGGCGTGACTGTCAAGCAAAATACTCAAGTCAATGAAATGTCCGCGACGATGATTGTGGGAAGACACTAATGGTGCTCCCACACTGCCGCGCCGTTAGAAAATGTTTAGCAACGTTAGCAGACATTTAATCACATGTCATTGTGTTAAAAATTATTTCATTTAAGTAAACATTTTATAACAAGTTATCTTCTATCCATACTTATAATAAATATGTAGAGAAGTCAATTCTGTACATTAAATATATTTTCAAAATAACTATAAGGGAGTCATTAGTGATCGATTTTGATGCCAAAAATGCAATCAGTAAAATTGTTGTCTGTCTGTCTGTATGTTCGTTATAGAAAAAAAAAACTACTAGACGGATTTTAACGAAACTTGGTACGATTATTCTTCATATTCCTGGGCAGGTTATAGTATACTTTCATCACGCTACAATTAATAGGAGCAGAGCAATGGCGGGAAGTGTTGGGGAAACGGGAGAAATTTTTATCTGTATGTTTGATCGCGCCTCACGCGAAAACTACTGCTTGGATTGTTGGTGTCTGATTCGTTTATTGAATTTGCGACTTTAAAAAGCACCCTTCCTACCAGCACTGTATTACATTGATTTTTGTAGAAACAAACCTGTGAACGTAATCCAACTCAAATTGAACTAACTATGATAATTGTGATCAAAACTAATTGCTGTGATATAAACATTATATTTAGTTATTTTTAATTTAACTTCGTAAGGCCCAATGTCCTCATATGATCCAAGTCCTATTATTCTATCTATTATGTCTGGAAGTTTGGGCCTTACAACCTTAAACATGTTATGTACGCATTTTCAAGCTTTAAATTGTACTAAATAAAAATAGCTACAAAAATTATAAATGTTTGTTTTTATTTGTTTAATCATAATAGCACTCGGTCTAGTCACTAGTCTTGGAAAACACCTAATTTGACGAAATATTATAGTTCAAGCGAAATATTTTACAATAGTATAAAATGAAGTAAACATTTTGTACACGACTGTACCTCCATAGAAATGTAGGGAAAAATTAACACTTTTTAATTTCAAATTAAATCAGCTTAAATTTATTTCCGTTGGAGACGACTATTTCATGACTATTTTTTGGCAAAAACTCAAATCGAAAATCGTAGCCGTTTCGGAGATATTTGAAGTTTTCAAATGTTCAAGCTAGAATCCTCACCAACCTACCCTTATATCTCTGGAATCTCTTAACGACTAATTCTGAAATTTGGTATGCCGTTGCGACTATTTCATGACTATTTTTTGGAACATAAACCAATTCGATAGACTTTGCCGTTTGCTTGCATCAGAGGTGAGGATTACAGCTTGAACGTCAAGCCAGAATCCTCACCAACCTATAGCTATAACTCCGAAACTATAATGCGACTATTTATGACTATTTTTTGGCATAGTCAAAATTCGTTTTCATGCAGGTTTCAGAGATGAGGATTCCAGCTTGAAGCACACATTATTTTATGTATTTAACTAGCTGTGCCGGCGGCGTCGCACGCTTGGGTATCGGGTTTTAAAAATAACGGACTTCTATAAATTGGAGTCTACATTTACGTTAGACCTCAAGCAATACATTGGTGAAAACCGCATTCAATTCCATGCAGTAGTTTTCACGTGATGCGCGATCAAACATGCAGATAATAATTTATCCCGCTTTCCAACACTTCCCGTCACTGCTCTGCTCCTATTGATCGTAGCGTGATGCAAAGTATACTATAACCTGCCCAGGAGTATGAAGAATAATAATCGTACCAAGTTTCGTTAAAATCCGTCCAGTAGTTTTTTTTTCTATACGAACATACAGACAGACAAAAATTTTACTGATTGCATTTTTGGCATCAGTATCGATCACTAATCACCCCCTGATAGTTATTTTGAAAATATATTTCTTGTACAGAATTCAAATTAAAGATTACTGTAAAATAATTACGCCAAATAAAAGGAATTATGTAATTGTATTACTATTTTAATTCTGTCAGTTCATTTGAATACATAATTTTTTGTTTAAAATTTCAAACATTTTATTTATAAATACTCTTCTAGTCCTTTTCACCTTCACCGCGGATCCCAAGGCCCCGGGTTCGATGCTCGATCAGTTTTTTTATTATTACTGAGTCAGACGAGCAAGCGGCCCATCTGATGTTAAACGGTTACCGCCGCTCATAGACTCTGCAATGCTAGGGGGACCGTGAGGAAAGAGTTCCGATCAGGTCATTTTAGAAAACGAACCTTACTTTTAACCGGCGGTGATTAACCCGTTTGGCAACCACCTCAGCGTAACACCTCTTATATGACTTCCATCATCGATATATAAAAAAAAAACTTACAGACCAGCATGTAAACAGTTATCACTGATTTAGTTACTTGCCTGTTGTCACAGCGACTCCTAGGCTTTTCATCAGTCACAAATTAACGTAGTGGCTTTCTGTACTACTATAAGAAGTAAAAACTGGTATTCGAACCCGGGACTTGCTATGGATCCTCACAACTTTAAATCTACCCGTTGGTACAAGTCGAGAGGGGGTGTTCTTATAAATGATACAACTAGTAGCTTGACAACAACTGACTGATTTATTCAGAACGGACACAGATACAACCAAATCATAGAGGGCGCCACTAGTAGGTACATTTTGTTACACACATAACACCCCCACTTAACAAAATAGTAGGCACATAAATTTAGAACAATATGTTTTGAAACAAGCTAAAATCAAAATTACTTTTTATCAAATAAACCAAACATTTCTAAAAACTGGTAATGTTTTATCTATACTTATAATAAATCTGTAGAGAAGTCAATTCTGTACATTGTATATATTTTCAAATTAACTATCAGGGGATGATTAGTGATCGATACTGATGCCAAAAATGCAATCAGTAAAATTTTTGTCTGTCTGTCTGTCTGTATGTTCGTTATAGAAACAAAAACTACTCAACGGATTTTAACGAAACTTGGTACAATTATTCTTCATACTCCTGGGCAGGTTATAGGGTACTTTTCATCACGCTACTATCAATAGGAGCAGAGCAGTGAAGGGAAATGTTAGGAAAACGGGAGAATTTTTTGGAACGCGCATCACTCATAAACTACTGCATGAAATTGAATACTGTTTTCACCAATGTATTGCTAGAGGTTTAACTTAAAACTTAGGCACTATGTATAGATAGGTATTTTATGGAAGTCCGTTATTTTTCAAACCCGATATCCACGCGTGCGACGCCGCTGGCACAGCTAGTTTTACATAAACCCTTAGTCAGGAGATCTGCAGGGCATCTCTGAAGTAGATAAGTACCTATTTAATGTTTACAATTTCATTCGCTATTTTCTCTCTACAGAAGTGATACCGTACATCTATATGTTTGGATCTTTTATGATAAATAGGATTGGCAGACAACTTATGGGCCGACTGATTACACAACTCTACATAAAAAAAAAATTTCTTTGTCCTAAAATTCCTTTTGTTATTTTTCCATTCACTATGCTTTAAAATAAAGAAAAAACACCCATATTTTTGAAAAAGTTTGCTTTTGTGGTTATTATGATAAAACCTTTTTCTTGAGTTATAATATTAATATAAAGTATTCAATAGTCTCATAACTGTTAGAATCGTTTTTAAAAGATACCGGGAAAAAATTAACCTGGCGTAATTGTCACACAACATCTACTGATGTGATAAACAACTCAAAACAACAATTAACTGTTTTTAGAAGACTCAAAGAGGTAGACAAACCGTGGGCCCCACATGTTGCTTGCCGTAATTGCAAAAGATGTTTAAGGTAGTTAAACAAATGTTTAGCAAATAAATATTTATTTATTTTATATTAATATATTTTATATTGTTATCTTTATTTAATTTAGGCTGGTATCGAGGTGAAAAACGGAATATGAAATTCGCAGTACCAAGAGTTTGGCAAGAGCCAAAAGACCACGTCGGTGACTGTTATTTTTGCGTACTACATTTGGAGTTTAGTCAGACAAAGTTCTTATGAACATGAAAAAAAATGTTATAGGGTTCACTTTTAAACCTTTTCCTACTATTTTGTAGTTTGATACCATATAAAAAGTTGACAAAATATTATACCTGCATAAGTTAATTTGTTTCAATTTTCTATAAACAAAAATTTAAAATATGTATTTTTTTGAATATGGATAAACTGTTCGCCTTGATACAAAAGCAAACTTTTTCATGATTTATATACATTTTTGTTTAATTTATCGATAAATCTATCGATATTTCATACCCTCTTCTCAAAGTCAAAATTCATGTTGACTGATGTTATCATTAAATATCGGTATAGTATAAGTTTCATTTGTTAATTCAAATAACAAATTTTGCAAATACACTGCTTCTCTGCAACTTTCTGAAATGCCCATATACTCGGCTTCAGTGCTAGACAGTAGTTTGTTTCTTGGTTTCCCAAGAGATTGCACAATTTGACAGCCTAAAAAAATATCCAGTATAGGATCTTCGATCAATTACATTACTGGCCCAGTCTGCATCTACAAAAGCTTCTAATTTATTATTACCACTAGCTGAAAACTTTAAACAAAAGGATTTAGTTTTCTTCAAGTACCTAAGCACTCTCACAGCATAAGCCCAATGAATAGAATAGAATAGAATAGAATAGAATGAATTTATTTGGTACTCACAAAATAGGAAATGTGTAAGTATACATCATTTAGCAGCTTATAAATCTAAAGTAGGTACCAAAATGGTCCCCGCTCAGCATAAGGCCGTGATATACACCACGACCACTGGTATTCTGCGGAGCCAGTTAACAAAAAATAATAAACAACAAAGTAGGTATTAATAACAAAAACAACGGACGGTAGCTTTGGTAAAAAGATAACAGTAAAAATTACATTCTAATTATGGTTCTGTAGTAACATGGTTGCGAAAAAGTTACGAGTAGATAGGTATGTATTAATTTTTAAACCAAAAAAGAAGAAGAAACAGAAATTATTCTTCTCTAAAAAGAAATATCTACAAAAAATAATATGTAAAATAATAATAAAATAAATAAATAAAATATTTATATAATGAATATATTATGTACCTATACTAAATATTATGGAATAGGTAATTTATTGTACCTATACAATATACCTAAAGTTAAACAAACACTGGAATATAATTATATGATACGTGTGTTAAGAGGTCGAAATATATAAATTAGACATACGTAATAAATAGTTTACGGTAAAGGTATTTTCTTTATGAAGTTATTTGTTTTGCCAATAAATGGTTTTTATATTTTATTTTGAAGGTCTGAACTGTAAGTGAATTTCTTATTGGTGGAGGGATATTGTTCCAACACTTAGTTGCGGAATACCTGAAACTGCCACGAAATGCTGTGGTCCTATATGGGGTGCATATTAGGCGATCTGTGACTCTTGATTGGCGTTGTGTAAATTTTAATTTATCAAAAAGATAGGACGGGCTTTGATTCTTTATAACTCCAAATAAGAGACTCGCTAAATGTAACGAGCGCCTTGACTCCATATTTAGAAGTGATCTATTGTTTAAGTATGGAGTCACATGAGCTCTTCGGGGAATGACAAAGCAGTACCTGGCACAAGAATTCTGTACTCGTTGGATAAGCCTTTTTGTACGAGACAGTAAGCAACCACCTATCACTGTATCAGCATAATTCAATTTAGATAATATTAGGGACTCGCACAATCGTATTCGCGTTTCAACATTCAAATATTGCCTTACTTGATAAAGTACTTTCAGTCTAAAGAAACATTGTTTAACCACTTTCATAACATGTGTTTCAAATCTTAAGTGACTATCCATCAGCACTCCCAAATTCCTAGCTTCATGGACCTGTTCAACGCTATTGCTTTTTAAACTTAATTTAGGTTTACAAGAATTTATATGACTACTTTGTAACTTAGTACCAATAACTAGAAATTTAGTCTTAGCCGGATTCACAACGAGACCGTTCATCTCTGACCAATGAGCAATCCGTTCTAAGTCATCGTTAACTAGTTTTGCAGCCATTACTGTCTCTGATGGCTTGAATTTTTTATAAATTTGCAAGTCATCCGCGTATAAATGATGTTCAACGTTTGAAAAGCATTTAGGTAGGTCTGCAGTGTAGATGATGAATAGTATTGGCCCGAGTATAGAGCCCTGAGGAACCCCTCGGGTCACTGGAGATATTGCAGAGTATGCCTTAGTACCATCTGAAGAGGTGACTTCGACACTCTGTAATCGATCGGATATGTAACTTGAGAACCACTTTACTGCATTATGATCAAAACCATAGTACACGAGTTTAGCTAATAAGAGAGACGTATTAATGGTATCAAAAGCACGAGTATAATCAAGGAGCACCAGAATGGCTCCCTCGCCGACGTCTTGCCCTGATAATAAATCATCTATCACGTCAAGCAGTGCGGTAGCTGTACTCCGCCCTGCTCTAAAGCCGGATTGTTTTTTAGGAAGAATGTTATTGTTGTGTAAATATTCTAAAACCTGCACGCATACTACTTTTTCTAATATTTTGGACATAAGTGGTAGAATGCTAATAGGTCTCAATTCGTTTAGTTCTGTAGGATTATTAACTTTAGGAATAGGCTTTACTATGGCTTCTTTCCACAAATCAGGAAATGTATTTGTTTTGATTGATGTATTAATTATACGAGTAATTGTAGCAAGAGTGCGTGGCAGAGTCAGCAATATCATATCCAATGAAATACCATCAGTTCCAAATGCATTCGTTTTGATGTTATTAATAAGCTTAAGCACAGTTACTTCGTCGACAAGTTTCAAACTGAACTCAGAATTGTTATTGAATGATCAGAATGTTCCTCATCATAACAGTTATTAAATTGACTTAAATAGTTTACAGAAAATACAATATCAGGACGTGTCAGCACGGCTATATACATAAGTGAACCAATCAACTGTTGATAAGGCAACCTATTGTTACAATTCTCACTTTTATTTAAATTCAGTTTAGGTTCAATTGGTGTCTCTGCAGACCTACAATCTGAAATATTAAATTTTAACAATAATTCTTCAATATAATTCTCTTGGTCTAATGTTATACTACCACTATTTTTGTCTACAACCACTCTCATTCCCAAACAATTTTGAATACATCCTAAATCTTTTATTTTAAATTTTGATGACAAACTTTCTTTTAACATATTAGTTTCCAACTCATTATTTGAGAACACAAAAAAATCATCGACATAGAGTGCAATAATTGTCTTTACATTTTTATCAATTTTTGTAAACAAACATGGTTCAAGCTTAGATTTTTTGTAACCCAAGGATTGCAACAGTTCATCAACCCTTTGATACCATGCCCTACTGGACTGTTTCAATCCATAAATGGCACGTTTCAATCTCAAAACCTTATTTACATTATCATTACTATCCTGAAAACCTGGTGGTTTCATCATATAAATTGTTTCATTTAAAAATCCATTTAAAAATGCAGTACTAACATCCAAATGACATATATCCAAATTATGCTGAACTGCTAATGCGAATAACAATCTCAAAGTGGAGTGTCTGACAACAGGTGAAAAACATTCATCAAAATCAATGCCTGACAAAGGTCAGGCACCCAAAGGGGTGAAGCCCTTAGCAACCAATCTGGCTCTATATTTGACTTTATTATTAACATCAAATTTTCGTTTAAAAACCCATTTACATTGTACAATTGGGGCATTGGGTGGAACATCTACTAATTCCCATGCATCATTTTCCTCAAATGATTTAAATTCACTTTGCATGGCTAATTTCCACTGTTCACTCTCAGGTCCATTCAACGCTTCATCTATTGTTATTTCACTAGCACTTATATCACTGTTTTGACCACTACACACATAACTAGCACTATACCAATCAGGCAGCTTACGAGTACGCTTAGTAGGCTTCTCCACTGGAAACTCG
This sequence comes from Conogethes punctiferalis, assembly GCA_031163375.1. Lineage (NCBI taxonomy): Eukaryota > Metazoa > Arthropoda > Insecta > Lepidoptera > Crambidae > Conogethes > Conogethes punctiferalis. The sequence continues at coordinate 383,402 of JAVAXP010000036.1, read as the reverse complement.
GTAGAAGGCCTCGACTGAGGCATATGATGTGGCACAGGCTCTGCTGGTTCAGGCCCCGTCATCTCCTCCTTGGAGTCCTCAAAATCCTCGTTGTCAGTACTAGAGCCTTCACTTTTAGGGCTCAGTACTTTTCTCTGCTTCTGATCTTCCAATGTGCTTATGTGCTTCTTGTCCCCCACTTCTTGGGTACATTCTTCTCTTTTTGGAAAGATGTCATCAGTGCTCTCCTCACTAATCTCAAAGTGTATCACATCTTGCTTCTGTTCAATCCCCTCCTCAATCACAACAATGTCCCTTGCAATTGTTATTGTGTTATTGTTGGGATTGTAAACTCGGTAACCTTTTACATTGTTCGAGTACCCGACAAGAATACACTGAGTTGCTTTTCTGTCAAATTTCAATCGTTTTTCTTTAGGTATGTGTACCATGGCCTTACTGCCAAAGATACGCAGGTTACTGACATCTGGTTTAGCTCCGGTCCAGATTTCCATAGGCGTTTTATTATTCAGTCCTGATGCGATTGATCTGTTTCGCAGATAAACAGCAGTGTTGACTGCTTCTGCCCAGAAACGCTTAGGCAATCCTGCATCGAATAATAAACATCTCGCTTTCTCTACCACTGTACGGTTAAACCGTTCGCACAGGCCGTTCTGTTCCGGTGTGTAAGGGCAAGTTTTTTGATGTACAATTCCAGCACATTCCAGGAATTTATTGAATTCCTTATTGCAGAATTCTGTACCATTGTCTGTCCTGAACACTTTCAGCTTCTTCCCTGTCTGATTTTCCACTAGTGTCTTGAAGGCCTTAAACTGTGAGAATACTTCGTCTTTTGTCTTGATAAAATATACAAAAGCCATCCGACTGAAGTCATCGACAAATAATAGGAAATATTTCATTCCTCCGATAGATCTGGCTTCCATAGGCCCACAAACATCTGCGTGTACAACCTCGAGAAGTTCCTTGCCTCTGGTGCCAACATGACTGAAAGGCAACCTGGCCTGCTTCCCCTCGCAGCACACAATGCAGTTTGTCTTACTGACCTGAGCCTTGTCCAAGTAGGACATTCCTTTCACAGCTCCATCTCTCATCACATTGAGATCTTTGCTGTTCAGATGACCAAACCTTCTATGCCACACGCTTCCGGACACTGAAGTCATCAAACAATCTATTTGTTTGATTCTCAACTTATAGACTCCTCCAACCAAATCAGCAGTAGCCACTAGTTCACTCTTTTGGTTATAAATATAACAATGCTTCTCATCAAATGTCACTTTGTTTCCTCTGCTAATCAACTTGCTGACAGATAACAAGTTTGTAGCTAAATTTGGCACATATAATACTCCCATCACTGTGTTCTCGTGTTCTGTATCTCCAACAACGGTAGTTATTTGCACATCTCCACAGCTTTCAACAGAAATTCTTGTTTTATTAGCGATGATAATCTCTTGAACTTGGTGTTGATTTGTAGTGTTCAACAACCAATCTTTTTTCGATGTTAAATGACAGCTGGCACCGCTATCCACGTACCAATCCGTTTCATTGCAGTTACCGCTGAGAAATACTGCACTGAATGCATTGGATTCACTACCTTTAGGAGTATATTTACATTTGTTCATAAAATGCCCAAACTACACTTTACACTTTGATCTTAGCCAAAAGGCCGAGAAGCGATAAAATGCCCAAACTGTTTACACTTGTAACATCTGACATTTGATTTGACGTTTGGTGATGATGACGTTTGTCTATGCGCATGCGATTGGTTTTTATTTCTATGTTGCCAACCTTTCGTCGCAAACGCATTCTGTGTAGAACTCGTACCAACTTCACTTCCGTCCTCCATATCTAGTAATTTCGATTTAATGGCGTCGGCTGTCAATTCAATCCCTGAATGTTCTACCGCCATTATCATCGGTTCAAACTTTTCGGGCAATCCTGCGAGTAATAATGAGCCGACCCACTCGTCACTGATCTTGAATCCTGTATTGTTTAATCGTTGACTTGTTTCCAATAGCGAAGTCACATATTGAGACATTGATTCACAGTTTTCTCGACGTATAGATATGAGGTTTCGAAGCAATCCGATGCGCCGCGTGTAGCCATTATCATCAAATAGCTTCTTCAGCTTCTGCCATAGCCCCATTGCAGTTGATTCACTTTTTATATGCACGAATAAACTGGGATCTATAGTTAAAACTATCTTGGCTTTAGCTTTCGCGTCGTTTGGATCCCCGCCGGTCATGATGCACTGTTGCATGCCTTCCAACACGAGATAATTCTCCACAGCAAACGCCCAATCTTCATAATTTTCTCTGCCTCTAAGCTTATCAATGCTTGCGATGAGATTTGACGACATTTTTGCACTATATTTCCACCAAAATTTCTAATAACCCATAACCTATAAATGATACAACTAGTAGCTTGACAACAACTGACTGATTTATTCAGAACGGACACAGATACAACCAAATCATAGAGGGCGCCACTAGTAGGTACATTTTGTTACACACTTATCAGTTCTGAGCTACATATGCGGCGGCGGTTGTGGCGGCGGCAGCGTCTCTGGTCTCTTTGCTTTTCTTATCCTTTTGGGTTGGAGTTTCATCTGCGAACAAATGTTATTATTATTACTTTTTTTATAGTAGCTCGACATAATGGCTTCCCTACGCCTGATGGAAAGCCAAAGAGAAGCCCAAGTCGCTGTGACAACTGGCAAGTAACTGGTTAGTTACCTGTCAGTTACCACTGCCATGCCGGCTCAATTGGCTGCGGTATTCTTTAGGGTGGAGGTCCTTCCCCGGACGGGCAGCTCAATACGAGCGAAGATTCGCTATGCCCTACCTCTCTTAATTTTTAAGGGGATGTAAGGGAGCGAGTGATCATCTTTTCGCTCCAAGCCATCCTCACCTGCCCGTGGTGCATCCTGCCGAATAACATAGGGTCTGGCAACCGACTGGTGGCGGTATAACCATCACGATATAAGGCGTAGCTAATACCACAGGCCGATGACTTGTTGTTACACTGTAGTGCTGGTGTACTGTCGTTGTTACCTTGTAGTGCACCTCGTGCACGTGCCGGTACAGGCTCGAGTACCAGCCGAAGGCGGCCGCGCAGTGTTGTTATAGTGTAGTTGATGTTACACTGTATTGCTGTTGTTACATTGTAGTGTAGTCGTTGTTACACTGCAGTGTTGTTATAGTGTAGTCGTTGTTACACTGTAGTGTTGTTATAGTGTAGTCGTTATTACACTGTAGTGTCGTTGTTACCTTGTAGTGCACCTCGCGCACGTGCCGGTACAGGCTCGAGTACCAGCCGAAGGCGGCCGCGCAGTGTTGTTATAGTGTAGTTGATGTTACACTGTATTGCTGTTGTTACATTGTAGTGTAGTCGTTGTTACACTGTAGTGTTGTTATAGTGTAGTCGTTGTTACACTGTAGTGTCGTTGTTACCTTGTAGTGCACCTCGCGCACGTGCCGGTACAGGCTCGAGTACCAGCCGAAGGCGGCCGCGCAGTGTTGTTATAGTGTAGTTGATGTTACACTGTATTGCTGTTGTTACATTGTAGTGTAGTCGTTGTTACATTGTAGTGTTGTTATAGTGTAGTCGTTGTTACACTGTAGTGTCGTTGTTACCTTGTAGTGCACCTCGCGCACGTGCCGGTACAGGCTCGAGTACCAGCCGAAGGCGGCCGCGCAGTGCGCGCAGCGGTAGGGCGTCTCGGACGTGTGCATCGCCACTATGTGGTATTTGAGCTTGGCTGCGTTCTGTGGAACATATGAAAGCGTTTAATATGTTTGCCGTGAAGAGAAATGTTCAACATCATCATCAGCCTATTGAAGTCCACTGCTGGACGAAGGGCTTCCTGCGTAAAGGCAGTCGTAAAAAAAACACAGCGAGTTGGGTATCGCAGAGCGTATCCTTGCTCCGGTGACGCTGCTGCCCGTCATCGGTCTGTGGTATTTAGCTACGCTTTCAATTGTGATGGTTATACCGCCACCAGTCGGTTGCCAGAGCCTCTGTTATTCAGCAGGATGCACCACGGGCAGGTGAGGGTGGCTTAAGATAATGATAAAGATATTTTTATTTGTAGAAACATGAGTTAGTAACAGATGTCAAATACATATATAAAGGCTTGGAGCGAAAGATGATAGGCCGCTCCCTTACATCCCAAAATAAATAAAAATATGTCTAAAAATCATTATCTTAATATCTAATCTAAAGCCTATATTTGAGTTTTATAGTTCTTGCCGGGTGGTAGCAGGGCGGTAATAATGTGCTATGAAGTCATAGCACTAAGTGTATATGTAGTGTTAAGTGTACATATACTGTATACTTTACCTATACAAGTACCTATCTGTATATGTATAGTATACAGTATACACTACAATAAATAAACAACCTAAGACACGCCCCGCTGGATCACGCAGCGCCATCTAGCCCCAAACTAAGCCGAAGCTTGTACTATGGGTACTAGACAACTGATAAACTTACCGACGATACAATTTTTTTTGTAAAAAAATACATATTACACATAGAAAACACCCAGACCAATACAAACAGACATGTTTGTAGCAGAACCTCCTTGCAGGTTCTTTGTAAATATGTAAAAAGTAAATTTGGGGACAGAGGGTTGCTATGGCAACAGGATAACAACATTAAAAATTTTCTTCATCTCATGTTGATTTTTAGTTTTTCTGTTTTTATATTTTATTGTTTAATTATATATTCCTGTACATAGAAAAACTATCTTATTATTTTACCATCTACGCCTAAGCACGCCGCGCCGCCGCCTGCCGTTGCCAAATGTTCATGCACACAAATGTTTGTAATGTGTGCGGATCGAACCCACAACCCTTGGCTCAGAAGGCAGAGGTCACTACCAATTGAGCCACCGAGCCAATCACTACAGATACCTATTTGTATAGGTATAGTATACACTTATCGACGGCTGACAACACTGACCTGGTAGGACTTCCCGCAGATGTGGCACAGATTCTCCTTCTCTTTATTCTTGTGCACGTTCTGCAGGTGTACGTACAGCGACGTGTGACACTTGAACGGCTGCAACAAGCGTCAGTGTCACTTTGACATATGTCAGGCAGGTCAATAAATTTGATAAAAAAAAAGTTATTTAAGAAAGAAAAAAAAATACATACAAACAAATTGTTACAGCGGCTTCAACAAACGTCAGTGTCACTATAAAAACGGAACGAAATACGGAAGGGTAGTAAAAACCAAATTTCCAAACAGCTACGACTTGGAAACGATTTTATCAAATGATTTTATGCTAGATGATGTCGCGGAGGCTGATGTTACAGCGGATGGTGTTATACCGGTTAAGTCCATTGATGTTATGTTGGGTGATGTTACATCAGCTGATGTTAAGTCTGATGATGTTATGTATGACGATTACCTTATTGCACAGCTGGCATTCTTGTGCAGGTGGTCCCAGTCGATGTGGTCTCGCAGACGCGTTTTGTTCACGAACTTCTTGCCGCACTCTTGGCACGTGAAGCTGTAGATAGATAGATAAATAAATAAAAAAATAACCCAAGACATGCCACGCTGGGCCACATAGCGCCACCTAGCCCCAAACTAAGCCGAAGCTTGTACTATGGGTACTAGACAACTGATAAACTTACTGACGATACTTTTTTTTTGTAAATAAATACATATTATACATAGAAAACACCCAGACCAATACAAACAGACATGTTCATGCACACAAATGTTTGTAATGTGTGGGGATCGAACCCACGACCCTTGGCTCAGAAGGCAGAGGTCACTACCAATTGGGGTGCAACAAAGAGAAGCCTCCTCGAGTGGCAAACTGCTACTAATCTCTTTCGGGGGATTGGTAGTAGTGGGTCCCGGCGCACCCTGGGCAACGGCGGGTGGTAATCTCTTAGGAGATTGCCACCCGACGGCTAATTCTCAATGAGGGAGACGAGCTTGCTCGTGAATACGAGCAAGCTGGTCGTCTCGCCTCGGGGCAGACAGAGTCTGCAGCTGCGCGACGTGGGCGCGCAGCACGGTTGGACCGCTTTGGCGGTAGTGGATGGACGCATGGTGATGCGTGGCGGTTTGTCGGCGATGGTCGCAGAGGAAGAGGAGTGCCCTTCGGGGGATCTCGCGGTGTTATCGTTGCCGTCCTCCCTATCTTCTGCGACCCTTGCCGCCGGACCCATTGGTGGTGCTGGTTGACGGCGTCTGTCGGGTTCGCGGACGCTGTCCTAGCTAAGAGGAGGAACGCATGGTGATGCGTGGTGGTTTGTCGGCGATGGTCGCAGAGGAAGAGGAGTGCCCTTCGGGGGATCTCGCAGTGTTGTCGTTGCTGTCCTTCCTGTCTTCTGCGACCCTTGCCGCCGGACCCACTTGGTGGAGCCGGTTGACGGCGTCCGTTTGGTCTGCGGACGCTGTCCTGGCTGCGCACTTGTGCGCACTGGGGGGCCCTTGTGGCCGTGGTTACTCGGACGCGACTAGTGGGTGTTGGCCTTTGGCCGTTTTTCCCGGACGTGTCACGATGGGCGGCGTATTTATACGCCGCGGCTTGGCGGGTCCTTCGGCCACGGTTCTCGTGGCCGTCGGATGGGTCCTTTATGGATTGGTCGCCGGGCAACCTGTTTCCCCTCGCAAGAGGGACCAGGGGGCTTGCCTTAATTGGCCGGCCCGAGTGGAGTTAACCACAATAAAAAACCACCTGTTATCCCGACTTCGGTCGGGACCAGGGGGCGCAAGCTCAAGTGGAGAAAACCACACTAAAAATCCACCGTGCGGTGGCGACTGCACGCCCGACGGGGTCCAGTGAGGGTTGGTGTGGGGACATCTCCCTTGCCTTGCACGGATCCCGTCCTTGGAGGAGGGCGACGGCTTCTGCCTGAGCCCTAGGCTGCCCCAAGTGGGGGGGCCGGCCGAGTCTGCGCAAGCGGACCGCGCTGGTGGTGGCGTGGTGTTATGGTTCATACCAAGATCCCACGTCATCATCACCCAAGGCGCGTTGACGGTGTAGACCGGGGTTTTTTAGTGGGTATTCTCCGTCTCGCTAACATCTAGAGGCGGAGTGAGTCCCACATAACCTGCTGCGTCCCCGAGTAGCAGGTATGCGTAAATGCATTTTCCCCCGGTGCAACAAAAAAAAAAAAAAAATTGAGCCACCGAGCCAGTCGAGATGTTGATGAAACAGAGATAGGACTATGTCCAGCAGTGAACGTTTGATGATGATGATGATGACAGAAGCTGCTGAAAATGACTAATGTTTGTGTAATTGACAAAATGATAAAATTAAAGAATTAACAAAAGTAATATTAATGTAATTGACTAAGTATATAACATACCTACAATAAAATGTAATATCAATTTCACGTTCATAGGCTATGCCCAATTGGGCAACATGATGTACTGGAATAATTGTAATTCACACCTTGTAAACATTCATGAAAGGCAATAAACGATTTGATTTGATTTGTGGGAATACTGGTGGTAGTGAAGATGTTGACTTGATATAGCCGAGATTAAGGCGGTCTAGGCCTATGTCCAGCAGTGGACTGATGTGGGCTGATGATGACGATGATGATGATGATGAAGGCGGTCTAGGTTTAAATATTGCGTAAGTCTATAAAAGTGATATTTTTTGTAAGCGCCTTCGGTAGACTATTATAAGTTCTTTAGATCTAGCATGTAACATGTCATAACAAAATCCCGATACAACATTCCGGTTATATTTGCTTATCCAAAATTGGAAAAGTCTATACTTACTTTACCAATCCTATGATTGTATGACAGGCTCGGTGGCTCATTTGGTAGTGACCTCTGCCCTCTGAGCCAAGGGTCGTGGGTTCGATTCCCGCACATTACAAACATTTGTGTTCATGAACATGTCTGTTTGTATTGGTCTGGGTGTTTTCTATGTATAATATGTATCTATTTACAAAAAATGTATCTAAGTAAGTTTATCAGATGTCTAGTACCCATAGTACAAGCTTCGGCTTAGTTTGGGGCTAGGTGGCGCTGTGTGGCCAAGCGTGGCATGTCTTGGGTTATTTATTTATTTATATTTGATGTATATTACGGGATTAGATCTAAGTACTTTAATTTAATTGGTAATACATAGATATTTGATAGGTGAGAAAGACATACCAACAACTGTATAATAGTTATTGAGAAACTTTGACAAAGTTCAGGATTTATTCCTAGCATCCTCCCCATTCGTGACACTTATTTGGGGTCCCTTAATTTTATATGTTAGAGCGAAACTTACATGTCGTTCTTGGTTCAACGTCATCTCCATATCTTTATCTTTGACTTGCGGACTCCACGGCGGGTCGACGACCGCCAGCGACTCGATGCCAATCTTGGGCGACGGCAGGGTGAACTCGATTCCCGGTGGAGAAACCTTGAAGGTCATTGAGGCGCCCTCCTCCATGCGAGGCCAGACTTGATATCGGAGCTTCCACATCACGGAGTATTGCGTTTATTCTGTGATCAAGGTATATTTAAGAATCAGTTTAGGAGAAGGAGAAAAGAATAGATAGATATACTTTATTTGCATACCATACAATTGACTTAAAAATAATAGACATTTATTGTACAATTAGGCGGATTAATTAATTATTCATTTATTTATAACTAGCTGCTGCCCGCGGCTTTGCCCGCGTGAATATTCGTATAAAACAATGCCTATATGTTAATCTGTGTGCTTCAAGCTGGAATCCTCATCTCTGAAACCTGCATGAAAACGAATTTTGACTATGCCAAAAAATAGTCATGAAATAGTCATAAATAGTCGCCAAGTAAAAAAAATAGTCGCATTATAGTTTCGGAGTTATAGCTATAGGTTGGTGAGGATTCTAGCTTGACGTTCAAGCAGTAATCCTCACCTCTGATGCAAGCAAACGGCAAAGTCTATCGAATTGGTTTATGTTCCAAAAAATAGTCATGAAATAGTCGCAACGGCATACCAAATTTCAGAATTAGTCGTTAAGAGATTCCAGAGATATAAGGGTAGGTTGGTGAGGATTCTAGCTTGAACATTTGAAAACTTCAAATATCTCCGAAACGGTTACGATTTTCGATTTGAGTTTTTGCCAAAAAATAGTCGTAAAATAGTCGTCTCCAACGGAAATAAATTTGAGCTGATTTAATTAGAAAATAAAAAGTTGTAATTTTCCCTACAATTTTGGAGGTACAGTTGTTTTACTTCAAAATGTTTTACTTCATTTGATATTATTGTGAAATCTTCTGCTTAAAATATAATATTTCGTTCAATTAGGTATTTTCCATGGCAGCTGTTATGATTAAACAAAAAAAAAACAAACATTTTTATGTAGCTATTTTTATTTATTATAATATAAAGTTTGCATATTAGCACAAAACTTGTTTAAATCTGAAATCAGTACATATAATACACAATTACCGACCTGTTCCCACCCAGCAAAAAGAATAACTATGAGCTTTAATTATTGATCTTTACATATATTTCACATTTACCTTTAATGTTAATGTCACAGCAATGCGTTTTTAAAATGGTTAGAGCTAGTTCCACAACACTTACTAGATGGCGTGACTGTATGTTTGATCGCGCCTCACGCGAAAACTACTGCTTGGAATTAAATGCGGTTTCACCAATGTATTGCTAGCAATCCAACAACCTCTAGAGGTCTAACTTAAAATCTGGGTACCATTTTGTGGAAGTCGGTTATTTTTGAAACCCCATATCCACGCGTGCGGACGCCGCTGGCACAGCTAGTAACAAAATAAAATAAGTGTTATATTTTGTTTGGCGCATCCAATAAGATCGCTTCTTCTTTTGTAAACAAAACTAAAAGCTATTCTAATGGGCAATTCTTCTTCCATTTTTGTATAGACACTCCCTCAGAACGCAAAACCAAGTAAGCAAATGCCAGATTTAAATGTTAGTAAACATTTTTCATCAGTGTACGGGCACTTATAACATGTGACACTTCCTAACAAAATGTAACAATTGACAACATCTGTTAGTAAATATTTTTTTTATTTAATCTTTATTGCACAATAGAAATAGTGCACAAAAGGCGGATCGAATGCCGTGTAGGCATTCTCTACCGGTCAACTATTGGGCTAAGCAGAAACAGATGTATGTAGGTCGAGTGTTGCAAAGTGGGATAGGATTAAACAGGGATTAAAATATTAAATAACTTAATAGATACATACATAATATAGAGTAAATAAAATAAAATATAAATGTATGCTAGAAAATGTTTACAAATATTATCTAACGGCAGTGCGGGGGCACCATAAAGGACGGAGACTATGAGGCCGAGCGCTCCCGAAGCTAGCATGGAAATGCCCGAACGGCATACCTATTACTCGGTTGCGAACTCCGCCCGACACCCAAACAATAGGCTCGGCCCGTACTTTCACTAATGCGTTATCTACTGACTCTAGACTAGACTCTATGAATCTAGTGCGTGACTATTTTGTGTTTGTTTGTTGATATTAATGAATGATACATGTAATTGAAATTTGTATCTAAATTATTTGCATTATCATATTAATTACTTTTGAACACATACACTTTACATATTACTATTATTGTAAATAAATATCAACCTATGAATAAAATTAAATAATGAAAGTGACGGACGCCACAACGCTATAGTGAAAAATCGTTAAAATTTGTGTAAGTATACCATCTATCCATCTACATTTTACATTAAATTTTTATTAATTACCTATTAATCGAACTGACCGAAAAACATGAAATGTGTGCGCGCGTAGGTATGAATGTGGAGTGTATGTAGGTACATAACATACATATACAAGTGCATTTATTTACTTAAATCACTACATCAATAAAAGGAATGTGTAGGTATTATCAGTGTTTCCGCTTTGTGATATCAATGTAGGTAAGTATTCTTGAGCTATTACGTTAGTAATTTGTAATATAATTAATTTAATCAGTCGGTTGTTGCATTCGCAAAATTTTGAAAAAAATTGCTATTTGGTATATTAAAATCATGCAGTAATTTGTGATGTGTTCCTTGGTGAAGGATTTAAGGGCTCAAGATATCGTATGATTGAATTCATGAACTTTTACATAGACGGGGTGTCGTTTTGGAAGTTATTGTGAGTATGAATCGTAATTTTGTCTTAAATTACAGTTAACAACCCGCCCGTCTATTTAGTCCATTAACGGAGCATAGACACATTGCGCCCTGTGGTATGGGGTGGAGTATAACCTATCGATATATTCAACCGAGGTATCTCTTTTTGCAGCCCCAAGGAAGTCAATAACACCTGCCTTCGGGCAAACGTCGTGCATCGCGTGGTGCCGGGAGACCACACTGACCTCCCGAGCTGTGCCGCCCGCGTTGGGCAGCGCGCGGGGGCTTTATCTTACGGAAATGTTTACGTAGCGGTTACAATAAGACGAAATATTATAGTTCAAGCGAAATATTTTACAATAGTATAAAATGAAGTAAACATTTTGTACACGACTGTACCTCCATAGAAATGTAGGGAAAAATTAACACTTTTTAATTTCAAATTAAATCAGCTCAAAATTTATTTCCGTTGGAGACGACTATTTCATGACTATTTTTTGGCAAAAACTCAAATCGAAAATCGTAGCCGTTTCGGAGATATTTGAAGTTTTCAAATGTTCAAGCTAGAATCCTCACCAACCTACCCTTATATCTCTGGAATCTCTTAACGACTAATTCTGAAATTTGGTATGCCGTTGCGACTATTTCATGACTATTTTTTGGAACATAAACCAATTCGATAGACTTTGCCGTTTGCTTGCTATATATGGCGTCGATTGGCATTTTTACTTTTTTCCTGCCAAGCGTCCTGGGGGCCAGACAGCTCGGCGAAAAAGGCATTGCCAAAAAATTTCTTCTCCCCGCAGTGCCGAGTGTTGCCAGGCCACCAAGATAAAAATGGTCAAATGTCATTCTAATGGGCCAAGCCTGTGAACACATGGCAACTTTTTATTTCAAATGTTGGTCCTTCTACTTTCGACTTTTTTGGGCCATATCTCAAAAACTACCAAAAAATTTAGAAATATTTTTTCACCTGGCAACACAAAATGACCCAACGGATAACCGACCAATACATTGCAATTTTATAAAATGTTGCCATCACACTGAAAATCCATTTTGAAATTTTCGAAAACCAAACTTTTTTACAAAATGGCCGCCAGCGCCGCCGCCATCTTGAATATCAAAATGCCTATAGTTTTCCTGTATTCTAGACTATATACCAGACCAGAGCCAATTTTTACTTTTTTTTTTGATAAATACCCCGGACCCAGAGAGACTTTGGAAAATGACTACTGCGAAAACACATTTTTGCCCGCCAAAACCAGTGTTGCCAGAATTTTTTTCCAAAACTACCCTGAGGTCAATACCAGCCGGGGTTGCCATAAAACTGCATACTCGAAAATCAGATACACGTCACACTTTTGCCACTCACATTTGGGGCCCTGTATCAAAAACTACCATCAATTTGGTAGAAATTAAAAAACCTACCAATAGACCGATAAATGACCTACCAACGCCCCATACAATCTCAATCGATCCAGTGTTGCCATCAGGGAGAAAAATCAATTTAAAAAATGCAAAAATTTTCCTTGGGACAAAATGGCCGCCAGCGGCGCCGCCATATTGTTTTTCTATAGTCTATGGTCACTGGTCGACACTTTTGCGGTTTGTTGATTAGGTTTTGTGTGGGGGCTCCTTGGGGCGCCAGCCGCTCCGGGCTTCGCCCTCCGCGGCGTTGTTTTGGCGGCTTGGATCGGCTCGCTCGGCCTGCGGCCTCGCAAAGTATTTTTTTTTCATGGTTGGGTGCATACTCCTTGGGGCGCTGCTCCGGGCTTCGCCCTACGCAGGGCTCGACCTTCGGTCTCGCATGTCATAGTAGTTACCATAAAAATGTTAGTCACGTTATACTTAACGTTCCCATACAAGTGACGAACATTCTTACACAGTAACGTAAGTATGTTCGTCACATCAAAGTATCGTAAGTATGTTCGTCACATCAAGTATCGTAAGTATGTTCGTCACATCAAGTATCGTAAGTATGTTCGCCACATCAAGTATCGTAAGTATGTTCGCCACATCAAGTATCGTAAGTATGTTCGTCACTTGTATGGGAAATCGTGATTTTTGAGTAGCTTTTTTTTTTTTCTTCCTGGTTTATTTATGGGGCCTTTTGGGGCTTCTACGTAATCTGTGAATCATTTTTGACAGGACGTCATACTTGGTTTTCAAGATTTCGCGAATTTACGTTTCGGGGTAAATCTCAGAAATTACCCTGAAAATGGGGTAAATTTTTACACCATCAAATAGATAATTAGAAGACCTTCAAAAGAGCCCCCGGACTTTTTATTCTCAGAGGCACCCTTTTGCCCCAAAAGCCACTTTGAAATTTTCGAAAACCTAACTTTTTTACAAAATGGCCGCCTGTGCATCCGCCATTTTGTTTTTCCAACTTTTGGTACTCAGTGCTCAGTAACAACTATATTACACACCAAATGGCATTCACACTTTTTTTTCGCGTCATACAAAGTGGGCGACCAGGGCCCCTGTTAGGGACCCCTTTGAAAAAAGTTTGAGCCACCGTCCATCCCAGTGTTGCCAGATGACGGAGATAAAAATAGTCAAATGTCATTTTAATGGGCCCCATCTCTATGCACCTGGGAATAATTTTTGCGAAATGCCATTATTTCTATTTTCGACTTTTTCGGGGCATTTCTCAAAAACTACCAAAAATGTCGGAATTATTTTTTTACCTGGCAATCCACCATCACTATACACACATTGGCCTAGTACATTGCACCCCGCTCAAAAATTGCCATCTACCCGAAAATCCATTTTTTAACTTTCGAAAACGCAATTTTTTCACAAAATGGCCGCCAGCGCGGCCGCCATCTTGAAAGTTTGACGTTTCGGATTTTTCCCATATACTACACTATATATGGCGTCGATTGGCATTTTTACTTTTTTTCTGCCAAGCGTCCTGGCGGCCAGACAGCTCGGCGAAAAAGGCATTGCCAAAAAATTTCTTCTCCCCGCCGTGCTGAGTGTTGCCAGGCCACCAAGATAAAAATAGTCAAATGTCATTCTAATGGGCCAAGCCTGTGAGCACATGGCAACTTTTTATTTAAAATATTGGTCCTTCTACTTTCGACTTTTTTGGGCCATATCTCGAAAACTATCAAAAAAGTCAAAAATATTTTTATACCTGGCAACACACAATGACCCAACTGATAACCGACCAGTACAATGAAATTCTGTAAAATGTTGCCATCACATTGAAAATCCATGTTGAAATTTTCGAAAACCAAACTTTTTTACAAAATGGCCGCCAGGGCCGCCGCCATCTTGGTTATCGACTTGGCCGTATTTTTCCTGTATTCTAGACTATATACCGGATCAGAACCAATTTTTACTTTTTTTTTTGATAAATACCCCGGACCCAGAGAGACTTTGGAAAATGACTACTGCGAAAACACATTTTTGCCCGCCAAAACCAGTGTTGCCAGAATTTTTTTCCAAAACTACCCTGAGGTCAATACCAGCCGGGGCTGCCATAAAACTGCATACTCGAAAATCAGATACACGTCACACTTTTGCCACTCACATTTGGGGCCCTGTATCAAAAACTACCATCAATTTGGTAGAAATTAAAAAACCTACCAATAGACCAATAAATGACCTACCAACGCCCCATACAATCTCAATCGATCCAGTGTTGCCATCAGGGAGAAAAATCAATTTAAAAAATGCAAAAATTTTCCTTGGGACAAAATGGCCGCCAGCGGCGCCGCCATATTGTTTTTCCATAGTCTATGGTCACTGGTCGACACTCGACTATATCCGTGACAGTTTAAAAAAAAAAGTTTGCCAATATCTCAATAGACTGCGACGCTATGACCACGCAAACATGGGTCTCGAAACAGTCGAAATCGCATTTTCGATCCAAGATGGCGGCGCCGCCATTTTGTTTTTTCGACATTTTATTTTTTTAAATTTAATCATTTCACCCAGTCAATAAGCCCCAAAAATTTGACAGCGATCCGATAGATAGTTAGAGAGATACAACCACCAACATGGCCGCCATCTTGGATTTTGAAAAAAAAAACCACAAAAACCTGTTTCGATTGGCGCCCGATTTACAGTCACCCTACATCATTTTCCCATTTTATCCCTCTAAATGACCGAAAAACACCCCTGATCAGTGAGTGAGTCAGTGGTAATCGAGCTTTATATAATATAGATAGACTAGCTTTCGCCGCACGCTCTTCGCGCGTGCGTGCTCAAGCTAGGTCTGCGACGCTGGACGCTCCGGGCTTCGCCCTACGCGGAGCTCGGCCTGCGGCCTCGCGATACGCAGCTCGGCCTGCGGCCTCGCGAAATTACTTTTCTGGGTTGTACCGTTTCGCGTGGGCGGGTGTTGGGCTTTTTTTGCGGCTTGTTGATTAGGTTTTGCGTGGGGGCTCCTTGGGGCGCCAGCCGCTCCGGGCTTCGCCCTCCGCGGCGTTGTTGGGTCGGCTCGCTCGGCCTGCGGCCTCGCAAAGCTTTTTTTTCATTAGTGGGAGCATACTCCTTGGGGCGCTGCTCCGGGCTTTGCCCTACGCAGGGCTCGACCTTCGGTCTCGCATGTCATTAAAATAGAAAAAATACCATAGATACCATAAAAATTTTAGTCCCGTTCACAGATTACCCCCAATAGATACCGCATGTTCGGCATTTTGCTTTGAGTTTCGCGAGTCAATTTCAGGTGGTATGGAAGGGTGTGCGGGGGACGTAACTCATTTCTCAAGTGATGTACATTTGTATTGTGCAATGTCGATAATTTTATCGAAAAATTACCAATCAGGTAGGTATATTAGACTAGATTATGTCTGTATCACCTTTTCAGTATTTTGTGCAATACTGGATATTTATCTATGTATGTATATAAATATATGTTTATATATGTCACCGGAAAATAGCAAGAATCGTAAGTTGATCAATTTCCTAGGTAGTTGATTATCTTTCGGAATATAACAAACGGTAGTGGAAATGTATTATTTAACGCAATGGATTTCAGTTAGTTAATCAACTTACGGTAGCCTGACAGTCATTTAATAATTTACGATTTTGACACAAGTAAAATCGTCCTCAAATGGGCCAATCGTTGCTCAATGTACTATTTAACGGTGCACTATTACCCGTAACTTAATACACGGTTCCCTGATTGGTTGCCGGGATAACGCCACGTGAGCCATTGAACCAATCAACGTTCACCTCACCTTCGTCGGATGATTTTACGGCAAGATCCCGTAAAATGATCAATTTACTAAAATACATACGTTAAATAATACATTTCAACTGCCGTTTTGACATTATAAGTATATTTAAATGTATCTAAGTAAGTTTATCAGTTGTCTAGTACCCATAGTACAAGCTTCGGCTTAGTTTGGGGCTAGGTGGCGCTGTGTGGCCCAGCGTGGCATGTCTTGGGAAAAAAAAAATTCAAATGAGTATAGTTATAAATATGGTTAGGTGAAGTACCTAATCACAGCAGTTTTCTTTTACTCGTCTTCTATCCTTCATACATTGAAAACTATCCTATGTAAATGTCTCTAACAGCAGGGTGCGGCATTTGTCCATTTTAATGTTCTCTCAGGACACTTTGGAAATCTAAAGTAGAAACACTAAAATTTTTCTCATCTTGCATTATCGATATACTTGAAAGTAATACATTGTAACACTATTGTCAAACGTGTCTATGCTAGAAAGGGATAAAAATAGTGAAATTGGTAATGAAAGAAAGGGATCATGAAAAAAGACATCAACGCGAGCTAACATCTGTCAAATATTTTCCATCGTAACTTGAGCTCCGGCGCCAAGGAGTTCAATACTAAGATTCATACGTTTATGTTCTACAAACTATTAAAAGTGTCTCCGATACACACGGGTCTGACTTCTGGTCAGTACTGACCGTGGTACTGACGCACTTTAAGCGCATGCGTATTTCGCGCCTGCATTGCACTGATGTATTACCTCTCGCGCGATATCTTAAGTGCGGTATCTATTGGAGATATCTGTGGTCCCGTTATACTTAACGTTCCCATACAAGTGACGATCATTCTTACACAGTAACGTAAGTATGTTCGTCACATCAAGTATGGTAAGTATCTTCGTCACATCAAGTATGGTAAGTATGTTCGCCACATCAAGTATCGTAAGTATGTTCGTCACTTGTATGGGAAATCGTGATTTTTGAGTAGCTTTTTTTTTCTTCCTGGTTTATTTATGGGGCTTTTTGGGGCTTCTACGTAATCTGTGGATCATTTTTGACAGGACCTCATACTTGGTTTTCAAGATTTCGCGAATTTACGTTTCGGGGTAAATCTCGGAAATTACCCTAAAATTGGGGTAAATTTTTTCATCATATAAAAGGCAATCCTAAGACCTTTAAAAGAGCCCCCAGACTTTTATTTGTCAGACGTACCCTTCCACCCCAAAAACCACATTTAAATTTTCGCAAACCTAACTTTTTTACAAAATGGCCGCCTGTTTATCCGCCATTTTGTTTTTCCAACTTTTGGTACCCAGTGCTCAGTAACAACTATATTACACACCAAATGGCATTCACAGTTTTTTTTCGCGTCATACAAAGTGGGCGACCAGGGCCCCTCGAAGGGACCCCTTTGAAAAAAGTTTGAGCCACCGTCCATCCTAGTGTTGCCAGATGACGGAGATAAAAATAGTCAAATGTCATTTTAATGGGCCCTTTCTCTATGCTCCCGGGAATAATTTTTGCGAAATGTCATTATTTCTATTTTCGACTTTTTCGGGGCATTTCTCAAAAACTACCAAAATTGCCAGAATTATTTTTTTTTCTGGCAATACATAATAACCATACACACATTGGCCTAGTACTTTGCACCCCGCTCAAATGTTGCCATCTACCCAAAAATCCATTTTTTAACTTTCGAAAACGCAATTTTTTCACAAAATGGCCGCCAGCGCGGCCGCCATCTTGAAAGTCTGACGTTTCGGATTTTTCCCATATACTACATTATATATGGCGTCGATTGGCATTTTTACTTTTTTTCTGCCAACCATCCTGGCGGCCAGACAGCTCGGCGAAAAAGGCATTGCCAAAAAATTTCTTCTCCCCGCCGTGCCGAGTGTTGCCAGGCCACCAAGATAAAAATGGTCAAATGTCATTCTAATAGGCTAAATCTGTGAGCACATGGCAAATTTTTATTTAAAATGTTGGTCCTTCTACTTTCGACTTTTTTAGGCCATATCTCAAAAACTATCTAAAATGTCATAAATATTTTTATACCTGGCAACACACAATGGCTCAACTGATAACCGATCAGTACAATACAATTCTGTAAAATGTTGCCATCACACTGAAAATCCATTTTGAAATTTTCGAAAACCAAACTTTTTTACAAAATGGCCGCCAGCGCCGCCGCCATCTTGAATATCAAAATGCCTATAGTTTTCCTGTATTCTAGACTATATACCAGACCAGAGCCAATTTTTACTTTTTTTTTAAATTAATACCCAGGACCCAGAGAGACTTTGGAAAATGACTACTGCAAAAACACATTTTTGCCCTCCAAAACCAGTGTTGCCAGAATTTTTATCCAAAACTACCCTGAGGTCAATACCAGCCGGGGTTGCCATAAAACTGCATACTCGGAATTTGAATACACGTCACAATTTTGCCACTCATAATTGGGGCCCTGTGGCAAAAACTACCATAAATTTGGTAGAAATTAAAAAACCTACCAATAGACCGATAAATAACCTACCAACGCTCCATACTAACCCAATCGATTTAGTGTTGCCATCAGGGAGAAAAATCAATTTAAAAAATGCAAAAATTTTTCATGGGACAAAATGGCCGCCAGCGGCGCCGCCATATTGTTTTTCCATAGTCTGTGGTCACTGGTCGACACTCGACTATAACCGTGACAATTTAAAAAAAAAGTTCACCATAATCTCAATAGACCGCGACGCTATGACCACGCAAACATGGGTCTCGAAACAGTCGAAATCGCATTTTCGATCCAAGATGGCGGCGCCGCCATTTTGTTTTTTTGACATTTTATTTTTTTTAATTCAATGGTTTAAGACACTCTACAAACCCCAAAAATTTGACAGCGATCCGATAAATAGATAAGGAGACACAACCACCAACATGGCCGCCATCTTGGATTTTGAAAAAAAAAACCACAAAAACCTGCTTCGATTGGCGCCCGATTCACAGTCACCCTACATCATTTTCCCATTTTATCCCTCTAAATAACCGAAAAACACCCCCGATGAGTGAGTGAGTCAGTGGTAATCGAGCTTTATATAATATAGACTAGCTTTCGCCGCACGCTCTTCGCGCGTGCGTGCTCAAGCTAGGTCTGCGACGCTGGACGCTCCGGGCTTCGCCCTACGCGGAGCTCGGCCTGCGGCCTCGCGATACGCAGCTCGGCCTGCGGCCTCGCGAAATTACTTTTCTGGGTTGTACCGTCCGCGTGGGCGGGCGCGGTGGGCTTTTTTGTGGTTCGTTGATTAGGTTTTGTGTGGGGGCTCCTTGGGGCGCCAGCCGCTCCGGGCTTCGCCCTCCGCGGCGTTGTTTTGACGGCTTGGGTAGGCTCGCTCGGCCTGCGGCCTCAAAAACTATTTTTTTCATTAATGAATGGATAATTCTTGGGGCACTGCTCCGGGCTGCGCCCTGCGCAGGGCTCGACCTTCGGTCTCGCTTATTTTAGTAGCGTAACTAAAAGAGCTTGGGCTCGCTCGGCCTACGGCCTCGCATAGTTTTTTTATCATCAGTAGGTGAATATTTCTTGGGGCACTGCTACGGGCTTCGCCCTACGCAGGGCTCGACCTTCGGTCTCGCGTATTATGGTAGCGTAATTAAAAGAAGATGGGCTCGCTCGGCCTACGGCCTCGCATAGTTTTTTTTTCATAAGTAGGTTATTATTCCTTGGGGCACTGCTACGGGCTTCGCCCTACGCAGGGCTCGACCTTCGGTCTCGCGTATTATGGTAGCGTAACTAAAAGAAGATGGGCTCGCTCGGCCTGCGGCCTCGCATAGTTTTTTTTACATTAGTAGGTAAACACTCCTTGGGGCACTGCTCCGGGCTTCGCCCTACGCAGGGCTCGACCTTCGGTCTCACCTGTTACAGTAGCGTAACTAAAAGAGCTTGGGCTCGCTCGGCCTACGGCCTCGCATAGTTTTTTTTATCATAAGTAGGTGATTATTCCTTGGGGCACTGCTACGGGCTTCGCCCTACGCAGGACTCGACCTTCGGACTCGCGTATTATGGTAGCGTAGCTAATAGAGGATGGGCTCGCTCGGCCTACGGCCTCGCATAGTTTTTTTTTTCATAAATAGGTAATTATTCCTTGGGGCACTGCTACGAGCTTCGCCCTACGCAGGGCTCGACCTTCGGTCTCGCGTATTATGGTAGCGTAACTAAAAGAAGGTGGGCTCGCTCGGCCTGCGGCCTCGCATAGTTTTTTTTGCATTAGTAGGTAAACACTCCTTGAGGCACTGCTCCGGGCTTCGCCCTACGCAGGGCTCGACCTTCGGTCTCACCTGTTACAGTAGCGTAACTAAAAGAGCTTGGGCTCGCTCGGCCTACGGCCTCGCATAGTTTTTTTTTCATAAGTAGGTGATTATTCCTTGGGGCACTGCTACGGGCTTCGCCCTACGCAGGGCTCGACCTTCGGTCTCGCGTATTATGGTAGCGTAACTAAAAGAAGGTGGGCTCGCTCGGCCTGCGGCCTCGCATAGTTTTTTTTCATTAGTGCATGAATACTCCTTAGTACACTGCTCCGGGCTTCGCCCTACGCAGGGCTCGACCTTCGGTCTCGCATGTCATAGCAGATATCATAAAAATGTTAGTCACGTTAAGTAATGTAAGTATGTTCGTCACATCAAGTATCGTAAGTATGTTCGTCACACCAAGTATCGTAAGTATGTTCGCCACATCAAGTATCGTAAGTATGTTCGTCACGTCAAGTAACGTAAGTATGTTCGTCACTTGTATGGGAAATCGTGATTTTTGAGTTTGCTTTTATTTTATTCCAGCTTGATTTATGAGGTCATTTGGGGCCTCAATGGAGTCTGTGGACTATTTTTGATAGGACCTCATACTTGGTTTTCAAGATTTCGCAAATTTACGTTTCGGGGTAAATCTCGGAAATTACCCCAAAAGTGGGGTAAATTTTTTCATCAATTAATAGGCAATCAAAGGACCTTTAAAAGAGCCCTCGGACTTTTTTTTCTCAAACGCACCCTTCTACCCCAAAAGTCACTTTGAATTTTTCGAAAACCTAACTGTTTTACAAAATGGCCGCCAGTGCAGCCGCCATCTTGAAAGTCTGACTTTTCGGATTTTTCCCATATACTACACTATATATGTCGTCGATTGGCATTTTTACTTTTTTCCTGCCAAGCATCTTGGCGGCCAGCTAGCTCGCCGAAAAAGGCATTGCCAAAAAATTTGTTGCCCCGCCGCGCCGAGTGTTGCCAGGCCACCAAGATAAAAATAGTCAAATGTCATTTTAATGGGTCAAACCTATAAGTACATGGCAATTTTTTTTTTGAAATTTTGGTCCTTCTACTTTCGACTTTTTTGGACCATATCTCAAAAAGTATCAAAAAAGCCAAAAATATTTTCATACCTGGCAACACATAATAATCTAAAGGATAACCGACCAGTACATTGCAATTCTGTAAAATGTTGCCATCACACTGAAAATCCATTTTGAAATTTTCCAAAACCAAACTTTTTCACAAAATGGCCGCCAGCGCCGACGCCATCTTGAAAATCGAAAAAATCGGAATTTTCCCATATACCTGACCATATATGGCAACGGATGGCATTTTTACTTTTTTTCTGCCATTTGCCGGAATGCTCAAAGTATAAGCCAAAAATGGCATTATCAAAAAAATTGTTTTCCCCGCCGTGCCGAGTGTTGCCAGGCCACCAAGATAAAAGTGATCAAATGTCATTCTAATGGGCTAAACTTTTAAGTACATGGCAACTTTTTATTTAAAATGCTGGTCCTTCTACTTTCGACCTTTTTGGACAATATCTCAAAAACTATCAAAAATGTCAAAAATATTTTTATACCCGGCAACACACAATAACCTAACGGATAACCGACCGGTACATTGCAATTCTGTAAAATGTTGCCATCACATTGAAAATCCATTTTTAAATTTTCGAAAACCAAACTTTTTTACAAAATGGCCGCCAGCGCCGCCGCCATCTTGGATATCCAAAAGTCTATATTTTTCCTGTATTCTAGACTATATACTGGAGCAGAGACAATTTTTATTTTTTTTCTTAAGTGCATCCTTGGATCCACAGAACTTCTGGAAAATGACTACTGCTCAAAATTGTTTTTGCCCGTCAAAACCAGTGTTGCCAGAATTTTTCTCCAAAACTACCTTGTGGCCAATATCAGCCGGGGTTGCCATAAATCTGCATACTCGAAAATCGGATACACGCCAAAATTTTTCCACTCATATTTGGAGCCCTGGGCCAAAAACTACCATCAATTTGGTAGAAATTATAAAACCTACCAATAGACTGATAAATATCCTACCACTGCCTAATACTAACCGAATCGATCCAGTGTTTCCAACAGTATGAAAAATCAATTTGAAAAACGCAAAAAAAATTCTTGGGACAAAATGGCCGCCAGCGGCGCCGCCATATTGTTTTTCTTTAGTCTATGGTCACCGGTCGACACTCGACTATATCTGTGATGAAAATAAAAAAAAATCTTGCCGCTATCTGTAAACACCGCGACGCTATGACCACGCAAACATGAGTCCAAAACCAATTTTCAATCCAAGATGGCGGCGCGGCCATCTTGTTTTTTTATTTTTTCTTAACTTTGACGTTTACAACTTTCATAGACAATTCGAAGACAATATGCGCCGCTTGGTCATTCTATACATTTTAAACTTTTTTTTTTGCGAAAAACCGCCGCCATCTTGATTTTTTTGGATTTTTTTTTCAAAAACCTGTTTTGATTAAAAATTTAGGTACCTTTAAGTTAACATCCCGACCATAGACAAACTCTTTCCACCCGAAAAACACCCCTGATCAGTCAGTGAGTGAGTGAGTGGTAATTTAGCTTTATATATTATAGATAGATAGATAGATACACATAATACGTACATAAATAATATATATGTCACCGGAAAATAGCAAGAATCGTAAGTTGATCAATTTCCTAGGTAAAACGGAAATAATAAACGGCAGTTGAAATGTATTATTTAACGTATGTATTTAAGTAAATTGATCATTTTACGGGGTCTTACCGTAAAATCATCCGACGAAGTTGAGGTGAACGTTGATTGGTTCAATGGCTCAGGTGGCGTTATCCCGGCAACCAATCAGGGAACAGTGTATTAAGTTACGGATAATAGTGCACCGTTAAATAGTACATTGAGCAACGATTGGCCCATTTGAGGACGATTTTACTTGTGTCAAAATCGTAAATTATTAAATGACTGTCAGGCTACCGTAAATTGATCAACTAACTGAAATCCATTGCGTTAAATAGTACATTTCAACTACCGTTTGTTATATTCCGAAAGTTAATCAACTACCTAGGAAATTGATCAACTTACGATTCTTGCTATTTTCCGGTGACATATACAAACGTATACAATCGGTCGGTAAAGAATGTTTCAATATACCTACCTATCTATATTAACTACATGTTCCAGACAATGGTATAATGCATTTCACTTATAGTGGAGCAGGCACTCGATAATCCAGCACCCCGATATGGAAGGCTAGTTCGGCGGCGGCACATGGCGAGGGTAATGGGGTCGGGTCCTGGAGGGTATGACTGGGACGGTGTTTCCTGGGGGGCTTCGGTAGGGCTCGGCATGCTTCAGATCGCTGTGCATGATCTTGCCCGCGGCCAGTATGAACGAGCTCAGCTCGCGGTCCGGCTCCAGCAGCAGCTGCCACGCCACCGGCGCCGCCTCGCCGAACAGCTCCGCGCTCATCGCCGTCGCGCCCTTGATCAGCGTCGCTAGGGTCGTGTGGTGCGCGTCGCGGACCTGACAAAACGTAGCAAGTAGCGTGTTGCAGTCCAGTACTTTGACTGCGTAGTCCAGTACTGGACCAGAGACGCCGCGTCTAGAACGCTCTGGAATTCCAGAAAAGAGGCATATCTTCAGCAGTGGATGCATAAGTGCTGAGGAGAAGAAGAAGAAGACTTTGACTGGCTTGATAGCTCATTTGGTAGTGACCTCTGCCTTCTTAGCCAAGGGTCGTGGGTTCGATTCCCGCACAGTGCAAACATTTGTGTTCATGAACATGTCTGTTTGTATTGGTCAGGGTGTTTTCTATGTATAATAAGTATGTATTAATTTACAAAAAAAAAGTATTTAAGTAAGTTTATCAGTTGTATATTGCGGAAATAATGCGGAAATCCATGAGGCACTTAAGATGAACACAGTGGTAGAGGAAGTAAGAGAAGCAGCTGAAAAGTACCAGGAAAGGCTGACCTCCCATGATGGGAGTCCCATCCCAATGAACTAGCCACCCAGCTACTGAGCCAGAGCTACGGTAACCGTCTCAAGAGACACGCCATCCACAAACTACACCAAAGAATGTTGTAGTACAAAAATAAGTAGTGTTCTCGGTGGAGAGCACACTTCGAACGAAACGGCCTCAATACATCCGCTCATAGTCATGCGACTGATTGCAGATCAACTAACAAAAAAAAAAAAAAAGTTGTCTATAGTGCCCAAAGCACAAGCTTCGGCTTAGTTTCGGGCTAGATGGCGGTGTGGCCCAGCGTGACATGTAATGGGTTATTTATTCATTTTCATTCAGTTGTTCGCCACTTTGGGCAAAAATCTAGAGTAGATCTCCAAACCTCCTGCCCAGTGTAGCGGTTATGTATAAGATTGGCAATCGGAAGGCGTAAATAAAATTGATCATCAACCTATTGCGGTCCACAGCTAGACATAGGCATCTCCAGTTGTTTGCCCAAAGAGGCTTTATCCATACTCGTTGTTCTGGGCAGATCGATCGCAGGGAGCAGTTCCTCGCTTCGGTGGCGCCGCTGCCCATCGTCGGTCTGCGATATTTAGCTTCGCCTTCAATCGTGATGGTTATACCGCCACCAGGCGGTTGCAATACCCTCGATTGTTATTCGGCAGGATTCGGGCAGGTGAGGGTGGCTTGGAGCTAAAAGATGATAAGCTGCTCCCTTACTCGTACATCCAAGCTTACGCTAATTATAACAAGCACGGACCTGTGCTTTTAAGTATTTGAGTATTGGCGGAGGCTCAGCGGGCGGGTACGGCATGGCGCCCGGCTTCGTGATGGGAGGTGCTTCGGTGTGCTGCATCGTATGTTCCACTCCCGCCGCTCGGTAGGCGAGCCCAGCTGATTCTATCACGGACCGGTCGATCCTGTGTACGGGTATAAAGGTATCTTAACTACGAATCTTACGGCCTTGATTCATAAACGTTACTATGCGTCGCGCGAGCGCAGAGGTACCCAAAAACCTATAGGATTACGCGCGACACATAGTAACGTTTGTGAATACGGCCGTAATATTCGTAGTTTAGATACCTATGCCTGAAAATGTCGATAAATGGAGTTTTAAGAGCAGATTAAAGGTGCGATTCCACAGAAACGGGGCTGCGTGGAGCTACCACCAATAATTTACCACAATATTGCTCCACTCACAAATGTCATCTCTACATCTTACCAATCAAGGTAAAATTTTGTTCTATGTTGGGATTGTTGGGTCCCTGTGGAAATCCAGTCTAAAAGGAAATCTTGTTGCACAGTTGTTATCACTTACTTTGTTTCTAGAGAATAGATCTAGATTTTGTAAAGCATATATAAGTTAGTTATAATAATAATAATAACCCAAGACATGCCACGCTGGGCCACACAGCGCCACCTAGCCCCAAACTAAGCCGAAGCTTGTACTATGGGTACTAGACAACTGATAAACTTACTTAGATACATTTTTTTTTGTAAATAAATACATATTATACAAAGAAAACACTCAGACCAATACAAACAGACATGTTCATGAACACAAAAATGTTTGTACTGTGCGGGAATCGAACCCACGACCCTTGGCTCAGAGGGCAGAGGTCACTACCAAATGAGCCACCGAGCCTGTCAACATTACATTCTCTACGTCTATGGTTCTGTAGAAATAATTAAATTGGTCATGAAAATTAAACAATGTTAAACAAAATAGTTGCAGGATTTCACTTAAGGCCCAATGTTCTCATAGATTCAAATCCTGTTGGTCTATCTATGACTGGCTCGGTGCCTCAATTGGTAGTGACCCCTGCCTTCTGAACCAAGGGTCGTGGGTTCAGTCCCACTCGGGACAAACATTCGAGTGATCAACATGTGTTTGTTCATATATATATTTTTGGTACGAGTACCTTCGTAGTTCTGATGTCCATAACACAAGTGCTTAGCTACCTACTGTGGGATCGGAGTAATGTAGGTATATGATGTTGTGTGATATTTATTTATCTATTGTGTCTCGAAGTGTGGGCTTGGACTTATTTTAAACTAAACATATCTTACCTGTCCGTAGCGTGTTCGGACGCTTTGCGCGTGCGACGGCCACGACGCGCTCCGCCGATGGCGTCATCAGAGTTTGAAATATTCACTTCGGGGCCGAACTTCTCTCCGTAAATCTATAATTGTATTGGTTTAGGTAGATAAATAGATATTCTTTATTGTACGAAACACAGAAAAAACACGTCAAACATAATACCTATAGGTACTACAATTTTGTTGGTCCTATCGCGCGATCGATCAAACTCTTCTAGACTACCTTCAGGTAGAGAGTTTAGGTGGTTTATATTCGTTTCCATGTGGTTATTCACCGGATCATTCCCGTGGATGTCGTTAGTCGTTTAAGGGACTTGTTGAAATTTCAGCAGTCTCGGCGAAATACCCGTGAAGTTGCCAGTAGCCAGAATATTCTTGGTCAGTATGGTGGTAGCAAAGGACAAGTGATTTCTTTTCTCTTTCGCTTTCCATCAGTCGACGGGATTATGGCCATTACGGCCATTATTCCATGCTACTACTCGTATAATCATTTACAGTATTTTTAACCGACTTCGAAAAAAGGAGGTTCTCAATTTTCGTCTGTATGTATACTTTTTTTTTTATGTATGTTCACCGATATTTCCGTCAATTATGGATGGATTTCAAAAATTTTTCGACAGTTCGACAGAGGACACTTCCGAGGTGGTCCCATTATCACCAAGTCAGGATCTGATGATGGGATCCTGGAGAAATTGAGGGCAACAACCGAAAATTGTATGCTCATATGGTGTTTTTGTTACGTAATCATATTTTACTCAGGTATATGCTTCCGGGCGTCAACATCTGGTGCTGATGATGAAGCCACAGAACTCCTAAACGGTTAGGAGTTAGGGGACAGTACTGACATTGGTCGATATTAACTAGGTAGTAGTATGTACTTATGCAGGGCTAATAGGGCAGGTGATTTGGTAAGTGATATGCTTGATTCTAGATCGCAAAGTCTTCATTTGACTTAAAGCAAAATTTTTCATTCCTAAGTAAAACTCTTTAAGGACATTAATTAGGCTTTACTCAAGGTCACAGCACATCAACGCAACTAAAAATATGACTGTTTTGCACTCCAACAAAACAGGTATTATGTGTTGAATAAAACACACAGCGTTGGTATGAAGAAAGCTGATGTGAACATGCCTTTAAACCAGTTGTCTATGGCCGAAACTTACCAAATTGTCTATGTTTCCTACCAGTGTGCACCCAACGAGGGTGCCTGTCACTAATGACATCTCATAGTAGTCTTCAGATCACCAGCAAGAGCATTGCTGCAACGCTGTGTGTTTTATTCAACACATAATACCTGTTTTGTTGGAGTGCAAAACAGTCATATTATGTGTCTTCTAAAACACACAGCGTTGGTATGAAGACCTGTTTGGTATCTGCTGGTGGGAAATACAAACGCTATGATGAATATGTTTTTAAAGTAATTAGAACAATTTGTTTATTCAAAATTAAAAACAAATAACAACTTAATTTATTTCTTCTGATACATCCACATACATTGGTCTATATGAACTACATATTTTGTATTCATATACATATATGTATATTTAAGTAAAATCAACATACTTACAGTAAAAGCTGTAGGTTAAACTACTAACAGTTTCTAAATGAAATGAGATCAAATGTCTCAACAAGGCTAAGTGCCCTGCAAAGAAGCAAGTTTGTTATAATTAATAAGAAAAATAACAATTTATTTGCATATAAGAATAGCTGGCACAGTAAATAAATACTCTCTTCAGAATAGCACACTTCCTCTACCTGAAGGTTGTCTGGAAGAGATCGCTTACTAGCGATAAGACCGCCTAAATTGTACCACTAGTTGATTGTAATACCTTGTCTGTAATGTTTGTTTTTGTGCAATCTATAAGTACTTATAATAAATCTGTAGAGAGGTCAATTCTGTACATGAAATATATTTTCAAAATAACTATCAGGGGGTGATTAGTGATCGATACTGATGCCAAAAATGCAATCAGTAAAATTTTTGTCTGTCTGTCTGTCTGTCTGTCTGTCTGTCTGTCTGTATGTTCCTTATAGAAACAAAAACTACTCGACGGATTTTAACGAAACTTGGCAAAATTATTCTTCATACTTCTGGGCAGGTTATAGTATACTTTTCATTACGCTACGATCAATAGGAGCAGAGTAGTGAAGGGAAATGTTGGGAAAACGGGAGAAGTTACTCCATTTTTTAAGCTTCCGTCGCGTGTGCAGCCTTAATGGTTAAAGTTACATAGAAATTATGTATGACAGAAATATTTTACATAAAATTGACTAAAAAATATCCCGCAACAGCATATGTCTATCTTTTATGGTTGACTCACAATAACACGTGTAACTCCTGATAGCTTAGCAGTTCGGAGCATTCTGATTATATTTGTTTACTCTTACGTTTATAATACTCTCATTCATCCCTAATTTAAAAAAGTTATCATTATTACCTATTCAATAAAAAAAGAATCATAGAAATCGGTATAGAAACACCAAACTTATACATGAAATAAGCCATCGCGCCGTCGCACGTGAATACTGAATCATGCTATAAGGATTATTTTTGTGTAACGGTTGCCGCGCTCGACACTGGTCGCGGTGGCGGTAGAGTATAACAAGGCGGGAGGTCCGAGAGCTAGCTTCATTCAATATTTGGCTGTTGATGCGTTCAGAGCGATCGACCTTATTGACAGACAATAATTGATATTGAGAAACCGTGCTTATCAGCGCGACTTTTAGTGTTTATTAAGCGTAGGTACTTTTATTAATTAAAGTAGTTATAAGTATTTATTTTTAAGTGAAGTAGGTATAGGTAGATAGTTTTGCACAGGCGTTTCAGCTTTATTTTCATTTCTTTGCGCTGAAGTATTTTCATTCTATATGTACTTAAGCCTCATGTGAAAGTGATCTAAACAATATTACCAATACATTAACATAATAACATACAAGGAGTTACACGCTGATGGTCTCGGGGCACAGCTATTAATAATAATATTCTGCGGTTCCTTATTGCGATATTTTTTAACAGTATTGTGGATTGACATATTATATTTCCCTACTAAAATACGAAAGTTAATCTGTCTGTCACATCAAAACCACTGAACCCCGAGGAAGGACATATATTACTTTTTTACGAAAAACGACGAAAACGTGGACGAAGTCGCGGGCAAAAGCTATACTTATAATAAATCTGTAGAGAGGCCAATTCTGTACATGAAATATTTTTTCAAAATAAATATCAGGGGGTGATTAGTGATCGATACTGATGCCAAAAATGCAATCAGTAAAATATTTGTCTGTCTGTCTGTATGTTCGTTATAGAAATAAAAACTACTCGACGGAATTTAACGAAACTTGGTACAATTAATCTTCATACTCCTGGGCAGGTTATAGTATACTTTTTATCACGCTATAATCAATAGGAGCAGAGCAGTGACGGGAAGTGTTGGGAAAACGGGAGAATTTTTTACCTGTACCTATGTTTGAACGCGCATCACGCGAAAACTACTTAATGGAATTGAATGCGGTTTTCACCAATGTATTGCTAGAGGTCTAACTTAAACTTAGGCATTAGGTATTTCATAAAATACCTAACTAAGGTATTTTATGGAAGTCAGTTATTTTTGAAACCCGATATCCACGCGTGCGACGCCGCTGGCACAGCTAGTAAAGAATATCTATCTATCTACTGCTTGAATTGGTACTAAGTACACTATTCATTGGATTACCATTAAATAATACTCCTTAATTGCCTGAATGCATTTCAGACATTCTAATATTTTCTGGACAGGTAATCAGACAATACCCTAGCCAACTTCTTGAGGCTACAGCTGATCTGATACTGCCTGGTGAGGCATCACTCTTAGCATCCTTTAAGATACTACAATCCAGTTTGCAATAATAGTTCACCATTCTGATAATGGTATGAACAAACTAGTCTTCTGATCTGAACCCTTTCAATAGTTAGATATCCTATATCATCATATAGGATTCGTATCCTTGATGTGACATCATCTGTCATCACAGGACAAATCTGTTGATTCGGATGCTGCCGTAGCAACCATGCAGAATGCCTGCGGGTTCTGGAATCAGTCTTGAGAGTCAAATTTAGACGCTATAGTAGGTTTGTCTGTCATATCTATTCGATTTTAAGAATATATATTAAGTAAGGTGAGATCATAGACTCTACGACCTGAAACACGAGGCAGAACTAAAAGGCTGCCCATCTAAAAGCAATATTTAGCAAATATTGCAAAAATTATTTAGATATTTAACAAAATCTTAGTGTCCGACACAAGTAATTTTGTTGTTCAGATCAGGCAGGAGAAAATGCTTTCAATACCTGCTGGATAAAGAAGACAATTTTGAAAACTACTTCTGATGCCATACAGTAAGTAGATAGGTACAGCTGATTTGTGCATACTGATAGTTCTGTATGCTAGCTTTTATTCTAGTCTAGAAATAATCTTGCTAGAAATTGGGCAACTTGTTAGCCCTCAGGCCATTGAGAAACCACTTGATAATTCCCACACTAAGTCAACTTAATTGGGGCACTGTATGATGTTAAGGTAGATGTCCGCCAACTACTTTTAAGTTTGTTCTATGGATTCAGGGCACTTGTTTAGTCTACCCTCAATCTTCTAAGTCAGAAGAGACAACATGTCTCCTTAAAGAGGCCAGGTGCCCGTGGTGTTCTCTATTAAGACCCTCCGCAGGTCCAGTATTGGCAAAAATTGCCTGCTTCTTATGGTCTGATAACCAAAAGCACTTGGTTCACTCCGGAACAATTAACTTAGTATATAAATTCCTTTGATCCAGTATTAAGGTATTCTTGATACAAATACTAAGCTGGGTGGGGGAAATGCCCGTCCCAACATAAGGTCCCATTGTCGGCTGATGGGAGTTGCAAAAAAATTTGCAAGCCATTTCTGGAGTTACATACTTGGGTACACCAGCCGACTCTCGTGACGCGAACAAATCTACGTCTGGGACACCCCCACTCTCTGAACATAGCCTCCGCGGCTGGGGGAAAAATGCCACTCTGGTACTTTGCAACACCTTGTCCGGCAGTCTGCAATTTTGTGTAATCTCTCCGGGAGATGGGTGGCTGAGAGTATCATGAGAAGCCTCTTGGTCAGTTCTAACTTCTAAGAGCCTGATTGTCAGTTTCAGTAATACTAGGGATTGTTTCCCTTCTGATATCTGATTCGAATAAATCATGTGCTCTGTTTAAAGTCATCCGCTGACTTTTTATTGTTGCAAATATAATTATAATTTGTAAACTTTATTGCACAAAATGGTTCAAAAGGCGAACCCAATGTTAGGAGAATTCTCCACCAGTCAATGTCTGGGTCATGCAGAGAGCAGAAAATATGTGCAGTGAGAGTATAAAGAGAACACAGTACTTACTTATAAGCAACTAGCTTTCCGCCCGCGACTTCGTCCGCGTAAAGTTTTTTTTTCCAAAATAAAATTGTGCCTATGTTACTCGTGGATAATGTAGCTTTCGAATGGTGAAAGAATTTTTAAAAACGGCCCAGTAGTTTTTGAGCCTATTCATTACAACCAAACAAACAAAGTTTTCCTCTTTATAATATTAGTGTAGAAAACCCCACCTATAGTATACAGGGGAGCTGGTATGGTGTCAAACTATTTTACGCGGACGAAGTCGCGAGCACAGCTAGTTAGCTATACAAAGACGACCAGTTAACGGTTTGGTTCTGGTAGCTAAAGCTGCCTTTGTTTGTACTATGCAAGTTAAATCCCCGCATAGTACAAACATTTGTGTTCATGAACATGTCTGTGCGTATTGGTCTGGGGTGTTTGCTAATATGTATAATATGTATTATCTAATTCTAAGCAATCAAAGTGTTTGGATGAAGAATTTACTTTATGTAATCCTTACTTTGCTTAGATATAATTATTTCAGCACCTGCCTTGCAGGGATATAAAGAAGCGGTCTCCACTCAAGAACTCGTTTACCCCAACGGTTATCGGTTCTGCGGCTAATATGGCCAGCCCACTGCCACTTCAGCTTATTGATCCGGTGAGCTATGTCGGTGACTTTGGTTCTCTGCCGGATCACCTCATTTCGGATCCGATCTCGCAGAGAGACGCCGAGCATAGCCCTTTCCATAGCTCGCTGAGCGACCTTTAACTTGTGGACTAGCCGTACCGTTAGTGTCCACGTTCCAGCTCCGCGTGGCGATTATGGGTAAAGCCTCCAAATGTTTGCCCAAAGTGGCGAACCACTGGAGAGGCCTATGTCCAGCAGTGGGCAAAAGGCTGATCATGACGCAAGCGCAACTCACCATATGTAAAACATGCAGCATGGCGTACAGCCTGTCAATGGCCTCCTCAGCTTTGCCCGTATGGCTGGGCAGCTCGGCCACGAGCAGACGCAGCGAGAACGGCACGAGGCTGCCGGTTCGGTTCCCGTACGTGTCCGGGTAGAACTGTGGACAAAATGCTTGCTTAAGCTAATGGGATGTAGGTTAGGACGTA
This sequence comes from Conogethes punctiferalis, assembly GCA_031163375.1. Taxonomy (NCBI): domain Eukaryota; kingdom Metazoa; phylum Arthropoda; class Insecta; order Lepidoptera; family Crambidae; genus Conogethes; species Conogethes punctiferalis. The sequence goes on along the minus strand of JAVAXP010000036.1, from coordinate 350,281 downwards.
AGGGAGCGGCCTTTCATATTTTCGCTCCAAGCCGACCACACCTGCCCGTGGTGCGTCCTGCTGAATAACAAACAAGGCGCTGGCAACCGACTGGTGGCGGTATAACTGTCGCAGTCATCTGATTGAATCTCCTATTCTATTGAATCGCTAGCGCGTTCATTGAATGACGACATTCAATTGAATGACTAGACCGAACGTTAACCAAACACGCGTCACTTAACGTCCAACTTGGTAGCGGATTGAAACATAGCCCTTTGAAAAGAGCGGACGTAAAAGCAGTCAGGTGATTGTAATTTAGTTCATTCTTTTCCTAAGCGGCGTTAGTATTAGTAGTCACCAAAACAAATATGGTGTCAAAGATGATCAAAAAGATATGAACAGTGTTGATATTTTTTTTATTAGAGTTACTATAAATAGACTTATTCGTAATAAAATAGTGTGACAACATGGATTTGTAACAAGAAAAATTATAAACTAAAAATTACACAGTCGGCTTTTACCCATTCAACGATTATGCTAAAATGACGTTCAGTCAAGACGTTAATCGTTTCAATCAATAACTTAACGAGTTGTCCTTTAGTTTAAAATTATTAATTATTTAAAATTTTTATTTTTATTTTATTTATTTTTTTTTTTTAGGCATTCAATTGAATGTCGTCATTCAATGAATGCGCTAGCCATTCAATTGAATAGGAGATTCAACCAGATGACTGCGACATAACCATCACAATTGAAGGCGTAGCAGAAAACCACAGGCCGATGACGGGCAGCAGCGCCACCGGAGCGAGAAGCTACACCCTGCGATCGCCAACCGGCCTGTACAGCGTGGCGATTATGGGTATATCTTCCAGATGTTTGCCCTAAAAGGCGAACAACTGGAGAGGCCTATGTCCAGCAGTGGACTGCAATAGACTCATGATGATGATGTGGTCGTTTACATACCTCATAAAACATATCCGGCTTGCCGAAATCCCCGAACGGCTCGGCCTCCCACGACAAAATCTCGAGCTGCTTGATCCTCAGAAGCACTGCGAAGCGCATCAGCCACAGCTGCATGCTTCGCGGCGTGTGCTTCGTCTGCCTGTTTACGCGGCCCACTCCTGAGACACAACGAAAGAAGTTTTTTTTTATACCACAAGGGTGACAAAATGGCTGCCGGCCCGCCTGATGGTAAACGGTCAGCGCTGCCCATCATCATCATCATCCTACCTCAGTCCACTGCTGGACATAGGCTGGCATGCCTCATGGAAATCAAATTTCCTCACTCCGGTGATTCAATTGAGTTCGATTCTCACCTAGAGATTCGAGTCCTGTGTTTGGATGTTAATACATATTGTATTAGTTTAAATTAGTTTAAACATACTTTAAATCCGATTTATATAAAACTACATCCCCTATTTTATCCCCTTGGGGGTAGAATTAATCAATATCCTTTCTTAGCGGGTGCTTACGTTATATCATATATGTACCTGCATGCCTAATTTCAGCCCGATCGGTCCAGTGGTTAGGGCTGTGTGTTGATAGATCACTATGTCAGTCAGTCAGTCACCTTTGTTTGAGTTTTATATATTTAGATATTGTTATGCCTAAGTAATTTACACTATGTTGTGTGCCACAATAAAAAAAGTAGTTTAAAAAACACTAGAAAAACATGTGGACATTTCATGGTCAAAGTTAACACAAGACTTATCTAACAAATCCCAAACACAGCCATAATACGATGTGCCATAGCTATGATCCGATGTTCCATCATATCTTCCCGCCCTCTACAGAATAGCACACTTCCTCTACCTGAAGGTTGTCTGGAAGAGATCGCTTAGTAGCGATAAGACCGCCTAAATTGTACCACTAGTTGTCTGTAATACCTTGTCTATAAATGTTTGTATTTTGTGCAATAAAGAATATGTATCAGGCTCGGTGGCTCATTTGGTAGTGACCTCTGCCCTCTGAGTCAAGGGTCGTGGGTTCGATTCCTGCACAGTACAAACATTTGTGTTCATGAACATGTCTGTTTGTATTGGTCTGGGTGTTTTCTATGTTTAATATGTATTGATTTAAAAAAAATATCTAAGTAAGTTTATCAGTTGTCTAGCTAGTACCCATAGCACAAGCTTCGGCTTAGTTTGGGGCTAGGTGGCGCTGTGTGGCCCAGCGTGGCATGTCTTGGGTTATTTATTTATTATTATTATTTATTTATCTATCTTCCCGCTCCGTCGTCAAATCAGTTTGACAGTCACATAATCATTGACCATCCTCACGTGTCGACAGTCGAACAGATGTGGCTAAGTCTCAACGTGAACGGCGTGAAACTGGTGATCGGCACGGCATACCGTCCACCGTGGCTTAGTGTCGATACATTCATAGACGCCCTAACCGATTCTGTGTCTTCCCTTAGAAAATATGATAAATTGCTTTTATTAGGAGACTTCAATATTAATATGCTAAGTAGTAATATCCACACCAAAAAATTAATCGATTTTCTCACTTGTATGAACCTTTTGCAATACGTGGACAAGCCGACCCACTTTACTGACCACAGTGAAACTTTAATAGACGTGGTTTGTTCAGATATACATATTTCACATTTATTGGTTGACCATATACCAGACCTTAGCAACCATGCCTTCCTTAGTTTCAACTTAAACATCAGGAAAAACAAACCGAAGCCGAAGTGGATAGTTTACAGACCTTATAAGGATATAAATTATGAACAATTTAATAAAGATCTTTGTTCAATTCCATGGGATGCCAATGAAAGTGATGATGTAAATACAATGTTACAAAGATTCAATGATAAAGTATTGCAATTATTTGATAAGCATGCCCCGGTAAAACGTGCTTACATTAAATCTCATTCCTATCCATGGATAACGTATAATATCAGAGAGATGATTAAGTTGAGAGATAATGCACATGATAGGTTCAAATCCACCAAATTAGAACAGCATAAACTCTATTACAAGGAGTTAAAAAACATTGTACGTACTGCAATAAATGCCGAGAAATCGGCATTTTTCAATCAGCATGTTAACGCTCACTCGAAAACTCCACGACTGCTATGGCAAAATATAAAAAAGTATATTGCTGATTTTAAGAAAAAGAATTTTGAACTTCCCATTAATTTATGTAATCCTAAAGCTATTAGTGATCATTTTTTGAACGTTCCTGGTAATAATGATGTTGATGCTACGGTGATTGATGATCTAAATAGGTGCTTCTTTAGCCCTGCTAAATTTTCTCTAGAACCCGTAACTGAAGAAACTGTAGGAAGCATACTCAGGTCTATTAAAACTAACGCACAGGGTATCGACGGAATTTCATTAGATATGATATTACTAACTTTGCCATATACTTTAAAAATTATTACATCCTTAGTAAATAGATCCGGTGTTTTTCCACATAAGTGGAAAACAGCCATTGTTAAACCAGTTCCTAAAGTACAGCATCCGGTTGAGTATAAAGACCTACGCCCTATCAGTATTCTCCCATGTTTATCAAAGGTTGTAGAAAAAGTTGTTTGTATTCAAATGACTGAATATTAGAAAAATGCAACATCCTACCAGAGAAGCAGTCTGGCTTTAGAAAGGGTCGCGGTACGGCTACAGCTCTACTGGAAGTAGTGGATGATGTTCTTGCCGCACAAGATAAAGGCGAAGGTACGGTCTTGGTGCTGTTGGACTACTCACGTGCGTTCGATACGATCAACCCCGCTATTCTACTGTCAAAATTGCGGTATTATGGCTTTGATCATGGAACTTTGAAATGGTTTAACAGTTACTTATCTGAACGTTTACAATATGTTGAAATACGTGATGAAAATGGTTCTACGTTAAGTTCAACGACGTCGGAATTAACTAGAGGGGTCCCACAAGGATCCATACTAGGGCCGATTCTTTTTGTGTTATATACTGCGAATATTGTTCAGAACCTCGAAAACTGCGGTTACCACTTATATGTTGACGATCTTCAGCTCTATGTTTCCTTTAAGCCCGAAGCAACTGCTGCAGCTGTAGATAAATTAAATAAAGTTCTAGATAGTGTTTATCAATAGAGTAATAGCCACAATTTAGTTCTTAACCCTACAAAGTCCAAGTTCATCATATTAGGTTCACAAAATATAATAAATAAGATATGTCTTCAGAAACCTCATGTTGCAATTATGGGTAAATGTCTAGATCGCGTTTCTCAGGCTCGTAACCTGGGCGTTCTAATGGACGAAAGGTTGCAGTTTGAGGGTCACGTATCCGAAATTATGCGTAATGCGTTTTTACAGGCTAAAGGTTCTTTATAATATCCGGGATTATGTGAACGTAGATACCCGTATTCGGCTATGCGAATCCCTTATACTGTCCAAATTAAATTATGCTGACACTGTTCTCGGTGGGTGTCTACTTAAGCGCACAAAGAAACAGGTCCAAAGGATTCAGAATGCTTGTGTCCGATTCTGCTTTCCAGTTCCCCGACGATCACATATCACCCCATTTCTAAATCAGAACAATCTATTGAACATGTCTGCTAGATACACATTACATTTTGCCACCATGCTTTTTGAAATCATTCATAAAAAAGAACCTACTTACCTTCACCGAAAATTAAAATTTGCGCAATGTAAAATGAGAGTCGCTCCTCGATTAATATTTGCTCAGCACTGTACGGCGGCGTTTCGTGGCAGTTTTCGATATGCTGCCACGAAATGCAGGAACAACCTTCCGCCACCAATCAGAACCTTAAAATCTGCTGCTTCTTTTAAGCGCAATCTCAGGAAGTACCTACTCGAGGAGCAAAAGTCCTAACAGCCGTTTCTTCGTTCTCAGTTCTCTCATCACCACATCACACTCATACACACATACTTATACCTACACGTTTTCCTGACGCACACAAAAACCCAAATTAAATTGCTTTTCCATTTGATTAAATTAATTTTGCTCACTTTTTTATATTTACGTTAGTAGTAGTATCTTTAAGCACTCTTAATTTTTGTTGTTATTACCAAACATATTATAGTTAATATATTAATATATTGTTTACGTTGACCGGTGTCATTACCGATCATTAACGATGGTTTCCACTGAAAACCAGCGTTACAGTAAAGGTTTGCTGTAACAATAGCTGAGTGGACGCCTTTTTGGTCGCATTACGCAGAGGCGCATTTTTCTTTTTACTAACCAACAAGTTGTATTTTGTTTTTGTTTAAATGTGTATTTTCTTTTCTCTGTTTTGTTTGTGTTATGTGTCCAAATAAAGTTTTTCTATTCTATTCTATTCTATAATTATTATTGTAATGTCATCAGACATACAGCCGCCAAATTTCATGACGATACTTGGAAGATGGTTAAATTAGTAACTATTAGTTACATGTAACTAACTATGTAATGGAATGTAAGGTAACTAATTTAACCATCTTCCAAGTATCAGTATGTATACAGGACGAACTAATAAAAGCCTGTTAGAAATCACCAAGGTTGTAAACTCGTAACACTCGTGGTAGTTAACAAACAATATTCGAAAGCCAACAATACCTAATCACAATTTTGTAGGCTACGACTCACCGAAGAATCGCAACCCTCTCAAGACAAAAACATCTGCAGTGTAACCGCCGACCCTAACGCACTAAGCACACTTAACTTAACTTAACGACGAACACTGCCATCTGTTAGTGATCTGTGATACTATATTGTCAAAGTCAAAGTCTTTATTTGCGAAGAATAGGTACAATATAGGATGTTCAAAAATTTTTTGTGTTTATCTCTATTCAGCTAACATAAATTAACATGCAAATTTTTTAAAGTCGAAAAATTCCTTTAAATTATAAAAACAGTTAGTTACAAGCCATTGTTTTAACATTTTAGTCTTGACCTTATGTTCATTGGTCCATTCTTAAATTGGTTTGTTAACGAAACTGTCAGACGAATATCGAAAATTAATGAGTAGATAAACATTTACATTTGTTTGCTAATGGTCGGGATCGAAACTGTCAGATGATTATCGAAATACATCGAGGCAGGTACCTAGTTAAACATTCACAAAAGGTTCTTTGTTTGTGGTTAGTTGTGTGATAAAAAAAATGATCATACATACAGATGAATTGGGAACCTCCTCCTTTTTTGAAGTCGGTTAAAAAAATACCTTTTTGATTGACTAACATTTTAATTGCTTTGACATTAATAGGACTAATACATATGGCTATATTGAAAAACCAATATTGGATGTTCATATTGTTTGTACATTGACAATTCTATTATAGTTTAGTAGATTGAATGTTACCTATAGATGTTACTCAGATGTCTAAATCGGGAAGGAAAGTGTAGAAATTTTAAGTGATACATTGCTACTAATACGGATGATGACAAGGTATGAAAATGAAGAAAATAATTAGTCCGTCTCTTAGATAATAAAAAAATATAAGACCCGTATTTTTTGTTTTGTCGAAATAACAAGAAAATACTTAGATATAGCGCATTAAAGTTACGGAGTGGGGGTTAACTACGTCACGTTAGAGCAGCCATACTCTAAGTGTGTTCCGCGGAACCCTAGGGTTCCGCGATACCCCTGTCGGGGTTCCGCAAGAAGTTAGAAAAAAAATCAAAACACCTCTCTCCAGTCGACCGTTCTGACGCGGCGTATCACGATTCACGAACATGAGACTTCTGTCCTCTATCAAACCTGATATCAACCAATTGATGAAAAATAAAAAACAGTTTCATACATCCCATTAGTTAGATATTTTTCTTTTTCAATGTTATATCTATTATTATACTTGTTATGTAACTAAGTAATAAGTTACTGTTACATGGTACTCTAATTATGCTTATTAATAAAAAATACACTTAAAAACCATTGTTTTATTGTAGGGTTCCAACAAGTATTTTGCTATCCAAAAGGGTTCCGTCACCAAAAAAGATTGAGAACCGCTGCGTTAGAGTATATTTTGTACTCTAACGTGACGTCATGTGACATTTAAAATCAATGTATCTTCGTAAGTTTTTGAACAAGAGGCAAAATAAAAAATACGTATCCAATATTTTTCATTAATCTATCTGATGGACATTAAATTATTTTTTAGTCATCATCCCAATAATTAACTTTAGATTGATCGTAACGAATGAATCGTACCATATACGTAGCATTATTATAAATACTTATTTTGTTTAATGTCATTTTTAACAAATATGAGGACATTAGGCCTTACAAGGTTTTTTTTTTTTCCTACGTGTTTGTTTTATTGAAAAGTGTGTTTTAGGACCGCGATTGGATACAGTCCATATTTTAAAATTTCTGATGATAAATGATTGTTTTGCTGGTATTAGGTAGGTATTTGTTTAAGGTAGGATTATTATATTAATTAGTTATTATGCGTCTCTGTTAAATTCCTTTAGGTTATTGATTATATGTTCTACGAGCTTCAGATATGAGTTCCTTGTAGACTCTTTTTTGGTCACTTCCATCAGATTGAATGGAGGAACCCTGACTGATTCGCAAAGGAGTTGGTGATCACTTCTTTTTGATGCAAAGCGTATGCAGGTTGTGACAAGATGGTGTATGGTCTGTCGACTTGTGTCATCGCAGGGACATGTGTCGGTGTTGCAGATTTTGAATCTGTGTAGATATGCCCGGTGGTAACCGTGTCCAGTTAGAATTTGGGTGAGACTAAACGATGCACCACACCTGTCCATGACTGTAGCTACATCGTCCAGCTCTGGGCACAGCTCCCTTGTGTGACTGCCCTGAGGACCTGCTGAATAGAGCTCTCTCCACCTCTGGAGGGTGTCCTTCTTCAGCTCTTTCTTCGCGAAGCTGACCGGGAACTTGGCGTAGCAATAATCAGAGTGAAGCTCCGCCGCAGCTTTGGCTGCTACGTCTGCCGCTTCGTTCCCGGTCACCTTCGCGTGGGCTTTGACCCATATGAATTGGATCAGACCAGTTACCTGTATGTCCTTTATGCGGTGATGTATGGAGACTACATGAGGGTTTGTATTGCTTCGGTCGCCGAGGGCCATCAGGGCAGACATGCTGTCGGACAAGATAGTTGAGGCACGTATCCCATTATCTTGTACCCATTTGCAAGCCTTTTTTTTTTTTTAGAGGGGAATGCATTAGGCACCGTCATGCCACCTCCGGGGGGAGGTGACATGGTGTGTGGGACTCACACCTCCCGAAATGGGAGGGTATACCCACTAAACCCCCCTGTGTCGCCAGTGGGCAGCAAGTTGCAGGGACACGGGCAACGCCGAAGCATACCGCCGCATCCCTGCATGCCCTGGCCAGCCGCAGATGACAAGCGGCCAGCACTCCTGGTCCGGGGAGGGCAAATACCCCTACCCCCGGCTTCCGGGGAGCAATAGGGTGCTCCCCAGGCGGACCTCGTGCAACGGTGTGGCTGCACCCACCACACCGTTACGCCCCTATGAGTGGATCGCGCCCCCGCACTCACCACTCGGGGCACGAAGGAGAGGCTCAGAGGGCATACGATGCGTTGTATGCCCTCCGGCTACGCCCGGGCCGGGGGCGGCGTAGAGCGGGCGCGTCTACCGCGGCCTCACGCTCTCTTTCCGCCGCCTCCTTCTGCGAGATCACTGTCTCGCAGAATGCGAGCATCGCTCGCCAGGCCTCCTTCGACGCCGTCATCTGCCGCAAGAGTTGCGGCAGATTGAGGTCCTGTGCGACAGTGACGAGGACGGAGCGCTCATTGGCCCAGGCAGAGCAATGCTGAAGCGTATGCTCTGCCGTGTCCTCCGAGCCACTGTCGCAGTGACGGCATAGAGGATCAGGTTCACGCCTGATACGGACTCTGCAGAGGTGCACTTGCTTTGTATATCGGTGTCAGAGTGGGCCATTTCGAAGGTTACGGATATCCTTTGGGGAGGTGGTAATAGTTGGTGTATTGGGGTTGGTCTTTCTAATGTTATATCACTGTGTACAAAATGTGTTTGTCCTGAGACTCTTATTGTTTCAAGTTTGTTTGTTTCCAGTACTTTTAAGTGGAGAGGCGGAAATTTGGCTAGGGCCAGCGCTGCGATAGTGGAAGTAGTGCGGAAGGCTCTTGTTGCCTTTATGGCAAAGAGTCTCTGCATTCCCTCTTGCATCCGTTGTACATATGTTTTTCTGGCTACGTGACCCCAGACTCCAGCTGCATACGTCACTATAGGAACTATTACATGCGTATATATGGTGCGTACATTTTCGGTATGTATACCCCAGGTGGGTCTTATAAATAGGCATAAACGGTTAAATATTTTCATGGCCTTGGCGGTAACGTATTTAACATGTTGTGAGAATATCAATCTCTCGTCTATTATTACACCGAGATATTTGATTTCGGAGACAAATTTGAGTTCTAAAACCTTCATAGTATTTTGTATTTAATAAACCGACTTCAAAAAAAACACAAACGACCAAAACTAAAAAGCGATAAATAAAGTAAGCAATTATTTAAATATTACAATTATCACTTACTAGCTGTGCTCGCGACTTCGTCCGCGTGGAATAGTTATTTTTCCCCGTTTTTTTTTACATTTTCCATTATTTTTTCGCTCCTAATAGTTGCAGCGTAATGTTATATAGCCTAAAGCCTTCCTCGATAAATGGTCTATTCAACACAAAAAGAATTTTTCAATTCGGACCAGTAGTTCCTGAGATTAGCGCGTTCAAACAAACAAACATACAAACAAACAAACTCTTCAGCTTTATAATATTAGTTAAGATTTTTGAAGTCGGTGCCAGCCTCTAGGTACCTAACGTAGACTGTTGTTGTATGACGCGCGCGGCCGGCAAATCCACACGACAATATAGATACATTTATTTGTTTGGCTGGCACCGACTTCAAAAATAAGTGATAATTGTTATATTTAAATTTTATAGTATTTTATTTAGCAAAAAAAATATCAGATGGGTCACAATTCTCGGAGATATGTGGTAAAAAACATACAACAAAAAAACCATGTTCTAGGGTTATCATACCTTTTGGACGGACTTCATAAGTCTTATGCATGATCTCATGTTGCGTCGGAAACAGTACGGATGACAGAAGTTTTGGTGGCAGCATACGTAATTGAAGGAATTCAGAAACTTTACCATTATCTGAAATAACAAGCATAGAAATTAGACGTTTCGGTATGAATAAGTAAAGTAATGAATGTAAATAATTATGTATAACAAGTAGAAGTTGGTCTTATATTTTACACGATTGTTGTTAAATATTCCTAACTAATTTTAAGCCGTAAATATAGTTAAAAGTAATGATATGTATACAGTTTAGACATGTCAACATACCATAAGGCGAGGGAAAAATTGATAGGTTAAAAGTGATAATGTTTTAAAGGACATACATAGGTATTCTTGCTTTTGACTGTACATAAAATTAGTATTAAATTATTAATTAATGTGGTTTGGACTTAGCTTAATGTAGCGCTAATAGTATAGTGGTGCATGATAAAATATACAAACATAAACATATCGTGCGCTATATTGCCACCTTGAGCCAAGGGAATCCCTTGCTGTTGTCCGGAGGATCTGTCGAGTTGCTATCCGGACTGTCCGGAGGGTGGTCGTGATCGTCCGATAAGACGCCGGGACTCTCCTCACCACCACTGTCCACTTCTCCTGGCATTATAACCCTATAACAGAAAATATTGGTTAATCTATACTTATAATAAATCTGTAGAGAGGTCAATTCTGTACATAAAATATTTTTTCAAAATAACTATCAGGGGGTGATAAGTGATCGATACTGATACCAAAAATGCAATCAGTAAAATTTTTGTCTGTCTGTCTGTATGTTCGTTATAGAAAAAAAAAACTACTGAACAGATTTTGACGAAACTTGGTACTGGGCAGGTTATAGGATACTTTTCATCACGCTACAATCAATAGGAGCGGAGCAGTGACGGGAAGTGTTGGGAAAACGCGAGAAATTTAAACCTGTATGTTTGAACGCGCATTACGCGAAAACTACTGCATAGAATTGAATGCGGTTTTCACCAATGTATTGCTAGAGGTCTAACTTAAAACTTAGGCACAAGGTATAGATGGGTATTATATGGAAGTCCGTTATTTTTGAAACCCGATATCCACGCGAGCGACGCCGCTGGCACAGCTAGTAAAATATAATATAACAAAAAGTATATTGAAAAATTATGGTTAAAAAGTATAATTTATATTCATTTTACCCGAACTAGGGGGGCCCTAGGGGTTTACAATCTATATATATATAAAAGGAGAAACTGACTGACTGACTGACTGACTGACATATCAACGCACAGCCCAAACGGCTAAACGTAGGCACTTGAAATTTGGAAGGGACGTAGCTTAGGTACCGTAGGGGTGCACTAAGAAAGGAATTCCCGAAATTCCCACGGGAACGGGAATTAGCGGGAAAATCCTTTTGTATGAAAAATCTAAACCGCTTAAGTTAGACGCTTGAAATTTGGCATGCAGGTACCTTAGTAAATATAAAGTTTAGTTATGGCTGTATTTTGAGAAATTCCCACGGGAACGGGAGTTAGCGGGAAAAAACTTTTGTATGTATAAATTTAAACACGCGGACGAAGTCGCGGGCAAAAGCTAGTCTACTATATATAGTAGGCGATTGCACCGCTAGGGTCGCGATTATGGGTAAAGGCTCCAGGCATTAGTCCGAAGTAGCAAACAACTAGAGAGGCCTATTTTAGTAGTGAACTGCGATAGGCAGATAATGATGATTTAAGGTACATTTTAACCTCGCAAATGGAAACCAAATCGCAGAAATGGAAAGCAAATGTCCAAACATTGCACCGTTGTCTAAAAAGTACCTAGTAATTACCTGCTCCAGGATAGACTTCAGAAGTGTCACTTCTGTCTGATAGAGAAGATATTTTCCGTCTGCTTTGTATGGAGTCCGATCTTCGATTCAAAACTGAAAAAAAGGTGAACATTTGATAATTATAATTTAGAAAATAATGCTTCGCTTGTATCTGTACATATAAATCGTATACCTACTAACTGGTGTCAAAGCCCTAAGATGATGTTATAAGTATTTAGGTACGATTGACGGACAAACCATGTCATAAATGATCGTTTTTAGGGTTCCGTAGCCAAAATGGCAAAAACGGGACCCTTATAGATTCGTCATGTCTGTCTGTCTGTCTGTCTGTCTGTCTGTCTGTCTGTCTGTCTGTCTGTCTGTCTGTCTGTCTGTCTGTCTGTCTGTCTGTCTGTCTGTGCGTCCGTATGTCACAGCCAGTTTATTCCGAAACTATAAGAGCTACATTATTGAAATTTGGTACGTAGACGTATTCTGTAAACCGCATTAAGATGTGACAATAAAATCAGAAAAAAATCCAAAATTTTTGGGGTTCCCCATACATAGAACTGAAACTCAAAATTTTTTTTTTCATCAAACCTATACGTGTGGGGTATCTATGAATAGGTATTTGAAAATGATGTTGAGGTTTCTAACAACATTTTTTTCTAAACTGAATAGTTTGCTCGAGAGACTCTTCCAAAGTGGTAAAATGAGTGTCCCCCCCCCCGTAACTTCTAAAATATGGGCATGATAAAACTGAAAAAAATATATGATGTGTATTACTATAAAAACTACTAACGAAATTTGGTTTGAAGGAAATCTAGACAGTAGTTTTTTTTTAAACGTCATAAATCAAATTACCTAATTTTTTCATTCAATCAGTGGTACGGAACCCTACGTGCGCGAGTCCGACTCGCACTTGGCCGGTTTTTTTTTTAAGACAGAATAATGTAGATATGTAGTACCTACTGGTTAGTTAGACAGATTAATTTCAGTTTGGCTGGCTGTTGGCATGAGTGTAGATTTGCGCAAGATGGCTGGCAAATGCTGGATTCCAGACATCCAAGATTGCGAAAGGCCGATGATTATGATGATGATGATTGCGCCACCAAGGTTGTCAAAATATGCTTAATCCACTCACATTCGTCGACATCTCGGGTGTCTTTCTGCCTCAGTTTGATGGATCGTCTCTTGATGGACCCGTAAGCCGAGTGCGTCTGTTGCGTGTTGCGACGATGCATGCACGCCTTGCCCCGGGAACCGAGCCGGCCTTTCTTGTCATCAGCTGATGGTGGTATTGCGTCAGCCAGCTATATTACAATAGTTAGTTAAATAATTATTACAATGCACATTTTAAAGTAATTTTAAGGTAAGGTACCACAGAAGCGGTGCTGCGCGAAATCAACGTGACGCTAACAACATTTAACCAATGATACTACACAAATCTTATCTCCGCTCCACTTGTTAGTCTCAGCTTATCTCCGAGCTGCCCCGCTTCTACGGAAACGCGGCCTAAGTCCGACGTGTTAGTACGTCACCAATCTGTGTTAAAGTTTGTTTCAAAATTCAAAAAAAAAAAACAACAATCTCCATATATTCTTCTCTATAGTCCTTCTTTAGCTATAGAAGTTTATTAGCTCTATTCTTCATCTATTTAAACTCACTTTTAGTTCGTTATTCTGCATGCCAATGTAGCAAAGCAATCCATAATTCGATATTCTAATTTCATCTAAACTATTGCACTTAATAGAACTATTGGAAATTTCGTACCGTTAAAGGGTGTTCAAAAATAATTGTATTATTCGTGTCGATTATTATTTGATTATCTTTAAGTCGTGTTTAGCAAAGTTACGTGGGTATTTTACAACATACCATGCAGTTTAATTAGCCGTTAGCGTTTTTTTACTCGTATGTTTACGACCATTTAGTAGTAATCATCTTTTAGTACCTAGATGTCGCGGAATAACAATAACAGCACGTGCTGTCATTTTATGACATACCTACTACTTTTGAATAGTGCATAGGTACATCGCATAGATGGCGATGTACCTAGTTACAACGCGATGTTGTTGTTGTTTCCCATCTATATAGGGTGAGTGCGCCAGTTCGCGTCCATTTAGCGCAGTTGGCAACTTTGAAGGAGAAAATAAAAATGTTCCAGCACCAATTTAAATAAAAATCTTATGTCATTTGTTCAGTAGAATAGTCTATTTTAGGGTAACATTTAGTTCAGTTCGAAATACCTTGTGGTTTTTTTATTAAAAATATAAACATCAGAATTAGGCGATTTGCCCAGTTTGCGTCCAAAAATTCCTATTCGCGTCCACACCTGGACCAATTCGCGTCCACCAGCTTTTATATGGAATTGAAGGATGATATTTTTATGAGAATGTTTATTAATATATTAATAAATCACTGTTAACGAAGCTGGTTAAGCTTTGTAGCTCTATTTCAAGAAGCTCGTTAGGTAGAGAGTTAAAATTTTCAAAAAATATGTATTTTTGCTGCTATAACAACATATACCTACTATAAACAAATTAAATAAGTTTTTAAGGGGGGCTCCCATACAACAAATGCGATCTTTTTGCCAATTTTTGATATAGTCCAGTGTGGACGCAAAATGGAAGTTTTATAAATTTGGTATTCTAATTCGCGTCCACCCTATTTTAACTGTTAATTATAAAAAACATAATCAAATTCATAATTAATATAATTCCTTGGATCATTATCCACGTCTAGAAACAGCTATGTATCCAAAATACACATAAATCAACAAAATATTGACTATCAAACACACTGCTGCCCACTATTTTTTTTCTAGCGTCTGAGCTCTTTTGGTGAAAAGCCGTCATTAATTATTTTTTACACAGGATTGATTGAGCGCACGGAACGTTTGTCAATGTGCATAAATGTCATATATATTGAGCTATTGGCGGTAATTACTTTTCGACTTATTGGTATGTTAGTTTACTTAATTTCGAGAGATTTCCGCGAAATGGACGCGAACTGGGCAGTGGACGCGAACCGGCGCACTCACTAAGTACACCGGCCTTTTCATTAGGCAGTTCAAAAGTTACCGCTATAGCAAGATCACCAGTGTAAATAATTAGTACAACAGTGCAAGTAAATAAAAGTACCTTTGAAGAAGTAAACAGTGTTTCAGTTCAGTTCAGTGTGAGCTATCATCGACCAGCTAGGACAGTACGCCAGTACTAAACAGTTAACGTTATAATTGTGAATAATAAATTGCGTAGCCACTTTTAGGTGTCGCTATTATCAGGGGAGTAGCTATTTGTGATTACTTTGAAAGAAATAAATTAAAAATATTTGAATAGGTTAACTGTTACTTTATCTAGAACAAGAGGTAAAATATACAAATGAGCACAAATAGCTACGTATTGCGAAGGCCCCTAAGTGCCAAATATAGTCGATAGGTGAAAAAAAAATGCTAAATAGGTTCCACTCTCCAAGTGATATTTGCACGTAGTTGTAAAAGGTGTACATTATCAACTTTATGTACAGTCTATGTGCATGTACGCATGCACGCATAGTGCTGTATGCAAGGAAACATGCATTATTTCTTTAGAACACATACTCGACTGGCATTAATGTGTGTTGACTGTTAAGAGCCCTGTTAAAATAAAAGTTTCATCAAATATATGTGTCGCAGGCAAATTCTATAATTCGCCCGTATACAAACGGCGTCGGCAGTTTACAAAGACAAATTCGTTATATAAAATGCCGTACGCCATACGGCGTAAGATGTCGTTCATTTTCTAATATGCCGAGCTACGATATTACAGCCGATTACTAGTGCAGTCAATGAAGCGAAAAATACGGGCTAACCTCCGAATTTTTTTACTGTGATCCGATTTGCATGAAATTTTGGAATTAGGCTCATCTTACCATTAACTTCAAAAGTGAAAATGATTTGAACCCCGCCACCACCATGGGGGTGGTTGCCACCCCTTCTCGGGGGTCAATGGTTGTTTTTTCAAAATAACCTCGGATATCGATTGAAGATCTAATATTAAGCAAAAAAGTTTCTATAAAGTTTCTCGAAAAATCTAATACTTTTCAAGTTATTGGCAATTAAAAATTCGCAAATTTTTCACGATTTTCATCAGTTTTTTTCAAATATCTCCAAAAATATACGTTTTATCGAAAATTTTATAAGGAACGAAACTGTAGCAGGTAAAAAAATGAACAATTTGGTTTTTACAAAGTATTCTAAGTGCAATATTAAGCTAGATATTAAAGATCAAAGCCGTTTTTTATTTTATCTGAAATTTCATCGATGTAGTCAATGCCATCAAGCAGCGAGCAAATGCATTTTATGCTTTCTAATCGAAAAGGGTTTTGTAGTGCTTGAAATAAGCTTTAAAATGAGCGTTATCAAAAGTCTTTTGCACGTAAAATAAGTGAGCTATATTGCAAATAAGCGGAGCATCGAATGTTTTTTCTTTTCAATCAATGGGTATAAATAAGTGCCATTTCCACCAAAACTAAAATTAATCATATTCCGCCTAGAATTAACTTTATTATGAAGAGTTTTATAGATTGTATTAGTTTGGCTGCTTTAGGACACATAGTTTTCAAAAAAGTCACGATTGAAAAAAAATCGAGAATTTCAAATTTTTAAAAATCCCACCCCTTTTTTATAATATCTCAAAAATGACGACAGATACGTATAAAAGTGTAGGGATAAAAAATTTAGGTATTTTTCTGACAAACAATTTGGTTTTTTTGTTTTTTCTATCAAATAAAAATTGACGGAGATATGATTGTTTAAAGAGCGCGTGGCAGCGCAATCACAGCCTCCCTTAATCGTGACTTTTTTGAAAACTATGTGTCCTAAAGCAGCCAAACTAATACAATCTATAAAACTCTTCATAATAAAGTTAATTCTAGGCGGAATATGATTAATTTTAGTTTTGGTGGAAATGGCACTTATTTAAACCCATTGATTGAAAAGAAAAAACATTCGATGCTCCGCTTATTTGCAATATAGCTCACTTATTTTACGTGCAAAAGACTTTTGATAAAGCTCATTTTAAAGTTTATTTCAAGCACTACAAAACCCTTTTCGATTAGAAAGCATAAAATGCATTTGCTCGCTGCTAGATGGCATTGACTACATCGATGAAATTTCAGATAAAATAAAAAACGGCTTTGATCTTTAATATCTAGCTTAATATTGCACTTAGAATACTTTGTAAAAAACCAAATTGTTCATTTTTTTACCTGCTACAGTTTCGTTCCTTATAAATTTTTCGATAAAACGTATATTTTTGGAGATATTTGAAAAAAACTGATGAAAATCGTGAAAAATTTGCGAATTTTCAATTGCCAATAACTTGAAAAGTATTAAATTTTTCGAGAAACTTTATAGAAACTTTTTTGCTTAAAATTAGATCTTCAATCGATATCCGAGGTTATTTTGAAAAAACAACCATTGACCCCCGAGAAGGGGTGGCAACCACCCCCATGGTGGTGGCGGAGTTCAAATCATTTTCACTTTTGAAGTTAATGGTAAGATGAACCTAATCCCAAAATTGTATGCAATTCGGTTCACAGTAAAAAAATTCGGACCTATAATGCTTCATTGACTGCACTATATGACGCGCGCGGCCGGCAAATCCACACGACAATATACATTTATTTGTTTGGCTGGCACCGACTTCAAAAATAAGTAATAATTGTAATATTTAAATAATTATGTATTAAGGATAGAATTACTTCAAAAAAAATTCAAAATTCAAAATTCAAAATTTCTTTATTGTTTCTAGGTTGACATTATTACAGGGGTTGAGTTTCTCCTTTTAAGTTTATGGAAACCTGTGTTAGGAGAAACCCGCTTCTACGTTAGTACATTATTTCATAGAACCAAAACAATAATAATAACATTAGATTATTAAATATTTTTAAGGAATTAATTTTATTATTTATTTATTTTTTAATTTTAATAAATTTAAAGACATTAATTTTTAAAAATTGATATTAATAAAAAGGTACATTAATTAATTAGTTGATTACTTACGTTATTTATCGCTTTTTAGTTTTGGTCGTTTGTGTTTTTTTTTGAAGTCGGTTTAATTTTTTTTTTAAAATAATTTTATTTCTCTATTTTTAGTTGCGTTAATGTGCTGTGACCTTGAATAAAGGCTAATTAATGTCCTTAAGAGTTTTACTTAGGAATGAAAAGTTTTGCTTTAAGTCAAGTGAAGACTTTGCGATCTAGAATCAAGCATATCACTTACCAAATCACCTGCCCTATTAGCCCTGCATAAGTACATACTACTACCTAGTTTAATATCGACCAATGTCAGTACCGTCCCCTAACTCCTAACCGTTAAGGAGTTCTGTGGCCTTATCATCAGCACCAGATGTTGACGCCCGGAAGCATATACCTGAGTAAAATATGATTACGTAACAAAAACACCATATGCGCATACAATTTTCGGTTGTTGCCCTCAATTTCTCCAGGATCCCATCATCAGATCCTGACTTGGTGATAATGGGACCACCTCGGAAGTGTCCTCTGTCGAACTGTCGAAAAATTTTTGAAATCCATCCATAATTGACGGAAATATCGGTGAACATACATAAAAAAAAAAAAAAAATATTATACATACAGACGAATTGAGAACCTCCTCCTTTTTTCGAAGTCGGTTAAAAATTGTATGCAATTCGGTTCACAGTAAAAAAATTCGGACCTATAATGCTTCATTGACTGCACTATACAAGTTGCCTCGGCATATCGTTCGAATTAGTACCAAATTGAACCGCGTGGCGCTACTAGTTGCCAAAACCAATATGGCGGTCAACAGTGAAAGTGTGGAAGAAAAGAAATATTAAAAATATGTCTAATATCGGCGGTTTCAAATAGATTTTAAGTATTATAAGAAACTATTGAAATTAAACTAATCACAAAGGGGGCTCCGAAAACACTGTGGAAA
Source organism: Conogethes punctiferalis (assembly GCA_031163375.1). Classification (NCBI taxonomy): domain Eukaryota; kingdom Metazoa; phylum Arthropoda; class Insecta; order Lepidoptera; family Crambidae; genus Conogethes; species Conogethes punctiferalis. The sequence goes on along the minus strand of JAVAXP010000036.1, from coordinate 331,543 downwards.
AAAAAACAAAAAAATTCGAGGTTATCCAGCACGTAAAACGCTAGGGTGTCCATGGAAACTGGTAAAGTGAAACTAAAAATTTCAGTAAAATGCTTTGTATTTTGATTTATGTAAATCAATTGTTTCGCTGATGGTTTTATGCTTGTTTAAGCTTAGCAGAATAAGTGAAACAAAGAAACATTGTTGAATTTATTTTTGTTATTACCACTGAATGTCTTGTTTAATTAATAGGTAATTCTTGGTAACTTTACTATGTATGTGTAAGTATCCTAAGATAGTGGAGAATATGTTCTCACACGGTGCCATTTAGTGCAGGTTTGGTTTGGTTTCGGTTTCAATTTCATGTTTATTTAATCGACGAATTTATTTTCATAGTCAATAATTATTAATGTTCTATTATTAAACTTAAATACCTAAATAAAATGATTAAAAACCCTGTTTCATTTCTATTATCATGGTCACCCTAATACACAAACCAAGTCGACGTTGAAGCGATGACAATTTGCCTTCGGCATTTTATAACACGTATTTATCTTTGCAAACTGCCGACGCCGTTTGTATACGAGCGAATTATAGAATTTGCCTGCGACATATGCACTCTTTAACACATCATTTCGGACAAACGAACACACAAACGAACGGAACATAATGAACTCACTTGGTCTTACACAAAAAAACGTCGTTTTTCCATCCATCTTCGCACAACATAATAATAAAAATATAATCAATTTACACCCAAATGATCACATTAAATTAATTACTTACCAAACAATTCTTCATGCAATTCAAGATGAAATCGTACCTGTATACTCTATCCCAAGGTCCTCTTTCCTTTAGCGATGAGCGGCATGACTTCGGCAAGTTCTGGTAGGTTTCGCGCAGAAACGCTGTGATCTCGAACAGAAGAACGCAAGCGACGAGTCTGAGAGCTCTGGGGCATTCTGCTCCAATAGGTTATCCGGGTAGACGTATACTTGCTGCAAATATTACGAGTATAATTGAAACTATACCTTAATTGTATCACCAAATTAATTACAATTCCATATTGGCTTTATTCAGAAACCAGTCACCTTCATCAAGGAAGTCTTCTTCTTCGTCTTGTTGCAACAGCTCGCGTTGACCGTCGGGATCGGTGATCAGATTGGTTACATTATATTCTAAATCAAGAAACATTTGTGGTACATTTGTCTGTTCTGATATTCGTCTAGACATCGGATTATATGCATTTGCATGTTTGCATATGCAAACGCATATTACGCTATTTTTATAGCGTTATTGCATATTTTGGTACTTTTTCATTGACAGTGCTTATTTTAGTATATATACGTGTTATACGTGTTAGACGTGATACCCAGACTTTAATGGAATCTTGGATAAAATGTTACCCAGGTCAATTTACGACTGACGGCACTGTCATTTTCTGCAAGGTTTGTGAAAATCATCAAAAAAATATCAGATCGATCAATACTGCTTCCCATTTAGCTGCAAGGCAAAAACCTACAATAAGTCGACAACAATTACTGCCTAATATTTCGACTTCAAATTCAGATACTAAACAGAAAATAAAATTCAACAAAGATCTATGTAAATTATTTGTTGCTTGCAATATTCCTTTTCATCAATTAAATAACGAAATATGCCGAAAATTGAAGTATTGTACTAATTAGATAATTCCTAAAGAATCCACAATTCGTAAAAACTACCTATCCGCTATCTACGATTTGAGCCAGAAAACCTTGAAAAATATGTCTAAATATATAAAACTCAAAGGTGACTGACTGACTGACTGACTGACTGACTGACTGACTGACTGACTGACATAGTGATCTATCAACGCACAGCCCAAACTACTGGACCGATCGGGCTGAAATTTGGCATACAGGTAGATGTAATGACGTAGGCGTCCGCTAAGAAAGGATTTTGATCAATTCCACCCCCAAGGGGATAAAATAGGGGATGAAAGTTAGTATAAAACTTTGTCAATTTTAAGCCGATTGGGCTAAGACTTTGCATGTGTAAAGCTACTACGACGTAGGCATCCGCTGAAAAAGGATTTTGATCATTTCTACCCCCAAGGGGATAAAAAAGAGGATGAAAGTTTGTATAAAACATTGTCAATTTTAAGCCGATTGGGCTAAGACTTGGAATGTATAAAGCTACTATGACGTAGGCATCCGCTAAAAAAGGGTTTTGATCATTTCAACCCCCGAGGGGATATAAATACGTGATGAAATTTTGTATAAAACTTTGTCAATTTTAAACCGTTCGGGCTGAGACTTCGCATTCATAAAGTTACTATAACGTAGAAAGGGTTTTGATAATTTCTGCTCCCAAGGGGATATAATAGGGGATGAAAATTTGTATGAAACTTTGTCAATTTTTAACCGTTCGGGCTAAGACTTTGCATTCACAAAGCTATACCATGACGTGGTAGATATTGCCAAGAAAGGGTTTTGATAAATTCCACTCCGAAAGGGATAAAATTTCAAATTTTACAATCGGGTTGATTTACGTGATAAAATAGGGAAAGAAAGGCCGAGAAATAAAATAGCCCAAAACTACTAATCCTCCCAATAAATGGCGTTACCGGTCAAATTAAATCTTAATATATAAAAGGAGAAAAGAAACTCACTGACTGACATAATCAACACACAGCCTAAACGGCTAAACTTAGGCAGTTGAAATTTAGAAGGGACGTAGCTTAGGTGCCGTAGAGGTGGACTAAGAAAGGAATTCCCGAAATTCCCACGGGAACGAGAATAGGGAATATGCTTGAAAAATAGTTTTATGTATTTACTAATTTATCGTAAAATAGATAAAAAATATACTATGAATAGTGAAAACAAAATCAAAATTGGCTGAAAAATGGGCGAGATACAGTCGTTGAAAGTTATTATATCCGTCTCTCTCACGAAAACAGATTTTTCTATGGAGTTTGTATGGCGCGCACGGTACGTGACGTCATCCGCCACGTCGCACAGTGGAACGATTGTATGGAGAAAAGGGCGAAATTAATAACTCAACAAATATGGAAAATATGGCTGCTTTTTAATTAAATACAGTCACAGTATTGGATTATCTTTATAATAGAGTAGGTTTACATATTATACATAAGTATTTTATATTTAAAAAAAAATATTCTTGAGAACTTCACTTTCGCTGACACTGAGATTTAACTGGGCAGGTAAATTAAAAGAGTAAGAGGGTTCTTCAGTCTCGAGAAACAGCAGATACGAGTATATTTGTGTCTTTATGCATACAATTATTTCGTTTGATTTTTCGAAGAGTTGATAATCATCAGTATCAGAGGCATCAGATTCTGTCCGCTTCCAATTACTCTTAAAATTATATTCAAATTATTTATTAAATCTTAATTAACCCCTGTTATTTCTGAAGACAATTTGGCATTGTTAAAAAAAGTTCGAGCGGTATTGCATTTAATTTCATGTAATGATACGTAGGTATTTGATGGTCACTGACGAACGGATGGACAATTCATTTCAATTGGTTTTGCACCGCATAAATAACAATTTTGGGCTGCATTACTACGAGTTAATACATTAATTGCACCTCCGTCTAACATGGTGAAGAGCGTTTCGAAATAATTTTTTTCCATTCATATTTTCCGAAAATTTCAATATTTTTTGACGAATATCGTCCGGGAATTCGTTTATATGCAAAAGTTCTTGTATTTAATTCGCCACTAAAGCAATTCTTTGTTGTTTAGCACTCAAAAGCCAAGTTTCAAAAAGATCTTCATTTCTAATAATATGACTTGATCTTGCAAAAATGCAAATAATCATCAAGTCTGCAAGTATCCGCAAATAAAAATTATGTAAAAATGCAGTAGACATATCACTGAATACAAAATAATAACATTCCTAGAAAGGGTATTTGATGTATTTTTTAAAACTCTCGTCAAAGTTGAAAATTGCTTTTAGTTTACTATCTAATTTAATATCGTTTTTACTCACTCCTAAATCAAAATATTATGTCATTCTAAATTACTATGATCAGCTAATGCCCTCCATAATAATATTCAAAATATATAAGAATGCAGCTTATATTATAAATGACGTAATTATTAGTCGTTAGATGCACTTTGTTACGTCCCAAATGACGAGTGTTTTACACGACAGACTTTACTCAGTGATTACTCATGAACAAAGAAGATGACACCTGTTATTTTATGTTAATTATAGAGGGTATCTATCTATCTTAACATACCTTTATTTAAAATTTACCTCCCTTTCATTCGACATTTTTATTTATGGGTATGGGTCGTCCCACTGTCGGATCTCTCTGTCTAAGCAATAACTTTAACGCTTTATAACACGCTTAAGAGAAAAGATAGTTTAAAAATTCTTCGATATTTATGTATCTAAAAGATAAAAGGTGAGATCTTTTATGTTTTTAATTTAAAAAAAAAAGTCATCCATATTCGCAACAACTGGAGAGGCCTATGTCCAGCAGTGGACTGCAATAGGCTGATGATGATGATGATGATGATCCATATTCGCATATCCTATTAGCGGGAAAATCCTTTTGTATGAAAAATCTGAACCTTGAAGTTAGGCGCTTGAAATTTAGTGAACTTCAGTTGCAATAGGATATTGCAAACTTCCCACGGGAATAGGAGTTAGCGGGAAAACCTTTTGTATTAAAAATCTAAATCGCGTAAGATATAGATGATTGAAATTTGGCATGCAAGGTACCTTAATGAACGTAAAGCTTACTTGCAACGATATTTCAAAATTCCAACGGGTCCGGGAGTTATTGGGAAAAAACTTTTGAATGTAAAAATCTAAACACGCGGACGAAGTCGCGGGCAAAAGCTAGTTATTGTATATTGTCACAAGAATTACAATCAATAGTACATATATATGTACCTATTGTGAAAATAAAGTTAATTCTAATAATGGTTTTTTGATTGTGCATATTTTGTGCATATTTCGCCCTTTTTTAGTGCATATTTGCATGCATATTTTGGCATTTTGATAGTGCATATGTTATGGACCAAGTGATTAATGCGGGCATTATTTATAATGCTAGGGCATTATGAATAATGTCAAATTCTATTGGGCAAAGTGATAATTACTATCTAAACTTCATTATTTATCACATTGCCGGTCATTATTATATTGCTACTTGGCAATTAGGCAATTTGATAATAAAGCAAAGGGGATCGATGTATCCGGTAATGTTTTTTTTAACCGACTGCGAAAAAGGAGGAGGTTCTTTATTCGTCTGTATGTATAATTTTTTATGTATGTTCACCGATATTTCCGTCAATTATATGTAGATGGATGTCAAAATAATTTTTTTTTGTTCGACTGAAGACACTTCCGAGGTGGTCCCATTATCACCAAGTCAGGATCTGATGATGGTATCCGGAAAAAATTGAGGGCAACAACAAAAGTTGTATGCTCATATGGTGATTTTGTTACGTAATCATATCCTACTCAGGCATATGCTTCCGGGCGTCAACATCTGGTGCTGATGATGAAGCCATAGAACTCCTTAACGGTTAGGATATAGGGGACAGTTCTGCCATTGGTCAATGGGAACTAGGTAGTAGTATGTACTTATTCAGGGCTAATAGGGCAGCTGATTTGACAAGTAATTTGCTTGATTCTACATCGCAACGTTTTCACTTGACTTAAAGCAATTTTTTTCTTTCCTAAGTAAAACTCTTAAGGACTTTAGTTACCAACATTATGCAATAGTGCTGCATTTGCCGAGTAGGTATTACTACTGAGTGCGTCATCTTGGAGCAGTCAGAAGTAATGTCTGGCCTGTGCTTGTGTATCAAATACACAAATTATATTATCTCAGGAGTGGATGAGCTTGTGCCCCCACGCAAGCCTTACAGAGGACCAGGAGACTGCGAAATAGTTATAAAATATGTTTTTATTACTTTGCCCAAATTGTGATAAACAATATTTATAATGCCCGATCAATTTGATTATTTTAATAATGATTATCAAATTGCCCTCTCATATTGGCCATTTATCAGAATGCCCGGGCATTATATATAATGCTACATTTATCACTTGGTCCATAACACATATAATCCGATGTCTAATAATGACCTATGAAAACAACCTCCTGAGCTTTTCCTTCAACTTGCTCCTAAGTTGGAAGAAATGCTGTGGCATAAATTGTTTTTTCAGTAATGTTAATACGTCTCTTAAAAGCTACTTAGACGACTCTTAACTTAGGGGGCTGTTTTTTGAAAATTAAACGAAGTTGTTTTCGGTTCAAATCAATGTGACCGATTTTGTCTTGATTTGGTACTAAGTAAAAGCTCTACTTACTTCAGCCCATTGATAGAAAAGTTTCCCAGCCAAGCGTTGTCTCATCTGGGGACTCGACGAAGCTGAAACGTTTAGAAGGTCTATAAAGAGTTTTGATTACATGTGTTTTATTAAATAGCATGACGTTTCATAATAGTGGTTTGCGTCATACTTACCATTGTTTTTAGCAATATTCGATTTGAGCCAATATGGCCTCTGGCCTTTGATGCAATTGTGTACCAAGTGAGCACATTCTAAGATGAAGGCAGCTCGTCCCACGACTATAGTGTGTGGCTAGAAAAATAAATAAAAAAAAAATAGGTTTAAGAATTGATCGTAATACCTACATCTGAACTTAAGAGGCTCCAGGCTACCTACTGAGAGAAAAAGTTTTCTAAAGATCATATACCTAAGTAGTGCCGATATTAGCTCTGACGGAAATGCTCATAAGAAAGAAAGAAAGAAAAAACTGATCAAGAACTACTGTGCCCGATATCTTGTCAAAAATACTGAGATTTAAAGTGTGTTAAGTATGGTCACCTATAGGTACATATGATGTGTTAAAATAGATTAACCTAATTATAAATAATATTACCGTCAATGTAAAAATTGTACTAAAACTCAATTACCTACTATGTATGTATTTACTTATTAAACGTCGAAACGGACCCGGGCGCGTCCACGCAAATTCATTACCTTATATGGGCATGTTTTTGGAAACCGCGCAGCTCGCCGGCGAGGGCGCCGCCATCTTTGCTGTCCGAGACCAGTGTTGCCAACGTAGGCGATTTGTCGCCATTTAGGCTAATCTAATCGGATTGGGAATCGGCGACAAAAAAATCTTAAAGGCGACTGGTCGCCTTTTAGGCTACTCAAAAAAGATGAAATTTACTGTGTCGGTGGTGGAAAAAATTGATGTTTTGTCACCCAACCGCTGCCTGTCAACCAGCAACAGACCTAACATTGATGACTTTCCCTGGCAGTTAGGTGAACTGAATCTTGACAAGGAATCTATAATAAACCAATTTCGCGCTTTAGGTACGATGCGCATAGAGGAAATAATTGGCACTGCTTCTCCGAATGATGTTGTATATTTCTGGGTACAGGTATTGAAAATGCAAAATGCTGGAGGAAATCCTATGTTCAAAGATTTAGCGGAATTTTCCTTGCGGTGCCTTTCATTACCTGTAAGTAATGCAGTCGTAGAAAGAATTTTCAGCGTGATGGGTACTATAAAAACAAAATTAAGGAACAGAATGCAATTACCCATGCTGATTGGCATTCTTAGAATTCGTACTCATATGAATGTAAGAAGCATTTGCTGCAACAACTTTCAACCAAGCAATCATATGATAAGTTTACATGCTGGTAGAAAAATGTACGATTCCAGCAGAGCTTGCGCCAGCTCTAGCACAGCATCCACAGTAAATGTTGACAACGGCGAAATTCTAGTGGATGCTTTGCAATTGCTCGCAGCAGATGAAGTAGGATCGGAGTGCATTTAAATAAATAATGTTGTATGTAGGTACACAAAGTTAAAAAATATAAATACATTAGTAAAAAAGTGGTTTTTATTTTAGTTTCGACTTTTTGACTACTTCAGGCTACCTTGTCCCAAATTGGGCTACTTTAGGCTACTCAAACTTTAAAAACGGGCGACATGAGGTCCCGACTAGTTGGCAACACTGTCCGAGACAGCCAGCCAGTCGTCGCTAAGATTTTACCACGGATGCACGTGCGCGCGCTCGAAACCCGCTGTTCAGATTTATACGCAAAAACCTTCTTTTTTTTATCTCTTCTTCGCTCCCCGACCTACATCCTCTACAAAAGGCTGGTCCTTCGAGCCGGATCATCTCAGTGAAGAAGAAAACCTGCAGGCAAGATGTCACTGCTCCGTACTCCTCGTGGTGTACTTACGCGCAGTCAGGTGATGAAAGAGGGACAGAGAGCGCCTGGAGTTGACGAAGTTAAGTCTGAACCTACAGTGGAAGTTTCGAAAGACACCGCCGCCACGCTCCTCGCGAAGAAATCGCCAAGCGAGGGTAGGCGGTCTACCCGCACCACATCCTCAGCCGCAGCAGCACGACGGCTCAAACTAGAAGCTGCACGGAAGAAGGCCGAAATCGAAATCCAAGCTATCGAAACCACAGAGAAAGCTGCTGCCAAGAAGGCGGCGATCCACAAATCGCTCGTGAACATGGAGCTCGAAGCCGAACTCGCAGAGCTGAAATCTACAGCATCCTCGGCCGGGTCCATTGTGTCGTCTAATGAGAAAGTACAGCAGTGGCTAAACACGACTGTCACGAATGACCAACCGGCGCACTTAGAGAACGTGGTCCGCAGCGCCGCCGTTCAGCAGCGCACTGACATCCAGGAGCTGACGGGCGCACTTAAGGATGCGATCTCCACCGCCACCAAGGGTCAATATCGGCAGAGTGGTGAACTACTCACAAGGCTGGCCACACCCAGGGACTTGCCGACGTACTATGGAGACCCCCTGGATTTTCTACAGTTTCGTAAAGCCTTCATGGAGTCCACCGCACTATGTAATTACACCAACACGGAGAACATGTGGCGTCTTCGTAAATGTCTTCGTGGCGAAGCTAAAGACGCGGTATCCTCGTTACTCATCGACTGTGAGTCACCGACCGACATCATCGACACGCTCGAGCTGCGCTTCGGGAGGCCCGAAATGGCGATGCACAAAATTGTAGCACAATTGAAGAAGTTACCCCCGCTACCGCAGGCATACCATTGTGAACTGATTCAGTTTTCCATTAAAATCAAGAACTACATAGCAGCAGCCAGCGCTATCGGACAACGTGAGTACCTACACAGCCCCGAGCTCACGTCCATCATTATGTCAAAATTACCTACATTATTGTTAAACAAATGGACAGACTACGCTTACGCCCGCATCGGCGCAGACGAGACCTCTAAACTCGTCTGCCTGTCCGAGTTTCTTTACCTAGAGGCCCAGAAGGTGGCTACTGCAGGTGTCAGCTTCGTACACAATCAGCTGGAACACAAGCGTAAGACAGAATACCATAGAAGTTACAATAACAACGTACTAGTGTTTAATAACAATAATAACAACGACAAGTGTATCTTTTGCAAAACAACATCGCACGCATTAGATAAATGCAATCGATTCAGACGAGCCCTACGCAGAGATCGCTGGCGCTTCGTGCGAGCACAAAAGTTGTGCTTTAAATGCCTACAGACACGACATGCCGACATAACTACGAGTATGTGCAAGGCCCCCGCGTGCGATGTCGAGTCCTGCGGACAACCGCATCATCGTCTCCTGCATTGGGTGAGGCCCACCCTGCCACAACAGTCTGCAGAGGAAGAAGAGGAGGAGCAACGCAGCGAGGCAGTCAACCACCACACCACCGTGTCCCAGTGTCGTCGTGACGGACCCAAAGTGTTGTTAAAAGTAGTGCCAATCACAGTGTTCGGTCCAAACGGTAGTGTACACGTACACACGCATGCTTTGTTAGACGACGGCTCGACGGTGACGCTACTCGCGTCCCGGATCGCCGACCAGGTGGGTCTGCACGGTGAGCCTGTTACCATGCGCGCTCGTGGCGCGTGGGACTCTGGAGAACTGGTATGTAAAACTGAAGTTGTTAACTTAGATATCGCGAACAGTGAAAATAAGCGTTTTACGTTACGTGCGCGAAAGATTGATCAACTTAATTTACCGAATGTGAACTTAAATGACTTTAAAGTTAATTACGATATTGATCTAGGGTGAGTGCGCCAGTTCGCGTCCATTTAGCGCAGTTGGCAACTTTGAAGGAGAAAATAAAAATGTTCCAGCACCAATTTAAATAAAAGTCTTATGTCATTTGTTCAGTAGAATAGTCTATTTTAGGGTAACATTTAGTTCAGTTCGAAATACCTTGTGGTTTTTTTATTAAAAATATAAACATCAGAATTAGGCGATTTGCCCAGTTTGCGTCCAAAAATTCCTATTCGCGTCCACACCTGGACCAATTTGCGTCCACCAGCTTTTATATAGAATTGAAGGATGATATTTTTATGAGAATGTTTATTAATATATTAATAAATCACTGTTAACGAAGCTGGTTAAGCTTTGTAGCTCTATTTCAAGAAGCTCGTTAGGTAGAGAGTTAAAATTTTCAAAAAATATGTATTTTTGCTGCTATAACAACATATACCTACTATAAACAAATTAAATAAGTTTTTAAGGGGGGCTCCCATACAACAAATGCGATATTTTTGCCAATTTTTGATATGGTCCAGTGTGGACGCAAAATGGAAGTTTTATAAATTTGGTGTTCTAATTCGCGTCCACCCTATTTTAACTGTTAATTATAAAAAACATAATCAAATTCATAATTAATATAATTCCTTGGATCATTATCCACGTCTAGAAACAGCTATGTATCCAAAATACACATAAATCAACAAAATATTGACTATCAAACACACTGCTGCCCACTATTTTTTTTCTAGCGTCTGAGCTCTTTTGGTGAAAAGCCGTCATTAACTATTTTTTACACAGGATTGATTGAGCGCACGGAACTTTTGTCAATGTGCATAAATGTCATATACATTGAGCTATTGGCGGTAATTACTTTTCGACTTATTGGTATGTTAGTTTACTTAATTTCGAGAGATTTCCGCGAAATGGACGCGAACTGGGCAGTGGACGCGAACCGGCGTACTCACCCTATGTATGTGTGATGCTCAACCCATGTTACTTATCGGACAAGACAATTATGATTTAATTGCTCCTATTGTATGTAAGAAAGGTAGACCAGGTGAACCATACTTGACGAAAACTTTATTGGGTTGGTGTGTGCATGGTATTACAAATACACTTGATAAATCGTCATCTGGTCGCTTCAACGCAATTTGCAATAATATTTTGTGTGAGTCATCCCTACCCGTTATACCCTACGGGTGTGCAGTGCGGGCCCAAGCCACAAGGGAAACTCCGCAGTACTTGCGTGAGCCCGGTACCCCGCTGCCGCGTGGTTGCCAGCCGCCCGCGCGCGAGCCCCCCTCGGCCCCGCCGACGCATTTTGAATGTTCGGCGCGCCCGAATTTTGTCGAATGTTTAGGTATGGATTCGTCGATTTGTTTACCTTCGCGGCGCCCGGCGGCGACTTTAGTGCCTACACGCGCCGAGCAGTGCGTACCTACTCGTAGCAACTTGGATTGTAATGATAATAATTTAGATTTTTGTTTACATTCTTGCGATAAGGAATTACATGAATTAGTACGAACTTTTTTCTCTTTGGAATCGTTAGGTATAATAAATAAACCGCGTCATAGTAAAGATGATTTGCGTGCAATTAGAATATTAGAGGATACCTACGTGTAAACTTATTGACGGTCGTTGGACTGTAGGACTACCCTGGAAGCGTGACGACATCGCTATGCCTGATTCTTACCGTAATGCTTTAATTCGCTTGAAATCAGTTTTTAGAAAAATAGCGGCAAGCGATGACTTCGCGATTCGGTATCGGGATCGGATTGAACATTTATTTACGAATAATTACGCTAGGGCTGTCGACGCTGAGGAGACCAGCGAACGAATTTGGTACTTACCGCACTTTGGTGTGGATAACCCTAACAAAGGTAAGCTACGCTTGGTTTTCGACGCCGCGGCAAAGACCTTAGGTCTTTCGTTAAACGATTTTCTTCTTCAAGGTCCGGACGTATTAAATTCTTTGTACGGAATTATGTACCGCTTTCGTGAATACCCTATTGCAGTTGTAGGTGACATTAAAGATATGTTTTTGTGTATTAAAATTCGAAATGAAGATCAACACGCTTTACGATTTTTGTGGAAAGGCAGCGATTCTGAACCTGTAAAGGAATATGTCATGACGTCACTCATTTTTGGTGCAAATTGCTCTCCGTTTATAGCTCAGTACATCAATCAAAATAAAAATGCAATGAGATTTACTGATGAAATGCCTACCGCCGTTCACGCTATACAAACTAGCCAGTACATGGACGATTACATAGACAGTATGCAAGATAAGGACACCGCTAGGAAGATGACGAAGGAGGTATCGTTTATTCACCGCGAAGGTGGTTTTCACATGCGGAACTGGATGAGCTACGTCCCGGAGATACTTGACGGTGTACCCAAGGAAGATCTAAGCGGGAACATGGCGAAGAACATGATGACTGATTCACCGGAACGCACACTCGGTCTGTTATGGTACCCTGTATCCGACGAGCTAGCATTCGATTTGTCCTTGAAACGCATACCCAACGAAATTCTAGATTTTACAAAAATACCTACCAAACGAGAAGTACTGCGTATAGTGATGTCTATTTTTGATATCCATGGGTTTTTGAGTCCCGTAACAATTAAAGGCAAAATAATTAATCAACAGACTTGGAAATTAAATATTGGATGGGATGATGAGATCGATTCTAATTTGTTTCAGTCTTTTTGCGAATGGATAACCCAATTGCAAAAGGTCATTGACCTACGCATACCACGTTGGTATTTTAAAACGACCCCTAGTGATGGGAGTGTGAATCAGACTGGATTGGAACTACACATATTTTGCGATGCCTCTCCGCTGGCTTATGCCGCCGTAGCCTACTGGCGTAGAACGTTTAGTAACGGTGAAGTTACGATCGCATTTATAGGCAGCAAGAGCAGAGTGACACCGCCATCGAAGTCTGCCACAATACCCAGACTCGAATTGCAGGGCGCCCTACTGGGATGTCGCCTGGGGGATGGGATTAAGAAGGAGCACCGATTGATACCTACTGCTACTTATTTTTGGACGGATTCTACCACTGTGCTGCACTGGATCCGGAATGACAGTAGAAACTACAAGACGTTTATCGCGAATAGACTTGGTGAAATCGACGAGCTAAGTAAAATATCAGATTGGCATTATGTGCCGTCTGAACTGAATGTTGCCGACTTGGCAACGAAGAACACCGACTGCGAGTTGAGCTACAGCAGCACTTGGTTCACCGGTCCCCAGTTTCTTCATAAGGAACCTGCGTCGTGGCCGCGAGATCCTGTAACAAAAATACGAATTAATGAAGATGTGTTAGAAAAAGTTAATGTTGTATGTGAAAATAATAAAAATAATTTACCTGTACCTGAACCTGGTCGTTTTTCTAGCTGGCTGCGCTTGCTGCGAGCCACAGCTACTGTTTTTTTATTTATTGAAAAATGTAAGAAAAACAAAATTAACGGAATTAACGCCGACTTGATGCATAGGGGGGAAAAGCTATTGCTACGCTATGCACAAGAGCAAAGTTTTAAAGATGATTTAAATTTGCTTAAGCAAGGGAAGCAGTTAAAAGCTGATAGCAGACTGCGGACACTTACCCCATATGTCGACAGCGACGGACTGTTGAGGGTTGGTGGGCGCATAGACGCCGCTTCAGATGTGAGTGATGATGTGAAGTCCCCTATAATACTGGACGGGAGGCATGAGGTAGCGAAACTCTTAGTGAAGGATTATCACAACCGCGCTGGGCACTCGTGTAACGAGATGGTTGTGAACGAATTGCGTCAGAAGTATTGGCTTATCCGATTACGTCCTACTGTTCGCACTATTGCCTCACAATGCTACGTTTGTCGTATAAGAAAAGCGATGCCGCAACCGTCTAGAATGGAAAATCTACCAGAAGCTAGACTGACACATCATCAGCGACCGTTCACGATATGTGGAGTCGACCTCTTCGGCCCCACACTGATCACAGCGGGCCGACAGAAACTGCAACGCTACGGGGTACTGTTTACGTGCCTGACTGTACGCGCAGTACACATTGAGATCGTAGGTTCCTTAACAGCTGACGCTTTGATAATGGCACTCCGCAGGATGGCAGCCCGCAGAGGCTGGCCCAAGTCCGTGTATTCTGATAACGGAACGAATATGCGTGGTGCAGATAAGGAACTGCGAAAAGCATTTTTAGGGTTCCGTAGCCAAAATGGCAAAAACGGGACCCTTATAGATTCGTCATGTCTGTCTATCTGTCTGTCTGTCTGTCTGTCTGTCTGTCTGTCTGTCTGTCTGTCTGTCTGTCTGTCTGTCCGTCCGTATGTCACAGCCAGTTTATTCCGAAACTATAAGAGCTGCATTATTGAAATTTGGTACGTAGATGTATTCTGTGAACCGCATTAAGATTTTAAAATAAAATCAGAAAAAAATCCAAAATTTTTGGGGTTCCTCATACATAGAACTGAAACTGAAAAATTTTTTTTCATCGAACCTATACGTGTGGGGTATCTATGAATAGGTATTTAAAAATGATGTTGAGGTTACTAACATCATTTTATTCTAAACTGAATAGTTTGCGCGAGAGACTCTTCCAAAGTGGTAAAATGTGTGTCCCCCCCCCCCCCCCCCCCCCCGTAACTTCTAAAATATGAGCATGATGAAACTGAAAAAAATATATGATGTGTATGACTATAAAAACTACTAACGAAATTTGGTTTGAATGAAATCTAGACAGTAGTTTTTTTTTAAACGTCATAAATCGAATTAGGTACCTAATTTTTTAATTTAATTAAGTCCAATATAATAAAACGTAAAGAAAAACACTTATTTAGCTGTATAGTGGCACGGAACCCTACGTGCGAGAGTCCGACTCGCACTTGGCCGGTTTTTAGAGTTGGATAAAACCACTGTTTCCAACGAAGCCGTTAACCGTGGGGTTGACTGGCATTTTATACCCCCAGCCAGCCCACACATGGGTGGCGCGTGGGAAAGACTGATTCGAAGTGTCAAGACAGTTTTAAAGGTCGTACTGAAAGAAAGATTTCCGAAGGAGGAAGTACTTACCACATTGCTAACTGAAATTGAGAATATGATAAATAGTCGTCCTCTGACTCATGTCTCGGTAGACCCGCAAAGCCAAGAAGCCTTGACACCGAATCACCTTTTAATAGGTTCGTCATCTAATCTACCCCTACCTGGTGTTTTCAATGATCACGACTTGTACCTTCGAAAGCAGTGGAGAACTGCACAGCGTCTTGCAGACCTTTTTTGGAGCCGATGGCTGAAAGAGTTTTTACCTACACTCGTCACCCGGCAAAAATGGCAACGAGAGGGTGTCCAACTGAAGGTAGGTGACTTAGTAGTAGTCGTCGATCCAGCGTCTCCGCGCAATCACTGGCCTAAAGGAATAGTCGAGGCTGTGTACCCAGGCCAAGATGGGCGTGTCAGGGTCGTAGATGTTAGGACAAAATCTAGTGTGATGAAACGACCAGTGACGCGTGTAGCTTTATTACTTGGTAATGAGTGTCGCAAAGACGACACTAGGGGGGAAGATGTTAAGTATGGTCACCTACAGTAAAACTGTGTGCTATTATTACCTATAGGTACATATGATGTGTTAAAATAGATTAACCTTATTATAAATAATATTACCGTCAATGTAAAAATTGTACTAAAACTCAATTACCTACTATGTATTTACTTATTAAACGTCGAAACGGACCCGGGCGCGTCCACGCAAATTCATTACCTTATATTATGGGCATGTTTTTGGAAAACGCGCAGCTCGCCGGCGAGGGCGCCGCCATCTTTGCTGTCCGAGACAGCCAGTCGTCGCTAAGATTTTACCACGGATGCACGTGCGCGCGCTCGGAACCCGCTGTTCAGATTTATACGCAAAAACCTTCTTTTTTTTATCTCTTCTTCGCTCCCCGACCTACATCCTCTACAAAGTGATTGCATTTTGCCCGGGTAGAGAATGGGTGATTGCATTGCCAGCCCTGTTCCCATTATCTGGAGTCGGCGCAATATGTTTTCTTCTTCCATTCATCCCTTTCAGCCGTCATTCACTCCTTTCTCAGCCATATCATCATTGAGTTGATTGCATTAAGTATTGAAAATAACATTTTCAATGGTAGTTTGTATCTAACACCTATGCCGCGTCATGTTGCAAGACAGTGGAAAGCAAACTTCTGAATAATTAAGCAGATAACTCGACATTAAATGATACGGAGTAGATAGTCTACGAGAATATGAGTAATTGTTTAAGCGTTATTCAGGCAGTGGGCGAATATCAATTTACACTCACCAAATCCAGCAAAGCGGCCATGAACAAAGCGTCAGGAGTGCCCCCCGGCTGCGTGGCGTCCAATAGAAAGCTGAAGCGAGCCAGTCCCGCGTACAACGGAGCCATGGCCACCAATCTACGACGCTTCAGCACCACCACTTCAGATTCCCCACCTCCTGAGCCACCTTCCGCCGAGCCACGTCTAGACATGTCTGTAAAAATGTATTCTAAATGATGACAAGTAGGTACATTCATAATACGAAATCAGTGGTGGCAAACGCTGGATGCGAGTAGTCCAGGATCGAGTAAAATGACGAACAAATGGAGAGGCTTATATCCAGCAATAGATTGGGAAAAGCTGATAATGGTGACGACGAAATAGTAACAACTCGAAAATTATATTTGGGTAGGGTTAAATGATGGGACTTTTCCACGGACTTTTCTCTCAGAATGGAATTTTTAACCGACTTCGAAAAAAGGAGGAGGTTCTCAATTCGTCTGTATGTATAATTTTTTTTATTTATTTTTTTTATGTATGTTCACCGATTATTCCGTCAATTATGGATGGATTTAAAAAAATTTTTTTTTGTTCGACAGAGGACACTTCCGAGGTGGTCCCATTATCACCAAGTCAGGATCTGATGATGGGATCCTGGAGAAATTGAGGGCAACAACCGAAAATTGTATGCTCATAATGGTGTTTTTGTTACGTTATCATATTCTACTCAGGTATATGCTTCCGGACGTCAATATCTGGTGCTGATGATGAAGCCACAGAACTCCTTAACGGGTAGGAGTTAGGGAACAGTACTGACATTGGTCGATAGAAACTAGGTAATAGTATGTACTTATGCAGGGCTAATAGGGCAGGTGATTTGGTAAGTGATTTGCTTGATTCTAGATCGCAAAGTCTTCACTTGACTTAAAGCAAAATTTTTCATTCCTAAGTAAAACTCTTAAGGACATTAATTAGCCCTTATTCAAGGTCACAGCACATTAACGCAACTAAAAATAGAGAAATAAAATTATTTTTTTAAAAAAATTTAAACCGACTTCAAAAAAAACACAATCGACCAAAACTAAAAAGCGATAAATAACGTAAGTAATTCTATCCTTAATACATAATTATTTAAATATTTCAATTATCACTTATTTTTGAAGTCGGTGCCAGCCAAACAAATAAATATATTGTCGTGGGGATTTGCCGGCCGCGCGCGTCATACAACAACAGTCTACGTTAGGTACCTAGAGGCTGGCACCGACTTCAAAAATAAGTGATAATTGAAATATTTAAATAATTATGTATTAAGGATAGAATTACTTACGTTATTTATCGCTTTTTAGTTTTGGTCGTTTGTGTTTTTTTTGAAGTCGGTTTATGGTCTCAGCGGCTTTTCTACGAGGATAATAGGTAGGTAAGCCGGAGTTAAATAGTGCACACGTATTGGCCTTGAAAAACCTTTTAGACACTTCATTGCCCTGTATTAGTAATAATAATTGCAGTAATAGTAGTAATTTGGACCATTCTCGGACAGTGTGTGATTCATCGTTCTCAATCTATCTATACTTATAATAAATCTGTAGAGAGGTCAATTCTGTACATAAAATATTTTTTCAAAATAACTATCACGGGGTGATAAGTGATCGATACTGATACCAAAAATGCAATCAGTAAAATTTTTGTCTGTCTGTCTGTCTGTCCGTATGTTCGTTATAGAAAAAAAAACTACTGAACAGATTTTGACGAAACTTGGTACAATTATTCTTCATACTCCTGGGCAGGTTATAGGATACTTTTCATCACGCTACAATCAATAGGAGCGGAGCAGTGACGGGAAGTGTTGGGAAAACGCGAGAAATTTAAACCTGTATGTTTGAACGCGCATTACGCGAAAACTACTGCATAGAATTGAATGCGGTTTTCACCAATGTATGTATATATTAAGACTCATGGCGTTACATTTACACCAGTCAACTAGTTTGTCTAGGTCTGCCTGCAGTTTACTAACGTCACTCTCGGTTTCGACAATACGTCCCAGTTTCAAATCGTCGGCATATAGGAAAGGCGTTGAATGGCTAAAACAGTTCGGTAGGTCATTTATGAAAAGATTAAAAAGGATTGGACCCAGATGAGATCCCTGAGGCACTCCCGAGGATATGCTACGTTTACTGGAGCTGTATCCGTTGATAAAAACATAAAATGTTCTGATGGATAAGTAAGAGCGCAACCAGTTCAAAAGAGATCCATCAAAACCAAAGCACTTCAGCTTGCCAACCAGCACCCTGTGGCTAACTCTGTCGAATGCTTTGCTAAAATCTGTATAAATTACGTCAACTTGTTTCTGAGCATCTATAGCATTCGACAGAAAGTTTTCAAAACACACCAAATTGGTTTACCTGTAGCATCATCTGAAAGATTTGGTAGTTAAGTTAACTAACACTAATATGTATGTATCTAGATAACTCTTAGCCACTACTGACTATAGCTATCACAATAATGGTATTGTGTTTACCTAGATAAAGTCTACAAAAGAAAATAGTGTATCGTAAATACCAATGGGAGAATAGAGAGCAGAAACAAATAAATGATAATATCCAATTGATTGATTATAATGATTAGGTCTAGCCACATCTATAGATTGACACTGATGAATGCGGGTTACCCAATTCATATTAGATTAAAAATACGAAATGTAATGTACCTACACGCATAATATTCGAACGAAAGGACAGACAGAAAACAAAAGTGTTTAAATGTGGTGTTATTTTATGCTTTAAAGTTCAGTGAAGTGCAAAGTTTTAGAATCAATGAAATACCGATACCGAATCAACGAATTAAGTATTTAATACCCAATTCGTTTT
Organism: Conogethes punctiferalis; assembly: GCA_031163375.1. Taxonomy (NCBI): domain Eukaryota; kingdom Metazoa; phylum Arthropoda; class Insecta; order Lepidoptera; family Crambidae; genus Conogethes; species Conogethes punctiferalis. The sequence goes on along the minus strand of JAVAXP010000036.1, from coordinate 312,356 downwards.
ACAGCGTGTATAGGATGTCGACCGACATCTTGCTATGTACCCGATTCTACGACAGTGAACATCCGAGTTGTATTGTTGAGGTTTTGCCAAAAGCCATAAATTTAAAAAAATGTCTATTGTCTACTAGCGCCATCTACACTGGGGTACTGCTACTATTCCAACGTAAGCTTTTCAAGCTTTCAGCCGTTCCTTCTATTCCATACCAGCCAAAGTTATTAATCGGGGCAAAATATAGAGGGCGCGCTTGGGGGAAAATTATAACAGGTTTGGTTTATAAAGAGTTTCATCAGACGATTTTAGTATCAAAATAGATTGATAGATGGCGTATCATAACGTCTCATAATTATAATGAAGCATGACAAACATGAAGCAAAAAATCCTCTTCCCCTCGGACCGCGAAAGCGCTTAGACGTGTGTTCCCGTGCCAAAATTCTCGAATTTATTGTTAAAAATCAATTTTTAATTTATTCATAATAATATTAACCTGGCTGAGTACCAGGCGCTCATAACGCACGAGCAAGTTAGTCGACACGGCCAGAGCGAGACAACGCACCGCGCTGCTAAGCTACGCTGCGCACGCGTCATCGGCATCGTATCGTACGTATAATACGTCACTCACTCCGTAGCTTGCCACAACTCATAAGCGGAAGCGATTACGATTTAAATTCGGGTGTGGTACAAGAGGAAGTACACTACACAGACAAACTTCAGAAATTGAATACCTACAGTAACATGCAACGCACTCCACCGCAATCACCATTGAAAGCAGATAAGTCTAATCTATCCACAATGCAGTGCCAATCAGATCCAAATCTGTCTTCGGGAAGGGAGCAGTTTATCTCACAGCGTATTAAAAGGAAAAGACAAGACGAGTGGCAAACTGATTTTATGGAATTCAAAGAAGAAATCAAGGACCTTATTGAGTCTCTTATGAATCCGCAGCAGGAACAACTCAAAAAGAATACTGTCACTTTGAATGAAATTAAGCAGTTAAGCAGTAATACGGAGAGTTCCGTGGCTTTTCTGACCGCACAAAATGAGGAATTTAAAAGGATTATTGGGCAACTACAGGAAGAAAGAAAAGAAGACAAAAAACATATAGCTATGCTAGAGGAGAAATTAGAAAATTTACAGATGGATGCGAGAAAAACAAATTTGGAAATTAAAAATGTGCCAAAAAAGCCAAATGAGTCAAAAGAAGATTTAGTGGACATGGTCATGAATCTCTCGCGTACAATTGGCTCCCAAGTAAAAAAGGAAGACATTAAGGACATTTTCAGGGTGCGCGGGAAGAAAGAAAGTATACGAAATCCTCCAATAATTATTGAGACCTCGTCAACATTCGTAAAGCATGAAGTTCTTAAGTTGTGCAAGTCATTTAATGTGAAACAAAAAACCAAATTGTGTGCTAAACATCTCGGGCTAAAGACGCAGGAGGATACCCCGGTATTCGTTGCGGAGCAGCTGACAGCGAAATCTGCCCGCTTGTATTTTCTTGCACGTGACCTCGTCAAGGACAACTCCTTCAAGTTCGTAAGGAAAAATGAAACATCACCTATAATCCAAATTAAAAGCGAGTTAAAAATTCAAGAGATTCGAAACAACATGTGACTATTTTCCGTTATGTTATTAACGTCTCACCGATTTTCTGCATGTGCTAACATTATAATTTTCTTTATATTTTTCTTTCCAAATGCGTGTTTCATAAATATTGTTATTTATACACAGATTCTTGATTACACATTACATAAACTCACAACAAACACAACAATAATATAATCATTGGTACTAATGCGTACGGTGGCAGGTGTCCCAAAAATATAATTTACTCTTTTGTAAAATATATTTTACTTAATAAAATAGGTTCAGTAATGCGACAGTTTTTTATATACTGTGTAATAATATGTGCATACATCAAGGCTATTTCTCACACCTTCGATTTGCCCTCTGAATATCTATAAAGCTATACAATATGAATGACACAATACAAACAATAACTGAAATAGACGATTTGAATATAGCCGTGTCAAGTGCCATATTACCTGGTCACACCCTACCAACAAGACAAAACAGTTGCCTCGATCACTTTATGATTAGAATAAACAAAAAAAAACATTCCGCTTTTGTTGCTATTTTAAATACCACTATCACAGACCATGCAACTACGCTATTATCAGTAAATAAAATAAAAACAAATAAATTAATCCAAAAGACTATTACGAAAACTAGTTTTGAAAATGCGTTATTATATCTAAGAAATAAAAATGTTTCTGACCTACTCTCTTATCAAGATCCAAACATATTAGCGAACGTTCTTATAGAAAACATTATATTATCTCTAAAACAAAATACAACCACGACAAAAATTTCTAAAAATGAACGTAAGATAAAACCATGGATGACCAAGGGCATTCTGAAATGTATACAGAACCGAAATAAACTACAAATGGAAACACGTAAAGACCCGGACAATATGACTAAAAAAATTACTTATGCGAGGTACAGGAATTTTTGCAATAACCTCATTAAAAGAACGAAAAGAAATTATGAAAGAAATTTAATAAATAATGCAACAAAAAACAACAAACTACTTTGGAAAAATATAAAATCGTTAACTTACACTAATGAAAAGAAAGGAATTAAACAGGAATTAATAGATTTGAAACCAACACCTCTTGAATCAGCAAATTTCGCTAATGACTATTTCGCAAACATCGGCAATCAACTTGCAGAAGACATAGAATCAACCTTAAATAAAAATGATGCACGAGAGTACCTCCACAATCTTCCAAGCCAACTCCAATCATTCGTTCTGTTGAACACCGACTACGGGGAGGTTGATTCTATTATTAAAAACTTAAAACCAGACAGTGCTCCGGGATGGGATAACGTTTCAACTCGTTACATTCAGTATATAAAGATAGAAATCATACCTATTATAGTTCATCTGGTGATCTCTGTTTTGAAAAAGGTATTTTTCCCTCAACCCTTAAAGAATCTATCATCACTCCTATACACAAGGGCGGAAGTACAGACGATATCACCAATTATAGGCCAGTCTCAGTAATAACAGTTTTGGCGAAAATAATAGAAAAATTACTAAACACAAGACTACTAAACTACCTAGAAGCCCAAAATATACTCTCAGCATCACAGTTTGGTTTCAGGAGGGGAATTTCGACCGAAGATGCTGTTACTTCTTTAACTGAAATAATTACTAAGAATATAGACAAAGGTGTCAAATGCTTAACATGCTTTATTGATCTCAAAAAAGCGTTTGATACGGTGTCTATTAACATCTTGATAGCAAAATTGGAAAAAATTGGTATAAGGGGCCAACAACTAAGGATTTTTGTGGATTATCTATCGGCCCGGATTCAAAAAGTAAAACTGGGGGTATGTACAAGCGAGGGACAAAACGTGACCTATGGCGTCCCGCAAGGAAGCGTATTGGGACCAACCTTGTTCCTCATTTATATCAACGACTTGTGCAACATGACGCTAAAAGATGGAAAAATCTTATCTTATGCCGATGATACTGCAATGGTGTTCACAGGTTCAAATTGGGAAACAGCTCGTAAAAATGCAGAAAATGGCATAGCCCAAGTAGCCTTCAGGTTAAAAAACAATCTCCTAACCTTAAATGCATCAAAAACAAATTATATTTGTTTCAGCATATATAACAGTACTCAGCCTCCAGAAAATTTTAATATTAAAATCCATTCATGTGACCAAACCACAAATTGTAATTGTAATTGCCCCTCTATTGTCAAAGTAAATCAAACCAAATATCTTGGAGTAATAGTGGATCAGAATCTCTCATGGTATCCCCAAATAGAACAACTATCGGGAAGAATACGGAAATTTATTTGGATGTTCAAGACTCTTAGAAATATAGTTGCACCAGATCTTCTCAATAAGATTTATATATCTCTGGTACAATCCATCATCATTTATTGTATACCGGTATGGGGTGGTGCCTATAAAACTAGATTTCTACAAGTTGAAAGATCTCAACGTGCACTCTTGAAAGTTATGTACTTCAAAGAAAGAACCTTTCCTACAACTACCTTGTATGAAACCTGTGATTTATTAACGGTTAGAAAGTTATACGTATTACAAATGACATTAAAAAAACAAAAAAGTTTATCGTTTAGCCCTCAAATTGTTAAAAGAAGAGTACAAGATGTTGCAAGTGTCCCCAAAACAAAAACTAATTTGCGAGAGTTCAATATTGTACGCGCTCTGCTAAAATATATAATAAAATAAATAAAAAAATTAATATATACAATAAATCATATAGTGAGAGTAAATCGTTAATAACAACTTGGCTAAAAGAACTAACATATGAAGAATTGGAAAATTTTATCACAAACGCTCCTTGTTAGTAATTTATACCACTTTGACACTGCACAGGTAAAAATTTGATCTAGTACACACACATCCACACACACGCACCTCCACACATAAACATGCACATTCACTCACACACACACACCCACTTACACTTACACACACACACACACACACACGCACACACACACACACACGCACACACACGCGCATATTCGCATAAACACTTGTTGCTTTGTTTGTAATATATATTTTAAAATTAATTTTATATAACTAAGTTTATTTTGTTCAACAATTTAACAAGGTAGATTAATTTAAATGTGATATGGAAGAGCGGAGCCTACTGTTACATGTATTTCATAACTTAAAAGTAGACTCCCAACACCTGATTATTGTAAATGTAACACAATTTACCTGAATAAACTTTTTGAATTTTGATTTTTTTTGAATTTGAACAAACAATGCTGACCTTGATAATCGTTTTATATTCATATATTTTGCCATGTTAGTAATTCTGCCAGAGACCCAAAAGCAGGGACTGAATAACCGAAAAATTACGGTACCTTTATATTTCGGTATGACGTCATACCGAAATATAACGGTTACCGGAATATTTCGATATCTAAATTTATACCGGTACCGAAATTTTCAGGTACCGTAAAATAAAGGTAATTTCGGTATGAAAGAGACGGGGAGAGGAGACAAACTATTCTGAGAATGACCGGCTCGTTTTCGGCCCGTTCCTACTTGACGGGTGTCGGGTCCGGATTTTAATCAGATGTCGGCGCCTCAGTTCACAATTATCAAGTGTCGGGGTCCGTTTTTTATCAGTTGTCGTAGGTATTCTTTATTGCTCAAAGAAAGTACAAATGGCGGACTTAATGCCGTGTAGCATTCTATACCAGTCAACCATTGGGCGAGTCAGAAAATTATACAATCATCATCATCATCATCATGATGATGAAAGTACAAATGGCAGACTTAATGCCATTTGGCATTCTCTACCAGTCAACCATTGGGCGAGCCAGAACACCATAACATCGTCATCATCATGATGATGATGAAAGTGCAAATGGCGGACTTAATGCCGTGTGGCATTCTATACCAGTCAACCATTGGGCGAGTCAGGAAACGATAACATCATCATTATCATGATGATGATGAAAGTACAAATGGCGGGCTTAATGACGTGTGGCACTCTCAACCATTCAACCATTGGGCGAGCCAAAACACACACACACACACACACACACCTGTATTAGGTACCTGCCTACACTCACATACCTATACTAGGTACCCACCTACACACATACCTATACTAGGTACCTAACTACTAGCCTAACCCCCCCCCCCCCCCCCCCCCCACACCTGTATTAGGTACCTGCCTACATACTTACGTATTGGGTACCTGCCTATGCCATACATACACACACACACACACACACACATACATACTAAGAGACGGACTAATTATTTTCTTCATTTTCATACCTTGTCATCATCCGTATTCTGGCCCAGTAACTTTTGAGCCTATTCATCACAAACATACAAAAATAGGTACAAATCTTTCCTTTCCCTTTATAATATTAGTGTAGAAAAGCGATATTGGGTACCTACCTACGTGCCACACCTATATCAACTACCTACCTATATACACATACACACATACAAACTAATTCATTCAACACGCACAACAACAAACCAATTTTTTATTAACAACCACACCCACCGCCTCACCATACACCTATATCAAGTACCTACCTACCATTCAAAACGCACAACAACAAACCAATTTCGCCCCGCCCCGTAATCTAACCTTACCGTAAGTACATGTACATAACCACACCCAACTGTCTCCAATTCGACGCGATACCTTTTCTTTTTTGCCCGCCCTCCCTCTCTGCCGCCTGTGACCGGGAATAGATATGAACTGCAAATTCACAACGATACCGCGGGTTAATTTTATTTTTATCTCCACGAGAGTGCGACATCTAGCGAAACATTGTTTAAACTTTTATTTTATTTATTAAAATTATTTATTTACATACACAGGTATTTCCTTTTACCTGTATTTAAAAAAATATTAATACAATTTTTATTCGTAACAAGTTTTATTTATAATATACGAAAAAGTAGACATCTTACGATTTCATTGCCTTTTTTTCACGTCTTGTAGATAGGTGGCGTATTGAAATTCTTATTTTATTGCGTTCTAAAACGCGGTGTTGAGATTTTTGTAACGCGTCATATATATGTAACTTCGGTCAGTAAGGTTTAGTTTGGCGCAAAAATTGGACCAACCTAAATAATTCAAACCGCGAGCTCAAGTATGCGTTTGCGACGGTTTAATACATAATCATAATTCATTTCAATTTCAATATTATATCAAGGCTAGGTATGATGATTAATTAAAGTGGAGCTGACGTGACGATTAAGACGAAAATTGGCTTTTATTATAGGGTATCTCGCTGTACAACGACCTTCACAGATACATAAAATATGCCAAATAATAACAATATTTTTTATGTAATAATTATTTTATGTAGGTAATAAACATGAATTACTTTTGCCATTATGGAGAGAAAATTTATTATTAAACCTTATAGATAGGTACACTGACAAATAAAGATAACTGTTAAGATTTAACGGCTCTAAAACCGGTCGGTGGCATTAAAAAGGGGTCAATGCGAGGGGTCCTATACAATAGCGAATAGAAGCCTTTTTTTTTTTTTTTCTAGAGGGGAATGCATTAGGCACCTTCATGCCGCCTCCGGGGGGAGGCGGCATGGTGTGTGGGACTCACACCTCCCAAAATGGGAGGGCATACCCACTAAACCCCCCTGTGTCGCCAGTGGGCAGCAAGTTGCAGGGACACGGGTAGCGCCGAAGCATACGGCCACATCCCTGCCTGCCCTGGCCAGCCGCAGATGATAAGCGGCCGGCACTCCTGGTCCGGGGAGGGCAAATACCCCTACCCCCGGATCCGGGGAGCAATAGAGTGCCCCCCGGGCGGACCTCGTGCAACGGTGTGGCTGCACCCACCACACCGTTACGCCCCTATGAGTGGATCGCGCCCCCGCACTCACCACTCGGGGCACGAAGGAGAGGCTCAGAGGGCATACGATGCGTTGTATGCCCTCCGGCGACGCCCGGGCCGGGGGCGGCGTAGAGCGGGCGCGTCTACCGCGGCCTCACGCTCTCTTTCCGCCGCCTCCTTCTGCGAGATCACTGTCTCGCAGAATGCGAGCATCGCTCGCCAGACCTCCTTCGACGCCGTCATCTGCCGCAAGAGTTGCGGCAGATCGAGGTCCTGTGCGACAGTGACGAGGACGGAGCGCTCATTAGCCCAGGCAGGGCAATGCCGAAGCGTATGCTCTGCCGTGTCCTCCGAGCCACTGTCGCAGTGACGGCATAGAGGATCAGGCTCTCGCCTGATCCTCCATAAGTACCGGCCGAAGCAACCATGTCCCGTGAGGACCTGGGTCAGCCGGTACGTCACCACCCCGTGGGGGCGCCGCATCCACTCTTCCAAGATGGGGCCAATGGCCTGAGTGGTGCGGCGCCCCCACGGGGCAGCCTCGAGGCGCTCACGCCATACTATGAGCGCCTCCGCCTCAACGACCTCTTTCTGCGCTCCGACTTCGGCGGGCGCTGGCCGGAGGCCCCGCGACCGCTGCTCGGCTCGCCACAGGTAGACTGCGGCGAGTACGGCAGCATCCAGGTCCCACGGAAGGGACCCGGCAATCGCGGTGGCGGCATCCGCGGATATAGTTCTATATCCGCGGATGGCCCTCAACGCCAGGGGGCGTTGGGCCCTCCACAGCGCGCGGGAAGTCTCCACCGTAATGGCGCCAGCCCAGACCGGCGACCCATAAAGGGCCATCGATCTGAGGACGCCTAGGTAGAGCCGCCGGCACGCTGCAGAGGGCCCCCCCACATTGGGCAGCACTCCTTAATGCGCCCGCTGTCCCCGCCAACTTGGGCCACAGCTTCTCGAAGTGGCCCCTAAACGTCCATCTCCCGTCGAGCCACAACCCCAAATATTTTAGGATTGTGCCGACGGGAATCCGCACGCCTTCTACCATCACGACAGAGTCGGTGGGAGGCGCGCGCCGAGGCCCATGGAAACATATGGCCTCGGTCTTCTCCAGGGCCACTTTGAGGCCCAAGGCGCGGATCCGGCGGACCACTGCCCCCGGCCCCTGTGAGGCGCGCTGTATGGCCTCGGCGTGGGTTCTCCCTTTGGCCGTCACCAGGGTGTCGTCAGCGTAACAAGTTACGCCGACGCCAGCCGGGAGACGGCCGCGGAGGACCCAGTCGTAACCGATGTTCCACAGGAGCGGACCAAGAACCGAACCCTGTGGAACACCGCACGACATAGGGTGGGTCTCCACGCCAGTGCGCGCCTCATAGGCTACACTCCTACCCTCTAGGTAAGAGCGCACCGCCGCCTGCAGGTACTCCGGCACACCATGGTGCCGGAGCGCCTGCAGGATACAAGGCCAAGGGAGGGAGTTGAACGCATTGGCGATATCGAGAGACACCGCCATCAGAACTCCCCCCTCAGCCACCGCCCGATCCGCCAACCCCTTCACGCGCAGGATGGCGTCGACGGTGGAGCGTTCGGACCTGAAGCCGTACTGGTACGGCGACAGATCCGGCCCCACTTGCGTCAAGTGCTGGATGAGGCGGGAAGCGATTAGACGTTCTAAAAGCTTCCCAGCCTCATCCAGCAAGACGATCGGGCGGTATCCCGACGGGGAATCTGCCGGGCGCCTTTCTTTCCTTAGCAGGATTAAGCGCCCTACCTTCCACACTGCCGGGAAATGGCCCTGGCGCAGCGCCTCAGATGCCAAACGTCTGAAGCGCTCCTCCAACCATCCAAGAGCCAGGGCCAGCACCTTGCCCGGTACTCCGTCCGGGCCAGGTGCGACGCTCTTTGAGCGCAGCCGCTTAACGGCAGCGCTCACCTCCTCCTCCGTAACCTCCTCGAATCCTTGTCCCGCTGGCGGATGCGGGTACATTCGAGGAGGCGCTCCCACCCTTCTAGAGCTGGAAAAAGGGCAGGAACTACGCTCTGCAGGACCCTTGGCTCGAGCGTCAGAGTCACCGGGGGGGTCCAAGGGCGAAGCTTTTGCCTCGCCCGTCTGTAGGGCCGCCCCCAGGGGTCCTGGCTCAGGGACGATAGCATTTCGTCCCTGGAGCGCCTCTTGCCCTCCCGGATCGCTTCCTGGAGGGCTGCCTTCGCTGCTCGGTAGGCGTCGAGCAGCGGGGCCTCCTGGGCCGCATCGCGTCGCCGTCGTCGCCGGTGGCGCTGGATGGTGCGCCTCGCCCTTACGCATGCCTCACGGAGGGCTGCGATTTCAGGGCTCCACCAGTAGACGCTCCGTCTCGGAGGCCGGGGTCCAGGTCGGGGCATTGACGCGCTACAAATGCGCGTCATGGCCCCCCGGAACTCCTCGGCCTCAGCGTCCACCTCGGTGCACCCTGTACCCTCCGAGATCCATGCTTCCACTATCGAGCGAATAGAAGCCTATTACATCTCATCTATAACTAGTGAGCCTTATTTATAACCCGCTCTGGCTTTGCACATGTGCAATGCACATTGTGGTTTATTCCAAAGAGATAAGACGCTTTTATGCTTTTTTTATTAAGTGCACAACACAATTCTTTCTACTAAGTTATTTTGAGGGTTCAGCCAGCAGATTTGAGCATAATGGGGATAGACCTCCGGCTTAAGCGCATATATAAATAAATAGCATACAGTTAAACCACGCACTTAGCGAACGATCCAAAGGTTCCGGGATCTATAGTCCTCGGCCTGGGTGTTATGTGCGACGCTACCCAGTTATCATCTGATACTTTATAGTACTAAACTTTTAATTCGTAATAATCTTTGATAATTAGAATATGTTGTCTTTATTATTTATTATAATAATATGCAGACAGAGAACTACGTTTGGGGGAGACCTGTGAGAGCATAGGTTGGAAAGGAAATGGATTCATTTAAATTAAAAGCCTATTACTTTACCATACCGCTTCCTATGTGTGAAACTAACTACACTGTTATATGACGGTTATTAATATAACTTAAATAAAAATTTGATTTTGTAGTACCACAGGCTAAGACCAATAAACTACTACCTAGATTCTAGCTAGAGAAACATTTGTATGTTTGTTAAGAACTCAAACACTACAGTACCTATTTCATAAATTCTTTCGCCATTATAGAGCTAGGCTAGCTACATTCACCCTGAGTTATACAGAGATTGATTCCTAGAGATCCTAACTAAAACTATTTCGCAATACTCGAAGCGGGTCGAGGACGGGACGCTAGTAGATAGCAAAACAAAAGCACATCACCGTCAAAGTAAAGTCTTTGTGTATATCTTTTGAGGCACGTGTACACTAAAATAATAATCTACGAGAAGGCAGGGCAGCCTTACACTTATGAGCACACAATACCCACGGTAAGAATATTTGCCGTGAGCGTCTTATACGGGTCTACCTAACATACTTTATATCGAAGATAGTACTTAGTGGTATTATATTACGTCTCTTTTTACAATACTGTTTAAATATTACCGATGAGGAAGTGATTTCACGTCAATTGTCCGTATAATTACCAAGGTACCTTGGATTTTTAAGGGTACGGAAAAATCTGCTACCTGGCGTGTCCAAAGCGATTTAAATATTCGTATTTAATTAAAATGTTTCCGTAATTAAAAAAAAAGACATTTACTAATTAAATCAGTTGTTCACACAATATAAAGACCATACCGACCGAGTCGAAATTAAATTCAATGTTACTTGCTGTGTGCATTCTCCCAGGCGTTACAAAGGGGTTACTTTATTTAAGCGAAGAAGGCACTCACATGCACCAAAATGGAGAAAAAGGTATAGTTTGTTTTATTAAACTTATTTGGAAAGTTTCGATAATTACCTGTTAATTTATCTTGAAGTTATATAGAAAAAACAATTTGAATTCACGCGTGAGCTAATATAACGACACTATTCAACGAGATTCCTAGAAACATCGTAAGTATTAACTTTCACAAAGTATATTTGTAATGACATCAATGCTTATAAAATGGAATAACATTAAAATATCAAGGATATGTTATTTGCCATGAACAGCGCCATCTAGTCTTTGCAAGGTAAAGTATAAATACTCACACGTTAGCACTGAACGAAGTATAATAGCTTAATTAATAAAGGTAAGAAAAGCATTCTATTAAGTTTAACATGTAAATCTGTGAACAAATTAAGATGCAATAAATATATAATTAGGTACCAACCAACAAGGTAATTTCAATTTTCAATGGTAGTCAATATGTCGCAGGCAAATTCTATAATTCGCTAGATGGCGATATCGATGTAACATTTGTTACTAGAGGATCCCGCTATACAACGGCCTTCACCGAGACGTTTATTGGATAAAACTTATTGTATCCTATGTAACTTGCAGTGCCCGCGGCTTCGCCCGCGTTTATATAGTAGGTGTGTCATAGAAGTGTTTCTTAATGCCTTTTTTCGCATTATATAAATAAATAATAAAATAAAATGAATCTTCTTCTTTTCGTGTCAATGGCGATCAAAATCATATAGAACCCATCCAAAACTTAGCGACTTGGACGCCGCGATCCGTCGCCTCGAGAAGGTCTCTCATCGTGCACGTGGTGGGGCACTTCCGGCAAGTGAGCAGGTGTCCCATAGTCTGCAGTGGAGTACCACAGATACAGCCCGCGCGCGTCTCCCCACCATGCCCCCATTTTACTAAATTGGCTCCACACCGGCCAACCTCGGATCGAAGTCGGTTTAACGATTTCCACACCGGCCTTATATAAAATGAATAAAATCCTTATTGTACTTAGAGTGACGTGGGTTACATGGGTTGGTAAAGCTTCTTTTAAATTTATAAAACTGACTGGCTCGGTGGCTCAATTGGTAGTGACCCCTGCCTTCTGAACCAAGGGTCGTGGGTTCGATTCCCACCCGGGACAAACATTCGTGTGCTGAATACTTGTGTTTGTTCCGTGTCTGGGTGTTTATATTTGGTATTTAAGTATTTATTTGTGGTACCTTCGTTGTTCTGATACCCATAACACAAGTGCATAAGCTACTTACTTTGGGATCGGAGCAATGTACCTATAATGTTGTCTGATATTTATTTATTTATTATTTATTTATTTATTTATAAAAACCTGTGTTAGAAGAGTACCCTCTTCTCTGTGGTAAATGATTTTACACTTTTAAGTAACAAATGAAAAATATTACATTATCAATCTTAAAACTCAAAATCAAACTAAAAGTTGGTCGTGGCTGGCATACATTCACGTTTTAATAATTTATTGTATCTATGAGAAAATGTTTGGTTTATATAAATTCATGGACTACGAAGGAGCGTAACCATGTACATTATAAGTAAGTGATTGGGTGTGCCTGTGAGTGTGTAAGTGAGCAATAAAAGGTAGCCTATGTCCTTTCTCAGGGTCTAAAGATTGTCTGTGCCCTATTTCATCAAAATCGGATGAGAGCTATAATGCGGTAAAGTATAACAGACAGAGTTACTTTCGCATCAATAATATTATAGTAGGAATGTAATTATGTCAATAAATATAATGCATATGGGTTGCCGATCAAATTTTGGTCCATCCAGGGTATGTATTATGTGCCGGTAGTTCCATATATTGTTTTGAGCGTAAATATCCAACAACAATAAATACATTGTGATAATGCTTGCCGTGCGCGCCACGACAGGCGTTTAAAAGGGGTAGCTTTATTTCAGCGGAGACACTACATACAAACGTAAAAATGTAGAAAAAAAAATTGTACAATGAAAGGCAGTTTCGAAGTAATTTATTGATACATTTAGTAGTTTGGAAGATATCTTGAAAAAAAATCTGGAATTTATGAGTGTAAAAAACACTATAATTATTCTAAATTCCTAGAAACAATGCAAATAAATATTATTTTAAAATATATTTAATAATATTCATAAATATACAAACGCGTAAATGCAAAACAACGAGTACGTATCGGTCCATATCAATTATTTCAAAAACAGTGAACAGTGCCATCTAGTTTCATAGTACTAAAACAAAAGTACACAAGGTGGTTTATTAGAAGCGACGAATAGAATGTTTCGATTAATTAATTATAGGAAAAATTTAAATGTACAAATGTTCTTACGAAATCATTTAACGACGCTTGACGAGACGCGTGATAAGCATAAACAGTATTATTAACAATTTTTTTCGATAGATGGCGCTACTAGTCATCGGTGTATGTCGTTGTTAACTATGTGCGAGGCCTATGTCCAAGGCGGCAATCTTTGTTTCGCAAATAATTTTGTTAGTGGTCAAAAATTAAATCAAGGCAGCGTAATAAACATTTGGTCTGCAATATAACTACTCAGCCAGCAAGATTTTATGACTGATTAGCAGAGATAAATAACATGTCTGTGCATTTTATTTGATTGGTAGGCATATTTTAAACATGTGACACACCAGTAACTATAATTAATAAAGAAATCGCAGTAAGGAATCCTAGACTTGGCACGGCTTTGTCTAGATTTCATTTTTTTTTATAGTGGCTCGACATAATAGCTTCCCTACGCCTGATGGAAAGCGAAAGAGAAGCCCAAGTCGCTGTGACAACGGGCAAGTAACTGGTCAGTTACCTGTCAGTTGCCACCGCCATGCCGGCCCAACCCTAACCCCCCACGAGCTCCAGAAACGGCTACTCACCGGCAGAAACACGACCCAGAGGTCATTTGACTGCGGTATTCTATAGGGTGGAGGTCCTTCCCCGGACGGGCGGCTCAATTCATTACTTTTAGAGATAAACAAGCAGCTCCATCGAGACTTGGCTAGCTTTTGATGGGATTCTTTATAATTGAAAATTGACCTTCTACAATGAATTAAGTTTCCTCTGCTAGTCAATAGATGGCATTACCGGCATCACATAGTTGCAAATAAATACCAACCAAAACACTAATAAATAAAAGATGTCAATTATGAACAACATTTTTTTATAAATAGTAACTAATTGGATAAGTACGTTTCATTATTGTTGAGCAAGAGAAGAGATTGTATGTAGTTTTATTTTCAGCTACCAGTCAACAGATGGCGTTAGGGGTAACCGAGAGAAAGCCATAGCTACATCATTAAATTATTTTCTTAAAATAATACAATAAATTGAATTTTCATTCAATCTACGACGTAAAACAGGCGGTACATAAGTTTAACACGCCAGTATCTGCATGTCTCAGTAGATAGACTGAATTTGTTCTGGTTTATGTTGTTTTCTATAAGTTTATATAAAAGCCACCTGTGTGCGCAAAGCTATAGTGAAACGAATGATCTAATTGATAAACATTTTAGTGTACGTTGGTTTACAGGGGTTTTCGAAAAATGTTAGCTTTCTTGTTACTATGCTATTCCCTCAAGACTATTGTTTGCATTAGTGGCGCTAGTGGTAATCAATACACGTGATATGAATGGTCAAAGCCACGAAAATGTTTAACAATGCAGTCAAGTGAGATCGTTTTGAAATGGGCATGGCACAAATTCAATAAGAAGCCGCGTTTCGAAATGCAAGCGAGCGAAGGTGCGGGTGAGCCGATAAATAGTAGTCCGCCATTTTGTCATGGCGGCCATCTTGAATTCGGTTTTTATTACTATTTGCATTTATTCGAAATTGCATAATTTAATATTGAGCCAGCAGATCTGAGCATTCCTATGTGTGCCAATGACGTCGGTATTTAGTATTATTTGACGGTTAATAAAAGTTATTAAATAAAATTAAACGTATGTACAAATAAAGACTATTTGGTACGACTTCGTAATACCACACCGCTAAAAAATATAACATAAAACCTGATCACTTCATCGTCATATCAAATACATGTACGTGTATCAGGATATTATTATTTAAAACTTATAATAATCTTCAGAACGTTGCGTTTGGCGGCCTTACACTTCCCAGCACACATACCCTACGGCAAGCATATTTGCCGCGAGCGTCCTATACGGGTCTACTTTAACTTACTTTACAGCGAAGATAGTATTTAGTTACGCCATAATGCATTAATATTATGTCTTTTTTTAAACACTGGCCTGAGACTACCGATGTGGATGTGATTTCTAGTCAAATGTCTGTGTAATTACCAAGGTAGGTTTCATTTTAAAGGGTACGGAAAAATCTACTACCTCACGTGTACAAAGCGATTTAATTATTCGTGTTTGATTAAAATGCTTCCGTATTTATAGAAAAACACATTTAATAATTAAATCAATTGTTTACACAGGTTAGAGACCCACACGGCCGTATGTAATTTCAATTTATTTGCCGTGTGCATTCTTCTAGGCGTTTCAAAGGGGTACCTTTATTTGAGCGAAGAAAGTACCTACATGCACCAAAATGGAGAAAAATGTATGGTTTATCAGAATAAACATATTTGCAAAGTTTTATCATAACCTGGTCAGACCTTTTTAAATTAAATTGAAAAAACCATATGAATTCACGCGTAAGCTAATATACCGCCACTATTCTACGAGATTTACAGAAACATAGTGAATTAATATTTTTACAAATTATATTTAAAGATAAAATGGATTATCATTAAAACATCTGTTATGTACAATTTGCAATTAAATAATTATATATGGAACAGCGCCATCTAACCTTTGCAAGATAAAGTATAAATACTCGCACGTTTTATGAACGAAGTTTAAAGCTTAATTAATGAAGATAATAAAAAGCATTTGAGTTTGTTCAACACGTAATCTGTGCTAAGCCATGATCCAACTAGTATTTAATCTACAAAACAAGTTCATGCAATAGAGTGCTTACTTAACCCTTAGTTACTCGCACAAAGAATATTACACAACTGCTCGCATGGGGTCACAGATGACCCCAAATAGTATGAGTGGTTTTTGATATATATTGAAATATATAAGTAAATAAAACTATTTTATTATTAAACTGCTTTGTTTATTCAGTAATATCTATAAGTAATAACATTAATTACTAACTAATTAGTTAGACAAAAACAAGTTTAACTAAAATTAAACTATAAAGCAGTTTTTGCTGATGTTGCTGCTGACTTGACACCTGGTAAGTGTAAAATTATATTATGGCCTCGTGTTTTTATAGTACTTGATGGTGGGGACTTAGACCATTTTTGCTTAGGACCATTTCTTCCATTATGTCTAGTAAAATAGTAATTGTTATGCTGTCCTGAAGAAATGTCTTCCTCGTTGTCTGACGATTCACTTGACTGTGGCGACGACTGCTCGATTTCACTAGCACTATCGTGATCACTTTGTATTATCTCGTCTAACTCTGGCTCAGAACCTGACCCTCCAACTTCTTCTTCATCAGAAGCCTCTACCAACCATTGCACAATTTGCAGTTCTCTATCCATGACTAACTCTGACAACAAAAGACAAAACTCATAATATAACGGTATTTTTGGATAATTTCATTATATAAAGCTGTAAAAATATATTTATGACAAACATTTATTCACTGAACATACAATAATACAAATATAATACATAATACACAAAATAAATAAATAAAATAAACAACTTACCTCTTACAAAAAAGTAACGTAATTACTCGCATGGGGTCACCGCTCAAGAGTGCAGCGACGCATCCTTGCACTCCCCTGACTTGGTCGCTACTAAAATACAAACTTAGACGCGAGTTATGAAGGTAGCGAGGGCGCGGGGGTAATCGGGCCGCGCCAAGTGCTTTATTTTTTAATCCGAAAATGCTTTGACCCCATGCGAGTAATTAAGGGTTAAGTAAATTCATAATTTTCTCAGGTGGTCGATAGATGGCGTTACCAATACAAATTGCAGATTAGAAATCAAATCGAGACAAGACAAACGGGTAAATTAACGGAAAAATAAACGGATTTGTGTATTTAAATTAATAATCAAACTTTTGTTAAGTAGTTAATTAGTACAAAACTCTTCACTGGACTACAGCAATCAAAAAAAGGGGGTAATCTATTTATAGCACAGGTATCTAAGGCTGTATAATGCAATTACTGCAATTGTTCTAACATCCGATGAAAGACTGTTGAATTAATATTAAGAAACTAAAAGCTGAATGCTTCAAACAGGGACAGAATAACCTAAGGTGAAAGTTGTTCCATACCAAAATGAAGGTTAGAGTTAACAAATAACGCATGTATTCTGTACACACTCTCCGAATTATGTCCTATGAGTACAATAAACTGTGATGCTCATACGTATTAATCATTTCATAAAGCAGTGCCATCTAGTTTCACAGAACTAAAACAAAGTACATACACAAGGTTGGTTCTCTCTCCCGTTATAAGCGACCAATACATGTTCCCATTAAATAAGTAAGTATCTAATACAAAATATAATAAAAAGGAGATATTAAGATGTGTAAGTGTTCAATACGTTAGCAAACTTATCAATAACCGATGCTTGAAGAGACAAGAGATAAGTATTTAACAACATTTTTCAATAGATGGCGCTATTACTCACTATTTATCTTATCGCTGTCATTGTTACATGACGTAATTTGTTGCAATAGATAACATACGAGTATAAACAAAAATCCTATACCAATTAAGTTTGGGTGTTAATTAAATGGTTAGCATATATTACTATTTTTGAAAGCAGAAGAATATTAACTGTCAGCAGAAATAGCTAATTGGTCAGCAACTCATGGCCAGCAAACAATTCAAAATCAATCAGCAATTTATGCCATTCTGGATGGCTATAATATTTTTGTACTGCGTCTTAATTATACAGGCAGCACTAAGTTTAAAATATACATACCGATCGACTATAATGCAAGACATGACTTATCTCTGCTGAGATCAATCGTAAAATCTTGCTGACCAAGTAGTTATTTTGCGGACCGAATGTTTATTATGCAAACTCACGGTATTGTATGATTTAATTTTTGACCATTATCAAAATTATTTGCGAAACAAAGATTGCCGCCTAAATTATAAATTGCTTAAAAAAAAAACATTGTATGCTGACTAAATCATTTCCTCTGCTAGTCATTAGATGGCATTACCGGCATCAGTGTGATCAATGTTCCAAACAAAAATGTGCAACAACAACTATGATGTCAATTATGATCTACAATTATTTACTAATTAGAAACTGATTTATTGAAAACCTAGAGTAACCCCATCCCCAGGGATAGTACGTTCCCTTGGTGAGCAAGAAATGTACGTAGCCAGACCCTTCTAGCAGTTTTAGGGGCTTTTATTCTCAGTTCCCGGTCAACAGATGTCGTTAGGAGTAAACGGGAGAGATATACCTAGGTACCTAATCATTTAATTATTCTATTAAAATAATATAAAGTATCATTTAAATAGAATAAACACTATATCAGTGGATCTATGAGCCATCTGCGTGTTCTTAGCTATACTTAAACTTTTTTTTAAATTGACGTTAGCTATACTTAAACGTTTGGTCACAGGGGTTTTCGAAACTATTACATTAGTACAATCACTATTAAGCCACGCATCCTACAATATGTTTCTTAGCTTTCTTAATATAATAATATCTGAATTAGTGTCGCTAGTTGCGATCAATACACGTGATATAATAAGTATGGATAAGGCCACGAGTATGTATAACAAAAGAGTGTAGTCAATTGAGATAGTTTTGAAATGGACGTGGAGACGATTCAATGTGAAGCCGCGTTTAAAAATGAGACAAGCGATGGCGCGGGTGAGCCGATAAATAGTAGTCCGCCATCTTGTCGTGGCGGCCATCTTGAATTCCGTTTTTAGGGTTCCGTAGCCAAAATGGCAAAAACGGGACCCTTATAGATTCGTCATGTCTGTCTGTCTGTCTGTCTGTCTGTCCGTCCGTATGTCACAGCCAGTTTATTCCGAAACTATAAGAGCTACATTATTGAAATTTGGTACGTAGATGCATTCTGTGAACCGCATTAAGATTTTAAAATAAAATCAGAAAAAAATCCAAAATTTTTGGGGTTCCCCATACATAGAACTGAAACTGAAAAAATTTTTTTTCATCGAACCTATACGTGTGGGGTACCTATGGATAGGTATTTGAAAATGATGTTGAGGTTACTAACATCATTTTTTTCTAAACTGAATAGTTTGCGCGAGAGACTCTTCCAAAGTGGTAAAATGAGTGTCCCCCCCCCCCCCCCCCCCCCCGTAACTTCTAAGATATGGGCATGATAAAACTGGAAAAAATATATCATGTGTATCACTATGAAAACTACTAACGAAATTCGGTTTGAATGAAATCTGGACAGTAGTATTTTTAAACGTCATAAATCAAATTACCTCATTTTTTCATTTAATTAACTCCAATATAATAAAACGTAAAGAAAACATTTATTTAGCTGTATAGTGGTACGGAACCCTACGTGCGAGAGTCCGACTCGCACTTGGCCGGTTTTTAGGGTTCCGTAGCCAAAATGGCAAAAACGGGACCCTTATAGATTCGTCAAGTCTGTCTGTCTGTCTGTCTGTCTGTCTGTCTGTCTGTCTGTCTGTCTGTCTGTCTGTCTGTCTGTCTGTCTGTCTGTCTGTCCGTCCGTATGTCACAGCCAGTTTATTCCGAAACTATAAGAGCTACATTATTGAAATTTGGTACGTAGATGTATTCTGTGAACCGCATTAAGATTTTAAAATAAAATCAGAAAAAAATCCAAAATTTTTGGGGTTCCCCATACATAGAACTGAAACTGAAAATTTTTTTTTTCATCGAACCTATACGTGTGGGGTATCTATGGATAGGTATTTGAAAATGATGTTGAGGTTACTAACATCATTTCTTTCTAAACTGAATAGTTTGCGCGAGAGACTCTTCCAAAGTGGTAAAATGAGTGTCCCCCCCCCGTAACTTCTAAAATATGGGCATGATAAAACTGAAAAAAATATATCATGTGTATCACTATGAAAACTACTAACGAAATTTGGTTTGAATGAAATCTAGCCAGTAGTTTTTTTTTAAACGTCATAAATCAAATTACCTAATTTTTTCATTTAATTAACTCCAATATAATAAAACGTAAAGAAAAACATTTATTTAGCTGTATGGTGGTACGGAACCCTACGTGCGAGAGTCCGACTCGCACTTGGCCGGTTTTTTTAGGGTTCCGTAGCCAAAATGGCAAAAACGGGACCCTTATAGATTCGTCATGTTAGGGTTCCGTAGCCAAAATGGCAAAAACGGGACCCTTATAGATTCGTCATGTCTGTCTGTCTGTCTGTCTGTCTGTCTGTCTGTCTGTCTGTCTGTCTGTCCGTCCGTATGTCACAGCCAGTTTATTCCGAAACTATAAGAGCTGCATTATTGAAATTTGGTACGTAGATGTATTCTGTGAACCGCATTAAGATTTTAAAATAAAATCAGAAAAAAATCCAAAATTTTTGGGGTTCCCCATACATAGAACTGAAACTGAAAAATTTTTTTTTCATCGAACCTATACGTGTGGGGTATCTATGAATAGGTATTTGAAAATGATGTTGAGGTTACTAACATCATTTTTTTCTAAACTGAATAGTTTGCGCGAGAGACTCTTCCAAAGTGGTAAAATGTGTGTCCCCCCCCCCGTAACTTCTAAAATATGAGCATGATAAAACTGAAAAAAATATATGATGTGTATGACTATAAAAACTACTAACGAAATTTGGTTTGAATGAAATCTAGACAGTAGTTTTTTTTTAAACGTCATAAATCAAATTACCTAATTTTTTAATTTAATTAACTCCAATATAATAAAACGTAAAGAAAAACACTTATTTAGCTGTATAGTGGCACAAAAACCGGCTACGTGCGAGTCGGACTCTCGCACGTAGGGTTCCGTACCACTATACAGCTAAATAAATGTTTTTCTTTACGTTTTATTATATTGGAGTTAATTAAATGAAAAAATTAGTTAATTTGATTTATGACGTTTAAAAAAAAACTACTGGCTAGATTTCATTCAAACCAATTTTCGTTAGTAGTTTTTATAGTGTGTTTAGTATGTAGGTAGCTATAGCGGGGAGACGCGTCAAGCAAACAACGTAGCTAGTTGCACACTGGTTTATTCTCGAATAATAGGCGGGAGCGCAGCCGCGCCTTTATCTAAAACTACCCTATAATAAATATATAACAACCCCTCCCTACACATTTAAGAACTAAAAGAATGGCTTATAGTTAACTCTAGTCCTAATCCGTCTAGACCTGACGTTTGGTTGAGCAGGCGTATCTTGGTCGCTGGCATCGCTCGGTGCGCTCTCATACTCGTCCTCATCACTCTCCTCTTCCCTGGTGTTGGTGTCTACTGGCTGCTCTGGGGTCGGAGACCGGTCACCAGGTGGTGCTGTCGCAGAGTCGATGTTAGGACTTACCGAGCTGGAAATGTCTTCGACCACATCTGGCTGCCACTCATGCTGTGATGATCCAGTCGTCTCCTGATCTTTGCGCAATCTGATCTGGTCGATATGTCTGGTTACTTCAGTCTGTAACTCGGGCACGTATACGACGTACATTACGGTACCAATTCGCCGACGTATCACGCCTTTGATCCAACAAAATTTTTGTGAACCACTAAACTTTTTAATCCACACTGCTTCGTTCTCATTCAAGTCAGGTCTAGAGGTTCCTTTATAGTGCTTAGCCTGTAAGGACTGATTACGTTCTACCGTCAGAGCGAGGGTCGTGGATGAAGGAGTGACGCAAGTCGGGTTTAGCAAGTCCAGCCTCGACCGTAAGGGCCTGCCGAATAACAACTCGGAGGGCGATTTTCCTGTGGTGCTGTTTTTGGAATTACGATAATCGAATAAGAACTTCGAAATTTTGTCCGTTGCTACATTATTGTTACAAGACAAAAGTATACCCTTGAGCCCCTTTTTTACAATTTTAACAATACTTTCGGCTTGACCATTACTAGAGGGATGGTAAGCTGGAGAAAAAATTTGTTTGATACCGTTTAAACTGCAAAAATGTGTGAACTCATGAGACGTAAAAGATGTACCGTTATCAGACACCAACGTATGCGGAACACCGAACCTAGACATAAAATCTACAAGTTTATCTATCACCGCTTTGGAGCCGTATGACGTTTTCATACAATAACATTCGACCCATTTAGAATATGCGTCTACGACAATTAAATACATTTGATTATGGAATGGGCCCAAAAAATCTAGATGTATTCTATGGAATGCGCTGGGGGGGTGCGGCCACGGCGCGAGCGGCGCGCGGCGCGGCGTCGGGCGCAGCGCGGCGCACACGCCGCACGCCGCCGCCACGCTCTCCAGGCGCCGGTCCACGCCTGGGAACCACAGGCGCGCGCGCGCCTCCGCTTTCATCTTCACTACGCCAAAATGCGAGCTATGTAATTCGTTACAAATTGTCTCTTGTAATGTGCTCGGAATCACGACCTTATGACCGCGCATTAAAATGCCATTTTCAATAGATAAATCTAACCGACAACAAAAATATGGTTTCAAATTATTATCCTTTACGCAGCGTGGCCAACCATTCAATACATAATATCTAACTTTAGATAACACGGGATCGTTATCGGTCTCGAGGCGCAGGCGCCGCCGGGCCGTGACGGGAAGGCTCCCCTCCACGACGAAGTTAACGTAAGCCCCGCGCTCCTCCGATGCCTCTCGCGCCCCCTCCCCGGTCTCGTCCGCCGGGTCGTGTCTAAGGCCCTGTCCGCACAGCGATTTTTCACCGCGCGATTTTTTTTCCGCAATTCTGTAACTCGTGCAACACTATAGAAGTATCCGCACTGGCGATTAAAAATTCGCGCGGAAAAAAAATCTGTGAATTGATGCAAAATGACCGCGATTTTTTTCCGCGCGAATGTTTTGTGCAATATGAAGTGGTACGGGCCTGTCCGCACTGCGGAAAAAAAATCGCGCGATCCGCTCAGTCGTAAACTAACAGCGCAAGGAAGATGAGATTATGGAAGGAAATATTATATAGATATATTTTAATTGGGAACAATATAGTGTTGTTGAAAAAAAACAAAAAGGTGAATAAAGCTAATAGTTTATTAATTTGCCTAATAAGTACTTTTAAATTATTATTATAAAAAAATACTGTGTCAATACTCATTAGATGTTCACATCGCCGTCGTTTTAACATCATAATTGAGCTATTGATGGAGTATCAAGTAAATTTAAATTTTTCTTCTGTCCATTGTACACGTCCGTTTCAGCCGGGAACTCCATCGAAATGACAAAATACGCGCGGAATTTTATTCGCAGTGCGTATATGATGTGATTCCGGTCGCGGAAAAAGAATCGCGCGAATTAAAATCGCGCGGTGAAAAATCGCTGTGCGGACAGGGCCTTAGGCCCTGTCCGCACAGCGATTTTTCACCGCGGTCGGTTCACCACGAAACGGTCGTGTACAATGGACAGAAGAAAAATTTTAATTTACTTGATACTCTATCAATAGCTCAATTATGATGTTAAAACGACGGCGATGTGAACATCTAATGAGTATTGACACAGTATTTTTTTATAATAATAATTTAAAAGTACTTATTAGGCAAATTAATAAACTATTAGCTTTATTCACCTTTTTGTTTTTTTTTCAACAACATTATATTGTTCCCAAGTAAAATATATCTATATAATATTTCCTTCCATAATCTCGTCTTCCTTGCGCTGTTAGTTTACGACTGAGCGGATCGCGCGATTTTTTTTCCGCAGTGCGGACAGGCCCGTACCACTTCATATTGCACAAAACATTCGCGCGGAAAAAAATCGCGGTCATTTTGCATCAATTCACAGAATTTTTTTCCGCGCGAATTTTTAATCGCCAGTGCGGATACTTCTATAGTGTTGCATGAGTTACAGAATTGCGGAAAAAAAATCGCGCGGTGAAAAATCGCTGTGCGGACAGGGCCTTAGTGTTCGAGATAAATAGTCAGCATTATTATCACTACTACGCACGTATTCTATTACATAATTATATGCTGACAAGAATATGGCGTAACGCTGTAACCGGTTGGCGGAAACCTCGGGAATGCCACGATTTGGGCCGAAAATTGTAATCAATGGCTTATGGTCAGTTCTCAGAGTAAAGGGATCGCTCCTACCATATAAATACTGGTGAAAACGCCTCACCCCAAAAATAATCGCAGTAGCCTCCTTCTGAATTTGCGAATATTTTTTCTCTGCGGGTGCCAACGTCCTAGAAGCAAATGATATAGGCCGCTCGGCGCCGCGCCGTCGGCGCAGCGCTGGGACAACACAGCGCCCAAGCCGGTGGGCGATGCGTCCACGGTCAGTATCAGTTTCGCGTCTACATCAAAATGCGTTAGCACCTGATCTGAGGCCAACATTTTTTTATTTTTTTCAAAAGCGTACTGATGTCTAGGCGCCCAAATCCACTTTGTATTTTTATGCAATAATTCGTTTAACGGGCTTAACAAAGAAGATGCATTTTGAATAAAATTTCGATAATAGTTTACGAGGCCTAAAAATGACTGCAGTTGTGCGACACTTGTTGGTGCCTGAGCCTCCAGTTTACTCTTGACTTTATCTGGTGACTTCCTGATTCCTGTTTTATCTATTACTAGCAGTGCTCGCGACTTCGTCCGCGTGGAATAGTTATTTTTTCCCCGTTTTTAGGGTTCCGTAGCCAAAATGGCAAAAACGGGACCCTTATAGATTCGTCATGTCTGTCTGTCTGTCTGTCTGTCTGTCTGTCTGTCTGTCTGTCTGTCTGTCTGTCTGTCTGTCTGTCTGTCTGTCTGTCTGTCTGTCTGTCTGTCTGTCTGTCTGTCTGTCTGTCTGTCTGTCTGTCTGTCTGTCTGTCTGTCTGTCTGTCTGTCTGTCTGTCTGTCTGTCTGTCTGTCTGTCTGTCTGTCTGTCTGTCTGTCTGTCTGTCTGTCTGTCTGTCTGTCTGTCTGTCTGTCTGTCTGTCTGTCTGTCTGTCTGTCTGTCTGTCTGTCTGTCTGTCTGTCTGTCTGTCTGTCTGTCTGTCTGTCTGTCTGTCTGTCTGTCTGTCTGTCTGTCTGTCTGTCTGTCTGTCTGTCTGTCTGTCTGTCTGTCTGTCTGTCTGTCTGTCTGTCTGTCTGTCTGTCTGTCTGTCTGTCTGTCTGTCTGTCTGTCTGTCTGTCTGTCTGTCTGTCTGTCTGTCTGTCTGTCTGTCTGTCTGTCTGTCTGTCTGTCTGTCTGTCTGTCTGTCTGTCTGTCTGTCTGTCTGTCTGTCTGTCTGTCTGTCTGTCTGTCTGTCTGTCTGTCTGTCTGTCTGTCTGTCTGTCTGTCTGTCTGTCCGTCCGTATGTCACAGCCAGTTTATTCCGAAACTATAAGAGCTACATTATTGAAATTTGGTACGTAGATGTATTCTGTGAACCGCATTAAGATTTCAAAATAAAATCAGAAAAAAATCCAAAATTTTTGGGGTTCCCCATACATAGAACTGAAACTGAAAAAAAAATTTTTCATCGAACCTATACGTGTGGGGTATCTATGGATAGGTATTTGAAAATGATGTTGAGGTTACTAACATCATTTTTTTCTAAACTGAATAGTTTGCGCGAGAGACTCTTCCAAAGTGGTAAAATGAGTGTCCCCCCCCCCCCCGTAACTTCTAAAATATGGGCATGATAAAACTGAAAAAAATATATCATGTCTATCACTATAAAAACTACTAACGAAATTTGGTTTGAAAGAAATCTAGCCAGTAGTTTTTTTTTAAACGTCATAAATCAAATTACCTAATTTTTTCATTTAATTAACTCCAATATAATAAAACGTAAAGAAAAACATTTATTTAGCTGTATAGTGGTACGGAACCCTACGTGCGAGAGTCCGACTCGCACTTGGCCGGTTTTTTTTTTACATTTTTCATTATTTCTTCGCTCCTAATAGTTGCAGCGTGATGTTATATAGCCTATAGCCTTCCTCAATAAAAGGTCTATTCAACACAAAAAGAATTTTTCAATTCGGACCAGTAGTTCCTGAGATTAGCGCGTTCAAACAAACAAACAAACAAACAAACTCTTCAGCTTTATAATATTAGTTAAGATGTGCCCCAAATACTATAATAATAATAATAATAACCCCCCCAGGAGGATCACCTTGCCGTGGTGGGGGGGCTTACGGGGAGGAGGAATGAAATCCAGTCAATACATCTAGACAATACCCCATTCAGGGAGATGCATTTGCCAAAAGCTACTAACACCTTAGCTCACAAACCCTTCCCAAACTAACGATCCTCAAACCAACCCTTATGGAGACATGTCAGAACGAAGATATAATTTGCGGCCGCTTCCCGGGGGTCGCCGGGGCACACCTGGAGCCGGCGCTGGGTGTTCCAGCATGCGAACCGACGGCGACGGGGGGCTGAGCAGGCGGGCTCCCCTCGACAAATATACGACAGCCGAAAATTACTCCGAATTTTCAGATTCCTCAGACAACCAGTCATTATTTTCTTCAATTAGCCGGTCCGACTACATCCCTACCCCATCATCTGAATATAGTGAACAGACCGCGGATGTTGTTCAGGATGCAGTACATACTGATGAAACTGAACCCACCGCAACTAAAGTCTGCGCGCGCAGAAAATGGTCTACAGAAATGAATATATTCATTCTGCGCACCTACCTCCTATTAACAAATTTAGATACAAATTCGAGACACTATTTAGACAGCCTATTTGAAAAGTTTACAGAGAAATACCCCACGTTTAAAGCGAGTAAGCAAAATCTTGGTGATCAGAGACGAGCAATAATAAGGAAAAAGTTACTGCCACAAAATATAATAGACGACATATATACTGAAGTACAATGTGAACTAAATTTACCGACAACATCATCAACAGCGACCATACAATCACAGACACAAACATACACACAATCACAGACACAAACTAGATTAAGATGGACCAATGAACAGAATGAGGCAATAATCCGTATATATATGCATATTACACAACTAGAAACAAATAGAACAGCTTACCGAAAATCCCTACATCAACAATTTATAGCGCAGTTCCCATCCCTCGCTCATTTAGGTGAACAAAGAATAGCTGATCAGAGAAGAACAATTATGCACAATAAATACATAAAAGAAGACAGAATGAACCAAATCAAAAAAGAAGTTGCAGATGAGCTAGAACTTCATGTGCAAAATGATGAAAATGATAATGAAAATAGTACGGTTATACGGACACAAGCAACAGAGACTAACGTCTCACCAACATACAATTCAGAGACCGAAGCCATAGCCCCAACTCCCACACCAGATGCAGCGCCTTTGCAGAGAATACCAGATATTGATAATTTATTTACACAGACATTAACACACTACTTAGAAACAGAACCCACAAAAAGGCCTTATATCCCGAAACAGAAACCATCTAAAAAGTTATTTAACATAGTTTCATACATAGATAAAGTTATACTTCCACAAAACACGAATAGAGACACAGATTTTCACACTTTACAGACCGTTATATACTGCGCTGCTTGGACAGCTGCTAAGACAAACGGGGCAAAACTAAATTTAACACTAAACGACAGGTCAAGGCAACCTCAACAAGGGGATCGAACACCAAACTGGCAAAGAAGGCTCGAAAGGAGAATCGAAAACTTCCGATGCAAAATAGCGAGATTGACGCAATATATTAATGGCAACAGGAGTAGAAATATCATAGAACATGTCAACAAAATAAAAGACCAGCACAAATTTCATTCAACACATGAAGAATCGAACTCCCAGCTCACAGAATTCCTTAACACGCTGAAACAAAAACTTCTTGTTTACTCAAGCCGCCTTAATCGATATAAAGCATGCACAGTCCGAAAAAATCAAAATAGTCAATTTATTTCAAACGAAAAACAGTTCTATCGGGACATAAAACATTCATCTACCAACATGCAAGAGAGTACCAACCAAAGCGCAAATAATATACCAGATCCAGATACTTTGCAGCAGTTTTGGTCTAACATATGGGAAACTCCTAGTCAACACAATTCCCAAGCGACGTGGATCGAAGCGGAAGTAGAAAACAATAAGGAAACTAGGCAAATGGTATATGATTCGATCCCAATAGATACATTTCAAAAAGTGGTCAATAACCTTCATAATTGGAAAGCCCCTGGATCAGACCATATCCACAGCTACTGGTACAAAAAATTTACTACAGTTCACCCGTACATTTATAACCATATAAATAATTTTATTCTTCACCCAGATACAATACCCTCATACATTACTGCAGGTACTACTTATATGCTCTCTAAAGACAAAAATGACCCATTAAACCCAGCAAAATATAGACCTATCACATGTCTACAGACAATATATAAAATAATAACTAGCTGTATTTCGGAATTAATCTATGATCATCTCGATAAGCACAATATCATGACTGAACAGCAAAAAGGTAGCAGAAAAATGAGCCAGGGATGCAAAGAACAACTGACAATAGACTCCATAATTCTTAAACAAGTATATAAAAATAATTCTGAAATATTTCAAATGTATATTGACTATCAAAAAGCCTACGACTCTGTGCCGCATACGTGGCTACTAAAAGTATTAGACATATATAACATCCACCCCACAATTATAACATTTTTGCAGAGCACTATGAAAAACTGGACTACACAACTAAGAATTACCACACGCAATGAAACTATAGACACCAATCAGATAAAAATTCAACGCGGCATTTTTCAAGGCGATGCTCTTAGCCCTCTATGGTTCTGCCTGGCATTAAACCCATTATCGAAAATGCTAAATCGTACAGGAATAGGTTACCCACTTAAACACCATACAACTAACATCAACGACCCAACTGCAATATCCGTGAATCATCTACTTTACATGGATGATATAAAATTATATGCTACTAATGAAAACGACCTTAACCTTCTAGCTACTTTAACAGAAATGTTCTCTAATGACATTAAAATGCAGTTTGGCATAGACAAATGCAAGATAAACTCTATTAAAGCCAGGCAGAATTATGGACATCAATACACATTAGCATCCGGTGAAATCATTGAACCACTCGACGATAAATCATATTACAAGTATTTAGGCTACGCACAATCACATCAAATCCACTACACCGATATTAAGAACAAACTAAAACAACAATTCAAACACAGACTAAATTCCATTCTCAAAACTCAACTCAACTCACGCAATACCGTTAAAGCTATTAATACATTTGCAATACCTATCCTCACTTATTCTTTCGGCATAATCAACTGGACTAAATCAGATCTCAAAGCCTTACAACGCATGATTAACACAACCATGACTAAATTCCGGAAACATCACCCCAGATCCTGTGTGCAACGGATAACTCTACCCAGGAAAGAAGGAGGCAAGGGAGTTATAGATATACCGAATTTACATAGTAAACAGATTGCTACCTTGAGAAAGTACTTCCATCATAAAGAAGAATTATCTGCCGTCCATAGAGCAGTGGTACAATGCGACTATAAACTTACACCACTTAACTTACACGACCACAACGTACAAAAGTCCGAAGACATTGTTGAAAATAGAACCAAGATAGCAGAATGGAGTTCTAAGTCCCTACATGGAAGACACCGCCACGACTTAAGCCAACCTAACGTCGATAAAGAAGCATCGAACGCATGGCTGACTCGAGGCGAGCTCTTCCCGGAGACGGAGGGCTTTATCACAGCGATCCAGGATCAGGTTGTTGAAACACGTAATTACCAAAAGTATATTACAAAGACCAGGACGACAGATACGTGTAGAAAATGCAATAGTTCACCCGAAACCATCCAACATATCACAGGTGCATGTAGAGCCATAGTCCAAACAGATTACAAACATAGACATGATCAAGTCGCCAATATAATCCATCAAAAACTTGCAATCAAATACGACCTCATACCACCACCACCAACCGCGTACTACAAATATACCCCATCACCGATTCTGGAAAATCAAAATTATAAACTCTATTTCGATAGAGCTATTCTTACCGACAAAACTATCCACTACAACAGACCTGACATCACATTAGTTAACAAAACCAATAAAACAGCCTTACTAATTGACATAGCTATACCTAACACACATAATTTACAAACCACAATAGCAGAAAAACTTTCAAAATATACAGATCTCAAAGACGAAATAACCAGAATGTGGAAGCTGAAAAACGTTGCAATAGTACCCTTGGTTCTTTCCACTACAGGTGTTATTCCAAAACAAATACATAACTCAATAGAAATGCTGTCTCTTCCCCCATCTACCTATTTTATAATGCAGAAGGCTGTGATTTTAAACACATGCAGGATAGTAAGAAAATTTCTACAAACTGACTCATAATAATAACTTTACTTCATTTATATCATCATCATCACAAACGAATCCATCTGAGATACACTTGGCCTAGGCCCGTGGACTTCAGTATTCCAGCGCCGCCGTAGGCTGCTGAGAAAACCTAAGGTTTTTCAAAAATAATAATAATATAATTCATTTATTCTCTCACCACAAAGATAATTAGGTCTATGTACATGTTGGCTTAATATTTATGTATTTCTAGGAACTGTAGTGACCTAAATCCTTGTGAGAGACTGGTGCCTGATGGAGGTTTAGGAAAAACCTGTAGGACAGGTCACCAGGGCCCTCCCGCGGATGTTAGACCTTAGCACATATTTGCTGCATTTCAATTTTGCACAAAGCACATTAGGTGGATCATTTACCTTTAATAGTGGAACAAAAAAAAAATAAAATTAAACAAGAGAAAAAAAAACAAAAAAACAACTGAATTTCTTATGTCCTAAGATGTGTCTTGTGTTGTATGTTTTGTATAAGCGTGTGTGTGTGTGTAGGTCTGTTTATAGGGTGTGTAATTGTGTGTGGGTTTGCGTTTTAAAGTGTGTGAGTTTGTGTTCTGTGTGTGTATGTGTATGTATGTGGGTGAGTTCGTGAAGAAAACTTGGGTTATTGTATTATTTAGGAAGGTCCAGGATCTTTTCAGTCTCTTCGTAATTTAGCGCCTTAAGGTAGGTCATTAATTTCTTTTTGAGATGGTATTTATTTAACGGATATATATTTATTTCAGGTAATACTGTATTTCATTTTTGTAAAAATCACATTTATTTTTCTGTAGTGTAAACCCGGCGGATTCTAATCTCTCTAACACTGCATGTAGCCTATTTTTATGTTCTAAGTACGTTTTCCCAGTCACACAGACATCATCTAACAGACAGACGACTCCCTCAATGCCAGCCAGAACGCCTTCCATTACTCTTTGGAAAATAGCCGGGGCGCTCGCCAAACCGAACACTAGGCGCGTATATTTAAATAAACCGCGGTGAGTGTTGATACAAGTTAGCTTTTGTGCAATCTCCGATAACCTGCACTGATTGTAAGCCATAGAAAGGTCAATTTTCGAAAATTGCTCTCCCCCGTGTAACTTAGCAAAGAACCAAAACGGAGACTATGTACGACAAAAAGTTAACACCGAGTTAGCTGTTAGGAAAATGAATTTGTTAAAGGTGAGGATTTAGTAAAATGCTGTTTACAAATAAGTATACATGTTTTAATACTTAACTAGCTGTACCAGCGGCTTCGCACGCGTTGGTATCTGATTTCAAAAATAACGGACTTCTATAACATGGTGCCTAAATTTCAAGTTAGAACTCTAGCAATGTATAATGGTGAAAAATTTCTTCCGTTTTCCTCCCTCCCAAACCTTCCCTACACTGCTCTGATCCTATTGTAGCGTGATGAAAAGTATACTATAACCTGCCCAGGAGTATATGAAAAATAAATGTACCTACCAAGTTTCGTTAAAGTTAAAATTCATCTACTTAGGTAGTAGTTTTTAGGGTTCCGTAGCCAAAATGGCAAAAACGGGACCCTTATAGATTCGTCATGTCTGTCTGTCTGTCTGTCTGTCTGTCTGTCTGTCCGTCCGTATGTCACAGCCAGTTTATTCCGAAACTATAAGAGCTACATTATTGAAATTTTGTACGTAGATGTATTCTGTAAACCGCATTAAGATGTGACAATAAAATCAGAAAAAAATCCAAAATTTTTGGGGTTCCCCATACATAGAACTGAAACTCAAAAATTTTTTTTTCATCAAACCTATACGTGTGGGGTATCTATGAATAGGTATTTGAAAATGATGTTGAGGTTTCTAACAACATTTTTTTTCTAAACTGAATAGTTTGCGCGAGAGACTCTTCCAAAGTGGTAAAATGTGTGTCCCCCCCCCCCGTAACTTCTAAAATATGGGCATGATAAAACTGAAAAAAATATATGATGTGTATTACTATAAAAACTACTAACGAAATTTAGTTTGAACGAAATCTAGACAGTAGTTTTTTTTTAAACATCATAAATCAAATTACCTAATTTTTTTCATTCAATCAGTGGTACGGAACCCTACGTGCGCGAGTCCGACTCGCACTTGGCCGGTTTTTGTTTTTATAACGAACATCCAGACAGACAGACACAGACTTATCGATCACAAATCACTCCATGGCCAAACTGGATGAAAACTGCAAAGTCAAGAGAAGATTGGCAAAATTTGGAGGAGGCCTTTACCTACAAAAGGGTTCTTGCAGACTAGAATATAGGAGAAAGAAATAAATAGTAAATAGTAATAGTAAATAAATAAATAAATAGTACTAACATTAAATAGAAAAACACTTCAATAACTACTAACAATAACTATGTAACATTTAATTTGTCTTGTAAGAAATATAGGCTTTTTTATTTTATTTTTATTTATTTATTAATCACTCCATGATAAGTATTGATAGAAATTGGATAGTAAAATGCTATCAATAAATTCCGTTTTTAACAGACTTCAAAAAAGGAGGAGGTTCTCAATTCGTCTGTATGTATAATATTTTTTTATGTAGGTATGTTAACCGATATTTCCATAAAATGTAGATGGATTTAAAAAAAATATTGACAGAGGACACTTCTAAGGTAGTCCCATTATTACCATTTCACGATCTTATGATGGGATCCGGGAGAAATTGAGGGCTTCAACCAAAAATTGTATGCTTGTATAATGCTGTTGTTACGTTACATAATCATATCTTAATCAGGTACCTATATGCTACCAGGCGTCAACATCTGGTGCTGATGATGAAGCCACAGAACTTCTTAACGGTTAGGAA
The DNA here is from genome assembly GCA_031163375.1 of Conogethes punctiferalis. NCBI lineage: Eukaryota > Metazoa > Arthropoda > Insecta > Lepidoptera > Crambidae > Conogethes > Conogethes punctiferalis. The sequence continues at coordinate 278,850 of JAVAXP010000036.1, read as the reverse complement.
TTAGGGGAAAGTACTGCCATTAGTATGGAAACTAGGTAGTAGTATGTACGTATGCAGGGCTAATAGGGCAGGTGGTTTGGTAAGTGTAATTTGCTTGATTCTAGATCGCAATCTTCACTTGACTTAAAGAAAAATTCTCTTTCCTAAGTAAAACTCTTAAGGACATTAACTAGCCTTTATTCAAGTTCACAACACATTAATAATACAACTTTAATAATACAACTAAAAAGGCAGTTGCTACTTCACGGTATATTTCTCCTAGCCCCAGCTTCATGGTTTTTGTCTGATGAAGGATTCTGATTGCTTTGAGGAAACACCTTTCTAACTCCAGGTGTTTCTATGGAGATCCTTTGTCACGAGGCTTCATTGGCTTCATCACTTCAGGGTTTGTCTCTGAGGACACTACTTTGTCACTCCAGGGCTTTCTTCAGAGGCCACAGTCGTAACTTGGCTTGCCAACTTTTTTTACAAGAAATAAAGTATATTGAGGCCTAAGAAAATAAATTAAACAGTATTTTAGAAAAATGAACAGTATTTTAATTATTTAATAATATTAATTTTATTTACGGGGGATGTAAGGGAGCGACCTTTCAACTTTTCGCTCCAAGCCACCTCACCTGCCCGTGATGCGTCCTGCCGAATAGCGAACGAGGCGACCGAAGGCGGTATAACCACCACAATTGAAGGCGTAGCTAAGTATCACAGACCGATGACGGGCGATAGCGTCACCGGAGCGAGAGGCTACGCCCTGCGATCGCCAACCCGCCTACCCAGCGTGGCGATTATGGGCAACTTCTCCAAATGGTCTCACATAAGCCACGGCCCCCAGTTCCCGGCGGCCCCGCTATCCCTGGTCACGGTGGCGACCACGACGGGCGGGGCGGGGGGTGCCAAGAATCACCGGGCTACGGCAGGCCACCACACCAAACTTACCCTGGCAGCGTACAACGGACGCACACTAAGGCTTGACTCGCATCTGGCGCAGTTGGAGGTGGAACTTGGGAAAATTAGGTGGCACATACTAGGGCTATGCGAAGTCCGAAGAGAGGGGGAGGCTACCGTAACCCTAGAGTCAGGCCACCTTATGTACTTCCGCGAGGGAAACCAAAAATCCAAAGGTGGCGTTTCTGGTCAATAAGTCCCTCTCCGACAACGTGGTTGGTGGAAATGTCCAGTGAGTCGAACAGGGTAGCGTACCTTATTATTAAGCTCACCGAGAGGTATAGCCTCAAGGTGGTTCAAGTGTATGCACCGACCTCACTGAGAACAAGTGCGTTCTGGTCCAGTACTCACAAATTTTTTTTATTTAGTTAGAGGGTTCTCCCTCTAAATAAAAAAAAAATGTGTGAGCGTGCGTCTAAGTCTCACACGTATAGTGTAACATCTTTGATGCTGAAAACAGTATATTTTATACTTTTTTTTTGTTCAACAGTAAAAAGTATTTTGTAGTGAAAAACAGTATAATACTGTTTTTAACAGTATAGTTGGCAACCCTAGTCGTAACTCGAGGGTATCTCCTGTGAAGGCATCTTCAAGATAACATTCTTCTGTGCTGTAAAGTGTGCTTCTAACTCTTCGATCTTCGTATACGGCGATGAGAGCACTTTTCTCGCTTGTATTAAGCGATGCTTGTATAAGTACGATGGAGCGCGCTCACCTATTAATAAGTCTTGAAAACTTGATCATATTTCTCGGGAAACAAATAATCCGGCAAAGAGTTCCACAAAGAAATCCGGCAAAGAGTTATATTCTAAAGTTTTGACACTACGAGTATAAGTATGGGTGCACAAAAGTTTCGGTGGCCTCTTGGCTTTTCAGCTGTTTTAATAATTTAAATGGTACTAATTTTCTATTGGAACAAATGTTAAATAAATATATCTCGCGTTGGTAGGTATTCAATTATGGGACATTTATTTAAAAGGTGCTCTATACCTATCTTATTGTTACAGCAGATCTTGAATCTTTCAAGATAAGCCTTGTGATACCCGTGGCCGGTTAAAAATAGGTCATTATTAGTAAGGAATAAGGTAAGGATTTAGTAAAATGCTGTTTACATATAGGTACTTTTTTAATATTCTTAGATAGAAAATGGGTATAGAAAACGCATTCGCTGGGAATACCTCTAGTATAGCAGAAAGAGCATTTCAATTTAGTCAGTTACTAGTATTATCTCTACCTCCTACCTCTTATAACTACCTATTTTTGCAGCGTTTCTGTAGTCACTTCTGGAGGCGGCCTAAGTTAATGCAGGAATAGGTTTTGGGGGAGATTACATTAGCAACCTCTCGGTAAAATCCTGGCGAGACGCTGTCGTAGCTTTATAGTTATCCTCTGATGTCGGAATCGAGTCTGAACACCGTCGTAGCTCCAGAGTTATCTCCTGGTAGAACACCGTCGTAGCTCCAGAGTTGTCACCTGGTAGAACGCCGTCGTAGCTCCAAGTTATCTCCTGTAGGGCAGCGTCATAGCTCGATAGTAATGTCCTGTCAGAATACCGTCGTAGCTCTAGGGTTATCTCCTTTTAGAACACCGTCGTAGCTCCAAGTTATCTCCTGTGAGGGCAGCGTCATAGCTCGATAGTAATATCATGTCAATAACACCGTCGTAGATCCAGGTTTATCTCCTGTGAGGGCACCATAATAGGTTCAGGATGGAGATAGTAAAAAAAAAGGCATTCTTAACTAGTAGTACATTCAGATAATGCAATATTAAATACATGCTCTATTTAATACAACACTCAATGATAGAAAATTAAATTACGTAATGTATAACTTACAGTTTTTGTAATAACTAGTACCTAGCCCTTAACACACAATAATAGAACGCCTGGCAATAAGAACAGAGCCAAATTAGCTAAGACTATTTGTATGATACGAGCCGAATGGTTCTGGAATCTTAGCAAAGTTCAATATGCAGACCTTTAAGATCTTTCAAGTTTATTCGCTATACTGGTTCTCAGGTGGCCGTTGGTTCTACAGAAAATTACTTCAACACATTGTTACGCATTACACAAATTCACAATCCCTTTGTTTAAACAAGCCAACGCAATACAATTTAATAATTTACGATTACGAAATCACAAATTACGTCTATATGATTAACGTGTACATAATTGTCATCAATCAAGTAATTTCTTTCACTGAAGTGCAGAATTCTCTATGGAGTCCGGTGGCGAAAAAGGTAAAACGTAAACAAAAACACACGTAACATTGTTTAAAAGGCCAATATGATATGAGCGTATCTTTCGAAAATTGGTTATAAATTGTTTTGTTTGTCGTCCAAGCCGAATAATTAAACGATGATGAGGAAGTTGTGTGGGTAAGGTATAGGTACCTACATGTAAATTCGTAGATAAACAAGATTACAAGAAAAATGAAAAAGAATCATTGCAACACAGAAATGAAACATAGCAATCGTTGTTACACCTGCAATAGAACACAAATTATGTAGACACGATAAAGTATACAAATAGTACGAGTAAATTACTACCACGAAATAAATGTAGGCTGACGAGTGTCATGATTTTTAATATTTGTCTAATTATTGCCCTCATTATTTAGTATATTTTGTAAGAATTAAGTGGCAACACAAAAATTACATGGCAACATGGACAGCGCGCCTCTCTGTCGGCAAAATAGGCGGGAAAAAAATGGAGGGAGAAGCTGTGCTGGGCGGATGGACGAAGCAAGCGATTCATTCTTTTACCAGCTTGGACCGAAGACAGACATCGAGGGAAATCTATGTTCGACGAATAATTATTTAAAATGTGATAAGTCTAGTTGTAATACAGTTATACCAGTATAATAAATTACTCAAAGTTTAAAGTAGTTTGATTGGCGTCACAATTCGGAAGCGGAAAGACACCTGCAGCCTACAAGGTACGGAGTAGAAATACTCTTCAAATTATTATAATTAATATTAATATACACGAGATATTAATATAGACAAGATATTAAAGGCCGTCACTGTAATTTTTCTTTAAATTCAGCTTTTATTTTTCTCTTCTCTTCTTTTCCATAATAAGTAATGCCGTCACGGACATTTGGTTGGGGCTACTCTCTAACAATGTTACTTGGCGGGTAGTATTGAAATAATATGCGAGTGTTTGAAATAATATGGCGATTGGATTTCGCCAGCACTGACAACAGCTTGAATAATATTTGATCAAGGCTACTCTTTGATAGTGCTATTCTTGCTGGTCTGCCTGAAATAATTTGTCGCGGATTCTATTTGGTCAAGGCAACTCCTTGATAATAGTCCGCGACGGATTCGCTGGCAAACGTCGGTGCTAGAATTTTTATATTTATTGCATAAGTATTTTCTGGAGCGGACTGCAACTTGAGTAATGTTCGAACAAGGCAACTCTTTGTTAATGTTACTCTTGTAAGCCTAATAAGGTTTATCGCACGACCCATTTGGTTAAGGCTACTCTTTAACAATGTTGGTCTGCGATAAAACGTTAGACTGCGGTCGGTATTAGAAAAAGCTAAACGTTGGTTGAAATTGCGCTGTTATTGAGAAGATAAATTTTGTGAAGAGAAGAGAAAGTGAGAAAGTAATTTATTTGATTACATGAGTTACATTTTGTATATCACAACTGGAAACGAAACAGTATTTTTCGCTTGCTATGCCAGATATCGCTCGTCAGACTAATTAACAATGCCTATCGCGTCATAGGAATCTGAGCGTTAAGTGTAGCTTAGAATGAGTTCAAAATGCTATGTGACAGACTGATTGTAAGCGGTGCATTAACTTTTTGTGTCCATTTGCTTACTTATGCGGTACACAGTTATTATAACACAAGCTAGGCCGAGCTTGTATTATACGTACGTACTAATTCCTTCCCAATGTCTTTTAGTAAATACAACGATATAGGTATACTAATGAAAGTTGATATATTTGGTTTGGTTATATTTCTGGCCTTAGTATTGAGTAAATGGCCTATTTTAGTTTAAAATATGTATGTATGTTCAAAGATTACTTCGCTTAGATTGCATACGCTTCACAAAATTTAAGGCTATAAATGTCGTGGAGTTACATGTACAAGAGAAGGCTATGTATGCCACTACCACTACTCCCACAAGTAATTTAATTTATATAGGTGAAGAGAGTGGTGTTAAAGGTTTGATTTTTACTGATACTGCTACCGCACCAGATTCTCTCGTACACACACAACACACACACACACACACACACACACACACACACACACACACGTACTTTAAAAAATATATATGTATGTATATAATTATGTAATTTTTAGCATGTACACAATGAAGTATTAAAGAAATATTAATAAGAAAGTAAATGAAGCATTAACGAAGTCGTCTCACTACTCTGTCGTCGTCCTTACTATTATTTATATATATGTATATTATTTTATATGTATGTGTATATTATATTAATATGAGCTATATTGTATTATTTTGCTTTATGAGTATGTATTTATTTAAGTAATTTTTGCTGTTTAATTTTATTGAACTCTGCAGCACACTACCTACATTTATTTCTGCTTAGCCCAATGGTTGACTGGTAGAGAATGCCTATGCGGCATTAAGTCCGCCTTTTGTGCACTATTTCTATCGTGCAATAAAGAATAAATAAATAAATAAGTATTTAGCTTTTAGCTCTTAATACTTGAGCCGGCCGTGAGCCTCTTAATGTTTGAGCCTAATGACCTGAAGCACGTGCATTCACTTGCCTAGGCCAGGCATCCGTCTCATCACACATTATGTCACAAGTTTTATAATAGCCTGTAACATGTACCCTGTGAAGAGAAATAAAGACACACGCACACGTACACATACACGCACGCACAACGCACAATCGAATGTTATATTGATTAAATTTGAATTTTTAAGGAAATCTGAAATGACAGAGCCATGGCCAATAGGCCTTAATAATTTGGTATAACATATACTCATTAATGAAATCTAATGGATACGCTGTTGATTTCAAATAAATGAATTAATATATTATTAAACAAGTAATTGGAGCCTAAGTATGTCTCTACGGAGCCATGTGCGTTCCACAAGTAATTGGGGGCTATGTGTGTCTCTATGGAGCTATGTGCGTTCCACAAGTAATTGGGGGCTATGTGTGTCTCTACGGAGCCATGTGCGTTCCACAAGTAATTGGGGGCCATGTGTGTCTCTACGGAGCCATGTGCGTTCCCACAAGTAATTGGAGATTATTTATGTAATAAATTATTTTCTTGCACTTATTCATACACATACACACACATTCATACACATACTCGTCATTGTATTCTTTGTTTGGGATATAATCCGTCTAAATCAGGAGGTGGGCGTTAACGTTAACCCCGCGACACGGTTTCGCACTATTGCGGATATTATCATACACCGATGCTAACTGTCCTAATTTGTAATGTTCCAATAAAGATTTTTATTTATTTATTATGTATGTCCCTAAGTAAGACAAGACCCCTCTAAGGAGCTATGTATGTTTAATGAATCAGTACTAATGAATTTTACCAATTATAATTTAACTAAGTCTTAAAATTAATGTAATAATATCCGGACTGAGCCGAGGCTTGTATTTTTTTTAATCCTCTATTTCAAATAAATGCAAACGATAGATGGGATTTCTAAAGTACCTACTTGTCAGTTCGCCAATAGGGATATAGATGATATTTCACAAAGTAGGTACACAATGTGTTCTGGAATGGATTACGTCGGCGGTGTAATTTTCCTTTGCAGAAGTAATGGCAATTGACTACATGATGACTGCTCCGCTTGGTGGAGTCCAAAGGGCCGCAGACGAGTTGCTCAAGGCACAAGCAGCAAGGGACCATTGGTGGATGTCGATGCAGGCGAGCAGCTCGTAGTATCCGTGTGATGTTGTCCGTTGTCATCAGGGAAGTCTTGGTGGCTCGTAGTATAATTTTATTTATTTTATATTAGACTGTACTTAAATCTATGTGAATGTAAGTAATTCTATAGATTGACACTATCAAGAACCCGGGGCGGTCGATTTGTTTTTGTTTTGATATTACTCTTTTTATTTTTATTTTTTTCCATATAAGACATTATTCACTACAGAGATACATGGATAGATAATTTAAAACTGGGCTGTGCCTGTATCAACTTGTCAAAGTTAGTGAGTGACATCGAAATGAATAGGTACTATATGACAAAACCATTTATTTCTCGTGGTATTTACAGATGGGTTACATATTATAAATAAAAAAATAAATAAATAAAACCTAAGCTAAACTAATATGTACAAACACTAATACGTAATAGGTACTATTGAATTTATTAAAATTTAGAACCTGCGTAGGTACATCCATTTTCAGTGTTAAATTTATGACAGATGGCATTTCTTATGTAAGGATATATCATGGTACAGTTTGGTATGTAATGGGATGTTGATCACCGAAATATTTTTTTTAAATGGTGCCCATTTAAATTGAATGGTTCCCTAAGTGAAGCATGTTAGGCTTAGTTTGGGGCTAGATGGCGATGAGTGGCCCAGCGTGGCATGTCTTGGGTTATTTATTATTATTTATTATAAGTACATACACTATCACATATATACACATCAGGCACGATGGGCACAAACCTACCTAACTGGGGTGGAAAACTAAGAGGTTTGCCCCCCCCTAATATGGATATAAAACCGGACCTTCCAGTTAATTTGTTATAGATTTACAATTATAAATTGTAATTGTTTCTGCGATACAGGCCCTGAGGTTAGTACAGCGGCAGCTGATAGTTTTTTCTAGGGATTTTGTAATATGTATTTGGTTATCTCAATTGAATTGTATGCGGGGAACGATTTTTATTGGATAGACATTTTTTTTACATAACTTAAGTACACGTACGTGATTATTATTTATTTTATATTAATAAAAAAAGGGGAACGTTCTAACTATAGAAATGTAGGGCACTAGGTACTCTAGTCCACTTAGAGCAGCTCGATGTCCAAGTGTGGTATCAAGGGTGGTCTGCGCCATGCACGCTCGTGACAAATCAGAGTACATCTCTGGCGTATTGTTTACTTTCACATGCGTCAAAATATTTCGTGAACTATTCCCGCAATATTAGTGGACTTGCCTCTGGGGTAGGAATTTGTTTATTGCTAGAGTGCGGTACATAATATTACAGATGATTATGTATATTAAAGAAGTAAACACATTCAGAGCGTACAAATATTATGTCAAGTTGTCAAATTAAGTAGATTGTTACATATCAAATTAAATTAATTATTGAATTGAATACATACAAATGAGATTCATTATACGTCAAAATAACTAAACCCCAAAAACATTTTCATGTAAAATGTAGCCAAGACGAGGAGGGCGAGACCACATTGCGTGCACTGTCAAAAAGTTATCAAATGTCATGAAGAGCCAAGCTGATGACAACTCTACACGCCCCCAATAGGGAATATGCATGAAAAATAGTTTCAGGTATTTACTAATTTATCGTAAAATAGATCAAAATCTACTACGAACAGTGAAAACAAAATCAAAATTGGTTGAAAAATGGGCGAGATACAGTCATTGAAAGTGAATATATCCGTCTCTCTCTCGCGAAACAGATTTTTCTATGGAGTTAGTACGGCGCTTACGGTACGTGACGTCAACTACCGCATCGGATCTCTCTGTCTAATCAATAACTTTAACGCTTTATAACTCGCTTAATAGAAAAGATAGTTTAAAAATTCTTCGATATTTATGTATCTGGAAGACAAAAGATCTCAATAAATCCATAAAAAAAAGTCATGCATATTCCCTATTATTCTACAATCACAAATGTAACATCTTTGCAAAAATATGTGGATGGCCGTTTCGCATATAATGAGGGTATATTTTTTCATTTTCACAATAGTTCTTACGAAAGCTCAACGGCCAAGCCACATATTTTTGCAAAGATGTTACATTTGTGATTGTAGAATATTTGGGGGCGTGTAGAGTTGTCATCAGCTTGGCTCTTCATGACATTTGATAACTTTTTGACAGTGCACGCAATGTGGTCTCGCCCTCCTCGTCTTGGCTACATTTTACATGAAAATGTTTTTGGGGGGATTTCACTTCTTTTTGTAGGTTGCTTGTTTATTGCAGTATTGTATTTTAACTTATTTTACCTATTTTTTTAGTAATAATTCCCTGAATATATATAAATATATATAGTGCGCAGTCAGTTCATCATCATCATCAGCCTATAGCAGTTCACTGCTGGACATAGGCTTCTCCAGTTGTTCGCCACTTTGGGCAAACAACTAGAGGCTTTACCCGTAATCGCCACGCTGGTAGTAACTAATTATTAATCTGTGACGCTGGGCAGGTCGGTTGGCGATCGCAGGACGTAACTCCTCGCTTCGGTGACGCCCTCATCGGCCTGTGATATTTAGCTACGCCTTCAATCGTGATGGTTACCTATACCGCCACCAATCGGTTTCCAGATCCTCATCCGTTATTCAGCAGGATGCACCACGGGCAGGTGAGGGTGCCTTGTTATTTAACCAATTATAGGCCAGTCTCAGTAATAACAGTTTTGGCGAAAATAATAGAAAAATTACTAAACACAAGACTACTAAACTACCTAGAAGCCCAAAATATACTCTCAGCATCACAGTTTGGTTTCAGGAGGGGAATTTCGACCGAAGATGCTGTTACTTCTTTAACTGAAATAATTACTAAGAATATAGACAAAGGTGTCAAATGCTTAACATGCTTTATTGATCTCAAAAAAGCGTTTGATACGGTGTCTATTAACATCTTGATAGCAAAATTGGAAAAAATTGGTATAAGGGGCCAACAACTAAGGATTTTTGTGGATTATCTATCGGCCCGGATTCAAAAAGTAAAACTGGGGGTATGTACAAGCGAGGGACAAAACGTGACCTATGGCGTCCCGCAAGGAAGCGTATTGGGACCAACCTTGTTCCTCATTTATATCAACGACTTGTGCAACATGACGCTAAAAGATGGAAAAATCTTATCTTATGCCGATGATACTGCAATGGTGTTCACAGGTTCAAATTGGGAAACAGCTCGTAAAAATGCAGAAAATGGCATAGCCCAAGTAGCCTTCAGGTTAAAAAACAATCTCCTAACCTTAAATGCATCAAAAACAAATTATATTTGTTTCAGCATATATAACAGTACTCAGCCTCCAGAAAATTTTAATATTAAAATCCATTCATGTGACCAAACCACAAATTGTAATTGTAATTGCCCCTCTATTGTCAAAGTAAATCAAACCAAATATCTTGGAGTAATAGTGGATCAGAATCTCTCATGGTATCCCCAAATAGAACAACTATCGGGAAGAATACGGAAATTTATTTGGATGTTCAAGACTCTTAGAAATATAGTTGCACCAGATCTTCTCAATAAGATTTATATATCTCTGGTACAATCCATCATCATTTATTGTATACCGGTATGGGGTGGTGCCTATAAAACTAGATTTCTACAAGTTGAAAGATCTCAACGTGCACTCTTGAAAGTTATGTACTTCAAAGAAAGAACCTTTCCTACAACTACCTTGTATGAAACCTGTGATTTATTAACGGTTAGAAAGTTATACGTATTACAAATGACATTAAAAAAACAAAAAAGTTTATCGTTTAGCCCTCAAATTGTTAAAAGAAGAGTACAAGATGTTGCAAGTGTCCCCAAAACAAAAACTAATTTGCGAGAGTTCAATATTGTACGCGCTCTGCTAAAATATATAATAAAATAAATAAAAAAATTAATATATACAATAAATCATATAGTGAGAGTAAATCGTTAATAACAACTTGGCTAAAAGAACTAACATATGAAGAATTGGAAAATTTTATCACAAACGCTCCTTGTTAGTAATTTATACCACTTTGACACTGCACAGGTAAAAATTTGATCTAGTACACACACATCCACACACACGCACCTCCACACATAAACATGCACATTCACTCACACACACACACCCACTTACACTTACACACACACACACACACACACGCACACACACACACACACGCACACACACGCGCATATTCGCATAAACACTTGTTGCTTTGTTTGTAATATATATTTTAAAATTAATTTTATATAACTAAGTTTATTTTGTTCAACAATTTAACAAGGTAGATTAATTTAAATGTGATATGGAAGAGCGGAGCCTACTGTTACATGTATTTCATAACTTAAAAGTAGACTCCCAACACCTGATTATTGTAAATGTAACACAATTTACCTGAATAAACTTTTTGAATTTTGATTTTTTTTGAATTTGAACAAACAATGCTGACCTTGATAATCGTTTTATATTCATATATTTTGCCATGTTAGTAATTCTGCCAGAGACCCAAAAGCAGGGACTGAATAACCGAAAAATTACGGTACCTTTATATTTCGGTATGACGTCATACCGAAATATAACGGTTACCGGAATATTTCGATATCTAAATTTATACCGGTACCGAAATTTTCAGGTACCGTAAAATAAAGGTAATTTCGGTATGAAAGAGACGGGGAGAGGAGACAAACTATTCTGAGAATGACCGGCTCGTTTTCGGCCCGTTCCTACTTGACGGGTGTCGGGTCCGGATTTTAATCAGATGTCGGCGCCTCAGTTCACAATTATCAAGTGTCGGGGTCCGTTTTTTATCAGTTGTCGTAGGTATTCTTTATTGCTCAAAGAAAGTACAAATGGCGGACTTAATGCCGTGTAGCATTCTATACCAGTCAACCATTGGGCGAGTCAGAAAATTATACAATCATCATCATCATCATCATGATGATGAAAGTACAAATGGCAGACTTAATGCCATTTGGCATTCTCTACCAGTCAACCATTGGGCGAGCCAGAACACCATAACATCGTCATCATCATGATGATGATGAAAGTGCAAATGGCGGACTTAATGCCGTGTGGCATTCTATACCAGTCAACCATTGGGCGAGTCAGGAAACGATAACATCATCATTATCATGATGATGATGAAAGTACAAATGGCGGGCTTAATGACGTGTGGCACTCTCAACCATTCAACCATTGGGCGAGCCAAAACACACACACACACACACACACACCTGTATTAGGTACCTGCCTACACTCACATACCTATACTAGGTACCCACCTACACACATACCTATACTAGGTACCTAACTACTAGCCTAACCCCCCCCCCCCCCCCCCCCACACCTGTATTAGGTACCTGCCTACATACTTACGTATTGGGTACCTGCCTATGCCATACATACACACACACACACACACACACATACATACTAAGAGACGGACTAATTATTTTCTTCATTTTCATACCTTGTCATCATCCGTATTCTGGCCCAGTAACTTTTGAGCCTATTCATCACAAACATACAAAAATAGGTACAAATCTTTCCTTTCCCTTTATAATATTAGTGTAGAAAAGCGATATTGGGTACCTACCTACGTGCCACACCTATATCAACTACCTACCTATATACACATACACACATACAAACTAATTCATTCAACACGCACAACAACAAACCAATTTTTTATTAACAACCACACCCACCGCCTCACCATACACCTATATCAAGTACCTACCTACCATTCAAAACGCACAACAACAAACCAATTTCGCCCCGCCCCGTAATCTAACCTTACCGTAAGTACATGTACATAACCACACCCAACTGTCTCCAATTCGACGCGATACCTTTTCTTTTTTGCCCGCCCTCCCTCTCTGCCGCCTGTGACCGGGAATAGATATGAACTGCAAATTCACAACGATACCGCGGGTTAATTTTATTTTTATCTCCACGAGAGTGCGACATCTAGCGAAACATTGTTTAAACTTTTATTTTATTTATTAAAATTATTTATTTACATACACAGGTATTTCCTTTTACCTGTATTTAAAAAAATATTAATACAATTTTTATTCGTAACAAGTTTTATTTATAATATACGAAAAAGTAGACATCTTACGATTTCATTGCCTTTTTTTCACGTCTTGTAGATAGGTGGCGTATTGAAATTCTTATTTTATTGCGTTCTAAAACGCGGTGTTGAGATTTTTGTAACGCGTCATATATATGTAACTTCGGTCAGTAAGGTTTAGTTTGGCGCAAAAATTGGACCAACCTAAATAATTCAAACCGCGAGCTCAAGTATGCGTTTGCGACGGTTTAATACATAATCATAATTCATTTCAATTTCAATATTATATCAAGGCTAGGTATGATGATTAATTAAAGTGGAGCTGACGTGACGATTAAGACGAAAATTGGCTTTTATTATAGGGTATCTCGCTGTACAACGACCTTCACAGATACATAAAATATGCCAAATAATAACAATATTTTTTATGTAATAATTATTTTATGTAGGTAATAAACATGAATTACTTTTGCCATTATGGAGAGAAAATTTATTATTAAACCTTATAGATAGGTACACTGACAAATAAAGATAACTGTTAAGATTTAACGGCTCTAAAACCGGTCGGTGGCATTAAAAAGGGGTCAATGCGAGGGGTCCTATACAATAGCGAATAGAAGCCTTTTTTTTTTTTTTTCTAGAGGGGAATGCATTAGGCACCTTCATGCCGCCTCCGGGGGGAGGCGGCATGGTGTGTGGGACTCACACCTCCCAAAATGGGAGGGCATACCCACTAAACCCCCCTGTGTCGCCAGTGGGCAGCAAGTTGCAGGGACACGGGTAGCGCCGAAGCATACGGCCACATCCCTGCCTGCCCTGGCCAGCCGCAGATGATAAGCGGCCGGCACTCCTGGTCCGGGGAGGGCAAATACCCCTACCCCCGGATCCGGGGAGCAATAGAGTGCCCCCCGGGCGGACCTCGTGCAACGGTGTGGCTGCACCCACCACACCGTTACGCCCCTATGAGTGGATCGCGCCCCCGCACTCACCACTCGGGGCACGAAGGAGAGGCTCAGAGGGCATACGATGCGTTGTATGCCCTCCGGCGACGCCCGGGCCGGGGGCGGCGTAGAGCGGGCGCGTCTACCGCGGCCTCACGCTCTCTTTCCGCCGCCTCCTTCTGCGAGATCACTGTCTCGCAGAATGCGAGCATCGCTCGCCAGACCTCCTTCGACGCCGTCATCTGCCGCAAGAGTTGCGGCAGATCGAGGTCCTGTGCGACAGTGACGAGGACGGAGCGCTCATTAGCCCAGGCAGGGCAATGCCGAAGCGTATGCTCTGCCGTGTCCTCCGAGCCACTGTCGCAGTGACGGCATAGAGGATCAGGCTCTCGCCTGATCCTCCATAAGTACCGGCCGAAGCAACCATGTCCCGTGAGGACCTGGGTCAGCCGGTACGTCACCACCCCGTGGGGGCGCCGCATCCACTCTTCCAAGATGGGGCCAATGGCCTGAGTGGTGCGGCGCCCCCACGGGGCAGCCTCGAGGCGCTCACGCCATACTATGAGCGCCTCCGCCTCAACGACCTCTTTCTGCGCTCCGACTTCGGCGGGCGCTGGCCGGAGGCCCCGCGACCGCTGCTCGGCTCGCCACAGGTAGACTGCGGCGAGTACGGCAGCATCCAGGTCCCACGGAAGGGACCCGGCAATCGCGGTGGCGGCATCCGCGGATATAGTTCTATATCCGCGGATGGCCCTCAACGCCAGGGGGCGTTGGGCCCTCCACAGCGCGCGGGAAGTCTCCACCGTAATGGCGCCAGCCCAGACCGGCGACCCATAAAGGGCCATCGATCTGAGGACGCCTAGGTAGAGCCGCCGGCACGCTGCAGAGGGCCCCCCCACATTGGGCAGCACTCCTTAATGCGCCCGCTGTCCCCGCCAACTTGGGCCACAGCTTCTCGAAGTGGCCCCTAAACGTCCATCTCCCGTCGAGCCACAACCCCAAATATTTTAGGATTGTGCCGACGGGAATCCGCACGCCTTCTACCATCACGACAGAGTCGGTGGGAGGCGCGCGCCGAGGCCCATGGAAACATATGGCCTCGGTCTTCTCCAGGGCCACTTTGAGGCCCAAGGCGCGGATCCGGCGGACCACTGCCCCCGGCCCCTGTGAGGCGCGCTGTATGGCCTCGGCGTGGGTTCTCCCTTTGGCCGTCACCAGGGTGTCGTCAGCGTAACAAGTTACGCCGACGCCAGCCGGGAGACGGCCGCGGAGGACCCAGTCGTAACCGATGTTCCACAGGAGCGGACCAAGAACCGAACCCTGTGGAACACCGCACGACATAGGGTGGGTCTCCACGCCAGTGCGCGCCTCATAGGCTACACTCCTACCCTCTAGGTAAGAGCGCACCGCCGCCTGCAGGTACTCCGGCACACCATGGTGCCGGAGCGCCTGCAGGATACAAGGCCAAGGGAGGGAGTTGAACGCATTGGCGATATCGAGAGACACCGCCATCAGAACTCCCCCCTCAGCCACCGCCCGATCCGCCAACCCCTTCACGCGCAGGATGGCGTCGACGGTGGAGCGTTCGGACCTGAAGCCGTACTGGTACGGCGACAGATCCGGCCCCACTTGCGTCAAGTGCTGGATGAGGCGGGAAGCGATTAGACGTTCTAAAAGCTTCCCAGCCTCATCCAGCAAGACGATCGGGCGGTATCCCGACGGGGAATCTGCCGGGCGCCTTTCTTTCCTTAGCAGGATTAAGCGCCCTACCTTCCACACTGCCGGGAAATGGCCCTGGCGCAGCGCCTCAGATGCCAAACGTCTGAAGCGCTCCTCCAACCATCCAAGAGCCAGGGCCAGCACCTTGCCCGGTACTCCGTCCGGGCCAGGTGCGACGCTCTTTGAGCGCAGCCGCTTAACGGCAGCGCTCACCTCCTCCTCCGTAACCTCCTCGAATCCTTGTCCCGCTGGCGGATGCGGGTACATTCGAGGAGGCGCTCCCACCCTTCTAGAGCTGGAAAAAGGGCAGGAACTACGCTCTGCAGGACCCTTGGCTCGAGCGTCAGAGTCACCGGGGGGGTCCAAGGGCGAAGCTTTTGCCTCGCCCGTCTGTAGGGCCGCCCCCAGGGGTCCTGGCTCAGGGACGATAGCATTTCGTCCCTGGAGCGCCTCTTGCCCTCCCGGATCGCTTCCTGGAGGGCTGCCTTCGCTGCTCGGTAGGCGTCGAGCAGCGGGGCCTCCTGGGCCGCATCGCGTCGCCGTCGTCGCCGGTGGCGCTGGATGGTGCGCCTCGCCCTTACGCATGCCTCACGGAGGGCTGCGATTTCAGGGCTCCACCAGTAGACGCTCCGTCTCGGAGGCCGGGGTCCAGGTCGGGGCATTGACGCGCTACAAATGCGCGTCATGGCCCCCCGGAACTCCTCGGCCTCAGCGTCCACCTCGGTGCACCCTGTACCCTCCGAGATCCATGCTTCCACTATCGAGCGAATAGAAGCCTATTACATCTCATCTATAACTAGTGAGCCTTATTTATAACCCGCTCTGGCTTTGCACATGTGCAATGCACATTGTGGTTTATTCCAAAGAGATAAGACGCTTTTATGCTTTTTTTATTAAGTGCACAACACAATTCTTTCTACTAAGTTATTTTGAGGGTTCAGCCAGCAGATTTGAGCATAATGGGGATAGACCTCCGGCTTAAGCGCATATATAAATAAATAGCATACAGTTAAACCACGCACTTAGCGAACGATCCAAAGGTTCCGGGATCTATAGTCCTCGGCCTGGGTGTTATGTGCGACGCTACCCAGTTATCATCTGATACTTTATAGTACTAAACTTTTAATTCGTAATAATCTTTGATAATTAGAATATGTTGTCTTTATTATTTATTATAATAATATGCAGACAGAGAACTACGTTTGGGGGAGACCTGTGAGAGCATAGGTTGGAAAGGAAATGGATTCATTTAAATTAAAAGCCTATTACTTTACCATACCGCTTCCTATGTGTGAAACTAACTACACTGTTATATGACGGTTATTAATATAACTTAAATAAAAATTTGATTTTGTAGTACCACAGGCTAAGACCAATAAACTACTACCTAGATTCTAGCTAGAGAAACATTTGTATGTTTGTTAAGAACTCAAACACTACAGTACCTATTTCATAAATTCTTTCGCCATTATAGAGCTAGGCTAGCTACATTCACCCTGAGTTATACAGAGATTGATTCCTAGAGATCCTAACTAAAACTATTTCGCAATACTCGAAGCGGGTCGAGGACGGGACGCTAGTAGATAGCAAAACAAAAGCACATCACCGTCAAAGTAAAGTCTTTGTGTATATCTTTTGAGGCACGTGTACACTAAAATAATAATCTACGAGAAGGCAGGGCAGCCTTACACTTATGAGCACACAATACCCACGGTAAGAATATTTGCCGTGAGCGTCTTATACGGGTCTACCTAACATACTTTATATCGAAGATAGTACTTAGTGGTATTATATTACGTCTCTTTTTACAATACTGTTTAAATATTACCGATGAGGAAGTGATTTCACGTCAATTGTCCGTATAATTACCAAGGTACCTTGGATTTTTAAGGGTACGGAAAAATCTGCTACCTGGCGTGTCCAAAGCGATTTAAATATTCGTATTTAATTAAAATGTTTCCGTAATTAAAAAAAAAGACATTTACTAATTAAATCAGTTGTTCACACAATTTAGAGACCATACCGACCGAGTCGAAATTAAATTCAATGTTACTTGCTGTGTGCATTCTCCCAGGCGTTACAAAGGGGTTACTTTATTTAAGCGAAGAAGGCACTCACATGCACCAAAATGGAGAAAAAGGTATAGTTTGTTTTATTAAACTTATTTGGAAAGTTTCGATAATTACCTGTTAATTTATCTTGAAGTTATATAGAAAAAACAATTTGAATTCACGCGTGAGCTAATATAACGACACTATTCAACGAGATTCCTAGAAACATCGTAAGTATTAACTTTCACAAAGTATATTTGTAATGACATCAATGCTTATAAAATGGAATAACATTAAAATATCAAGGATATGTTATTTGCCATGAACAGCGCCATCTAGTCTTTGCAAGGTAAAGTATAAATACTCACACGTTAGCACTGAACGAAGTATAATAGCTTAATTAATAAAGGTAAGAAAAGCATTCTATTAAGTTTAACATGTAAATCTGTGAACAAATTAAGATGCAATAAATATATAATTAGGTACCAACCAACAAGGTAATTTCAATTTTCAATGGTAGTCAATATGTCGCAGGCAAATTCTATAATTCGCTAGATGGCGATATCGATGTAACATTTGTTACTAGAGGATCCCGCTATACAACGGCCTTCACCGAGACGTTTATTGGATAAAACTTATTGTATCCTATGTAACTTGCAGTGCCCGCGGCTTCGCCCGCGTTTATATAGTAGGTGTGTCATAGAAGTGTTTCTTAATGCCTTTTTTCGCATTATATAAATAAATAATAAAATAAAATGAATCTTCTTCTTTTCGTGTCAATGGCGATCAAAATCATATAGAACCCATCCAAAACTTAGCGACTTGGACGCCGCGATCCGTCGCCTCGAGAAGGTCTCTCATCGTGCACGTGGTGGGGCACTTCCGGCAAGTGAGCAGGTGTCCCATAGTCTGCAGTGGAGTACCACAGATACAGCCCGCGCGCGTCTCCCCACCATGCCCCCATTTTACTAAATTGGCTCCACACCGGCCAACCTCGGATCGAAGTCGGTTTAACGATTTCCACACCGGCCTTATATAAAATGAATAAAATCCTTATTGTACTTAGAGTGACGTGGGTTACATGGGTTGGTAAAGCTTCTTTTAAATTTATAAAACTGACTGGCTCGGTGGCTCAATTGGTAGTGACCCCTGCCTTCTGAACCAAGGGTCGTGGGTTCGATTCCCACCCGGGACAAACATTCGTGTGCTGAATACTTGTGTTTGTTCCGTGTCTGGGTGTTTATATTTGGTATTTAAGTATTTATTTGTGGTACCTTCGTTGTTCTGATACCCATAACACAAGTGCATAAGCTACTTACTTTGGGATCGGAGCAATGTACCTATAATGTTGTCTGATATTTATTTATTTATTATTTATTTATTTATTTATAAAAACCTGTGTTAGAAGAGTACCCTCTTCTCTGTGGTAAATGATTTTACACTTTTAAGTAACAAATGAAAAATATTACATTATCAATCTTAAAACTCAAAATCAAACTAAAAGTTGGTCGTGGCTGGCATACATTCACGTTTTAATAATTTATTGTATCTATGAGAAAATGTTTGGTTTATATAAATTCATGGACTACGAAGGAGCGTAACCATGTACATTATAAGTAAGTGATTGGGTGTGCCTGTGAGTGTGTAAGTGAGCAATAAAAGGTAGCCTATGTCCTTTCTCAGGGTCTAAAGATTGTCTGTGCCCTATTTCATCAAAATCGGATGAGAGCTATAATGCGGTAAAGTATAACAGACAGAGTTACTTTCGCATCAATAATATTATAGTAGGAATGTAATTATGTCAATAAATATAATGCATATGGGTTGCCGATCAAATTTTGGTCCATCCAGGGTATGTATTATGTGCCGGTAGTTCCATATATTGTTTTGAGCGTAAATATCCAACAACAATAAATACATTGTGATAATGCTTGCCGTGCGCGCCACGACAGGCGTTTAAAAGGGGTAGCTTTATTTCAGCGGAGACACTACATACAAACGTAAAAATGTAGAAAAAAAAATTGTACAATGAAAGGCAGTTTCGAAGTAATTTATTGATACATTTAGTAGTTTGGAAGATATCTTGAAAAAAAATCTGGAATTTATGAGTGTAAAAAACACTATAATTATTCTAAATTCCTAGAAACAATGCAAATAAATATTATTTTAAAATATATTTAATAATATTCATAAATATACAAACGCGTAAATGCAAAACAACGAGTACGTATCGGTCCATATCAATTATTTCAAAAACAGTGAACAGTGCCATCTAGTTTCATAGTACTAAAACAAAAGTACACAAGGTGGTTTATTAGAAGCGACGAATAGAATGTTTCGATTAATTAATTATAGGAAAAATTTAAATGTACAAATGTTCTTACGAAATCATTTAACGACGCTTGACGAGACGCGTGATAAGCATAAACAGTATTATTAACAATTTTTTTCGATAGATGGCGCTACTAGTCATCGGTGTATGTCGTTGTTAACTATGTGCGAGGCCTATGTCCAAGGCGGCAATCTTTGTTTCGCAAATAATTTTGTTAGTGGTCAAAAATTAAATCAAGGCAGCGTAATAAACATTTGGTCTGCAATATAACTACTCAGCCAGCAAGATTTTATGACTGATTAGCAGAGATAAATAACATGTCTGTGCATTTTATTTGATTGGTAGGCATATTTTAAACATGTGACACACCAGTAACTATAATTAATAAAGAAATCGCAGTAAGGAATCCTAGACTTGGCACGGCTTTGTCTAGATTTCATTTTTTTTTATAGTGGCTCGACATAATAGCTTCCCTACGCCTGATGGAAAGCGAAAGAGAAGCCCAAGTCGCTGTGACAACGGGCAAGTAACTGGTCAGTTACCTGTCAGTTGCCACCGCCATGCCGGCCCAACCCTAACCCCCCACGAGCTCCAGAAACGGCTACTCACCGGCAGAAACACGACCCAGAGGTCATTTGACTGCGGTATTCTATAGGGTGGAGGTCCTTCCCCGGACGGGCGGCTCAATTCATTACTTTTAGAGATAAACAAGCAGCTCCATCGAGACTTGGCTAGCTTTTGATGGGATTCTTTATAATTGAAAATTGACCTTCTACAATGAATTAAGTTTCCTCTGCTAGTCAATAGATGGCATTACCGGCATCACATAGTTGCAAATAAATACCAACCAAAACACTAATAAATAAAAGATGTCAATTATGAACAACATTTTTTTATAAATAGTAACTAATTGGATAAGTACGTTTCATTATTGTTGAGCAAGAGAAGAGATTGTATGTAGTTTTATTTTCAGCTACCAGTCAACAGATGGCGTTAGGGGTAACCGAGAGAAAGCCATAGCTACATCATTAAATTATTTTCTTAAAATAATACAATAAATTGAATTTTCATTCAATCTACGACGTAAAACAGGCGGTACATAAGTTTAACACGCCAGTATCTGCATGTCTCAGTAGATAGACTGAATTTGTTCTGGTTTATGTTGTTTTCTATAAGTTTATATAAAAGCCACCTGTGTGCGCAAAGCTATAGTGAAACGAATGATCTAATTGATAAACATTTTAGTGTACGTTGGTTTACAGGGGTTTTCGAAAAATGTTAGCTTTCTTGTTACTATGCTATTCCCTCAAGACTATTGTTTGCATTAGTGGCGCTAGTGGTAATCAATACACGTGATATGAATGGTCAAAGCCACGAAAATGTTTAACAATGCAGTCAAGTGAGATCGTTTTGAAATGGGCATGGCACAAATTCAATAAGAAGCCGCGTTTCGAAATGCAAGCGAGCGAAGGTGCGGGTGAGCCGATAAATAGTAGTCCGCCATTTTGTCATGGCGGCCATCTTGAATTCGGTTTTTATTACTATTTGCATTTATTCGAAATTGCATAATTTAATATTGAGCCAGCAGATCTGAGCATTCCTATGTGTGCCAATGACGTCGGTATTTAGTATTATTTGACGGTTAATAAAAGTTATTAAATAAAATTAAACGTATGTACAAATAAAGACTATTTGGTACGACTTCGTAATACCACACCGCTAAAAAATATAACATAAAACCTGATCACTTCATCGTCATATCAAATACATGTACGTGTATCAGGATATTATTATTTAAAACTTATAATAATCTTCAGAACGTTGCGTTTGGCGGCCTTACACTTCCCAGCACACATACCCTACGGCAAGCATATTTGCCGCGAGCGTCCTATACGGGTCTACTTTAACTTACTTTACAGCGAAGATAGTATTTAGTTACGCCATAATGCATTAATATTATGTCTTTTTTTAAACACTGGCCTGAGACTACCGATGTGGATGTGATTTCTAGTCAAATGTCTGTGTAATTACCAAGGTAGGTTTCATTTTAAAGGGTACGGAAAAATCTACTACCTCACGTGTACAAAGCGATTTAATTATTCGTGTTTGATTAAAATGCTTCCGTATTTATAGAAAAACACATTTAATAATTAAATCAATTGTTTACACAGGTTAGAGACCCACACGGCCGTATGTAATTTCAATTTATTTGCCGTGTGCATTCTTCTAGGCGTTTCAAAGGGGTACCTTTATTTGAGCGAAGAAAGTACCTACATGCACCAAAATGGAGAAAAATGTATGGTTTATCAGAATAAACATATTTGCAAAGTTTTATCATAACCTGGTCAGACCTTTTTAAATTAAATTGAAAAAACCATATGAATTCACGCGTAAGCTAATATACCGCCACTATTCTACGAGATTTACAGAAACATAGTGAATTAATATTTTTACAAATTATATTTAAAGATAAAATGGATTATCATTAAAACATCTGTTATGTACAATTTGCAATTAAATAATTATATATGGAACAGCGCCATCTAACCTTTGCAAGATAAAGTATAAATACTCGCACGTTTTATGAACGAAGTTTAAAGCTTAATTAATGAAGATAATAAAAAGCATTTGAGTTTGTTCAACACGTAATCTGTGCTAAGCCATGATCCAACTAGTATTTAATCTACAAAACAAGTTCATGCAATAAAGTGCTTACTTAAGTAAATTCATAATTTTCTCAGGTGGTCGATAGATGGCGTTACCAATACAAATTGCAGATTAGAAATCAAATCGAGACAAGACAAACGGGTAAATTAACGGAAAAATAAACGGATTTGTGTATTTAAATTAATAATCAAACTTTTGTTAAGTAGTTAATTAGTACAAAACTCTTCACTGGACTACAGCAATCAAAAAAAGGGGGTAATCTATTTATAGCACAGGTATCTAAGGCTGTATAATGCAATTACTGCAATTGTTCTAACATCCGATGAAAGACTGTTGAATTAATATTAAGAAACTAAAAGCTGAATGCTTCAAACAGGGACAGAATAACCTAAGGTGAAAGTTGTTCCATACCAAAATGAAGGTTAGAGTTAACAAATAACGCATGTATTCTGTACACACTCTCCGAATTATGTCCTATGAGTACAATAAACTGTGATGCTCA
This sequence comes from Conogethes punctiferalis, assembly GCA_031163375.1. Classification (NCBI taxonomy): domain Eukaryota; kingdom Metazoa; phylum Arthropoda; class Insecta; order Lepidoptera; family Crambidae; genus Conogethes; species Conogethes punctiferalis. Next base: position 255,744 of record JAVAXP010000036.1, on the reverse strand, counting down.
TACGTATTAATCATTTCATAAAGCAGTGCCATCTAGTTTCACAGAACTAAAACAAAGTACATACACAAGGTTGGTTCTCTCTCCCGTTATAAGCGACCAATACATGTTCCCATTAAATAAGTAAGTATCTAATACAAAATATAATAAAAAGGAGATATTAAGATGTGTAAGTGTTCAATACGTTAGCAAACTTATCAATAACCGATGCTTGAAGAGACAAGAGATAAGTATTTAACAACATTTTTCAATAGATGGCGCTATTACTCACTATTTATCTTATCGCTGTCATTGTTACATGACGTAATTTGTTGCAATAGATAACATACGAGTATAAACAAAAATCCTATACCAATTAAGTTTGGGTGTTAATTAAATGGTTAGCATATATTACTATTTTTGAAAGCAGAAGAATATTAACTGTCAGCAGAAATAGCTAATTGGTCAGCAACTCATGGCCAGCAAACAATTCAAAATCAATCAGCAATTTATGCCATTCTGGATGGCTATAATATTTTTGTACTGCGTCTTAATTATACAGGCAGCACTAAGTTTAAAATATACATACCGATCGACTATAATGCAAGACATGACTTATCTCTGCTGAGATCAATCGTAAAATCTTGCTGACCAAGTAGTTATTTTGCGGACCGAATGTTTATTATGCAAACTCACGGTATTGTATGATTTAATTTTTGACCATTATCAAAATTATTTGCGAAACAAAGATTGCCGCCTAAATTATAAATTGCTTAAAAAAAAAACATTGTATGCTGACTAAATCATTTCCTCTGCTAGTCATTAGATGGCATTACCGGCATCAGTGTGATCAATGTTCCAAACAAAAATGTGCAACAACAACTATGATGTCAATTATGATCTACAATTATTTACTAATTAGAAACTGATTTATTGAAAACCTAGAGTAACCCCATCCCCAGGGATAGTACGTTCCCTTGGTGAGCAAGAAATGTACGTAGCCAGACCCTTCTAGCAGTTTTAGGGGCTTTTATTCTCAGTTCCCGGTCAACAGATGTCGTTAGGAGTAAACGGGAGAGATATACCTAGGTACCTAATCATTTAATTATTCTATTAAAATAATATAAAGTATCATTTAAATAGAATAAACACTATATCAGTGGATCTATGAGCCATCTGCGTGTTCTTAGCTATACTTAAACTTTTTTTTAAATTGACGTTAGCTATACTTAAACGTTTGGTCACAGGGGTTTTCGAAACTATTACATTAGTACAATCACTATTAAGCCACGCATCCTACAATATGTTTCTTAGCTTTCTTAATATAATAATATCTGAATTAGTGTCGCTAGTTGCGATCAATACACGTGATATAATAAGTATGGATAAGGCCACGAGTATGTATAACAAAAGAGTGTAGTCAATTGAGATAGTTTTGAAATGGACGTGGAGACGATTCAATGTGAAGCCGCGTTTAAAAATGAGACAAGCGATGGCGCGGGTGAGCCGATAAATAGTAGTCCGCCATCTTGTCGTGGCGGCCATCTTGAATTCCGTTTTTAGGGTTCCGTAGCCAAAATGGCAAAAACGGGACCCTTATAGATTCGTCATGTCTGTCTGTCTGTCTGTCTGTCTGTCCGTCCGTATGTCACAGCCAGTTTATTCCGAAACTATAAGAGCTACATTATTGAAATTTGGTACGTAGATGCATTCTGTGAACCGCATTAAGATTTTAAAATAAAATCAGAAAAAAATCCAAAATTTTTGGGGTTCCCCATACATAGAACTGAAACTGAAAAAATTTTTTTTCATCGAACCTATACGTGTGGGGTACCTATGGATAGGTATTTGAAAATGATGTTGAGGTTACTAACATCATTTTTTTCTAAACTGAATAGTTTGCGCGAGAGACTCTTCCAAAGTGGTAAAATGAGTGTCCCCCCCCCCCCCCCCCCCCCCGTAACTTCTAAGATATGGGCATGATAAAACTGGAAAAAATATATCATGTGTATCACTATGAAAACTACTAACGAAATTCGGTTTGAATGAAATCTGGACAGTAGTATTTTTAAACGTCATAAATCAAATTACCTCATTTTTTCATTTAATTAACTCCAATATAATAAAACGTAAAGAAAACATTTATTTAGCTGTATAGTGGTACGGAACCCTACGTGCGAGAGTCCGACTCGCACTTGGCCGGTTTTTAGGGTTCCGTAGCCAAAATGGCAAAAACGGGACCCTTATAGATTCGTCAAGTCTGTCTGTCTGTCTGTCTGTCTGTCTGTCTGTCTGTCTGTCTGTCTGTCTGTCTGTCTGTCTGTCTGTCTGTCTGTCTGTCCGTCCGTATGTCACAGCCAGTTTATTCCGAAACTATAAGAGCTACATTATTGAAATTTGGTACGTAGATGTATTCTGTGAACCGCATTAAGATTTTAAAATAAAATCAGAAAAAAATCCAAAATTTTTGGGGTTCCCCATACATAGAACTGAAACTGAAAATTTTTTTTTTCATCGAACCTATACGTGTGGGGTATCTATGGATAGGTATTTGAAAATGATGTTGAGGTTACTAACATCATTTCTTTCTAAACTGAATAGTTTGCGCGAGAGACTCTTCCAAAGTGGTAAAATGAGTGTCCCCCCCCCGTAACTTCTAAAATATGGGCATGATAAAACTGAAAAAAATATATCATGTGTATCACTATGAAAACTACTAACGAAATTTGGTTTGAATGAAATCTAGCCAGTAGTTTTTTTTTAAACGTCATAAATCAAATTACCTAATTTTTTCATTTAATTAACTCCAATATAATAAAACGTAAAGAAAAACATTTATTTAGCTGTATGGTGGTACGGAACCCTACGTGCGAGAGTCCGACTCGCACTTGGCCGGTTTTTTTAGGGTTCCGTAGCCAAAATGGCAAAAACGGGACCCTTATAGATTCGTCATGTTAGGGTTCCGTAGCCAAAATGGCAAAAACGGGACCCTTATAGATTCGTCATGTCTGTCTGTCTGTCTGTCTGTCTGTCTGTCTGTCTGTCTGTCTGTCTGTCCGTCCGTATGTCACAGCCAGTTTATTCCGAAACTATAAGAGCTGCATTATTGAAATTTGGTACGTAGATGTATTCTGTGAACCGCATTAAGATTTTAAAATAAAATCAGAAAAAAATCCAAAATTTTTGGGGTTCCCCATACATAGAACTGAAACTGAAAAATTTTTTTTTCATCGAACCTATACGTGTGGGGTATCTATGAATAGGTATTTGAAAATGATGTTGAGGTTACTAACATCATTTTTTTCTAAACTGAATAGTTTGCGCGAGAGACTCTTCCAAAGTGGTAAAATGTGTGTCCCCCCCCCCGTAACTTCTAAAATATGAGCATGATAAAACTGAAAAAAATATATGATGTGTATGACTATAAAAACTACTAACGAAATTTGGTTTGAATGAAATCTAGACAGTAGTTTTTTTTTAAACGTCATAAATCAAATTACCTAATTTTTTAATTTAATTAACTCCAATATAATAAAACGTAAAGAAAAACACTTATTTAGCTGTATAGTGGCACAAAAACCGGCTACGTGCGAGTCGGACTCTCGCACGTAGGGTTCCGTACCACTATACAGCTAAATAAATGTTTTTCTTTACGTTTTATTATATTGGAGTTAATTAAATGAAAAAATTAGTTAATTTGATTTATGACGTTTAAAAAAAAACTACTGGCTAGATTTCATTCAAACCAATTTTCGTTAGTAGTTTTTATAGTGTGTTTAGTATGTAGGTAGCTATAGCGGGGAGACGCGTCAAGCAAACAACGTAGCTAGTTGCACACTGGTTTATTCTCGAATAATAGGCGGGAGCGCAGCCGCGCCTTTATCTAAAACTACCCTATAATAAATATATAACAACCCCTCCCTACACATTTAAGAACTAAAAGAATGGCTTATAGTTAACTCTAGTCCTAATCCGTCTAGACCTGACGTTTGGTTGAGCAGGCGTATCTTGGTCGCTGGCATCGCTCGGTGCGCTCTCATACTCGTCCTCATCACTCTCCTCTTCCCTGGTGTTGGTGTCTACTGGCTGCTCTGGGGTCGGAGACCGGTCACCAGGTGGTGCTGTCGCAGAGTCGATGTTAGGACTTACCGAGCTGGAAATGTCTTCGACCACATCTGGCTGCCACTCATGCTGTGATGATCCAGTCGTCTCCTGATCTTTGCGCAATCTGATCTGGTCGATATGTCTGGTTACTTCAGTCTGTAACTCGGGCACGTATACGACGTACATTACGGTACCAATTCGCCGACGTATCACGCCTTTGATCCAACAAAATTTTTGTGAACCACTAAACTTTTTAATCCACACTGCTTCGTTCTCATTCAAGTCAGGTCTAGAGGTTCCTTTATAGTGCTTAGCCTGTAAGGACTGATTACGTTCTACCGTCAGAGCGAGGGTCGTGGATGAAGGAGTGACGCAAGTCGGGTTTAGCAAGTCCAGCCTCGACCGTAAGGGCCTGCCGAATAACAACTCGGAGGGCGATTTTCCTGTGGTGCTGTTTTTGGAATTACGATAATCGAATAAGAACTTCGAAATTTTGTCCGTTGCTACATTATTGTTACAAGACAAAAGTATACCCTTGAGCCCCTTTTTTACAATTTTAACAATACTTTCGGCTTGACCATTACTAGAGGGATGGTAAGCTGGAGAAAAAATTTGTTTGATACCGTTTAAACTGCAAAAATGTGTGAACTCATGAGACGTAAAAGATGTACCGTTATCAGACACCAACGTATGCGGAACACCGAACCTAGACATAAAATCTACAAGTTTATCTATCACCGCTTTGGAGCCGTATGACGTTTTCATACAATAACATTCGACCCATTTAGAATATGCGTCTACGACAATTAAATACATTTGATTATGGAATGGGCCCAAAAAATCTAGATGTATTCTATGGAATGCGCTGGGGGGGTGCGGCCACGGCGCGAGCGGCGCGCGGCGCGGCGTCGGGCGCAGCGCGGCGCACACGCCGCACGCCGCCGCCACGCTCTCCAGGCGCCGGTCCACGCCTGGGAACCACAGGCGCGCGCGCGCCTCCGCTTTCATCTTCACTACGCCAAAATGCGAGCTATGTAATTCGTTACAAATTGTCTCTTGTAATGTGCTCGGAATCACGACCTTATGACCGCGCATTAAAATGCCATTTTCAATAGATAAATCTAACCGACAACAAAAATATGGTTTCAAATTATTATCCTTTACGCAGCGTGGCCAACCATTCAATACATAATATCTAACTTTAGATAACACGGGATCGTTATCGGTCTCGAGGCGCAGGCGCCGCCGGGCCGTGACGGGAAGGCTCCCCTCCACGACGAAGTTAACGTAAGCCCCGCGCTCCTCCGATGCCTCTCGCGCCCCCTCCCCGGTCTCGTCCGCCGGGTCGTGTCTAAGGCCCTGTCCGCACAGCGATTTTTCACCGCGCGATTTTTTTTCCGCAATTCTGTAACTCGTGCAACACTATAGAAGTATCCGCACTGGCGATTAAAAATTCGCGCGGAAAAAAAATCTGTGAATTGATGCAAAATGACCGCGATTTTTTTCCGCGCGAATGTTTTGTGCAATATGAAGTGGTACGGGCCTGTCCGCACTGCGGAAAAAAAATCGCGCGATCCGCTCAGTCGTAAACTAACAGCGCAAGGAAGATGAGATTATGGAAGGAAATATTATATAGATATATTTTAATTGGGAACAATATAGTGTTGTTGAAAAAAAACAAAAAGGTGAATAAAGCTAATAGTTTATTAATTTGCCTAATAAGTACTTTTAAATTATTATTATAAAAAAATACTGTGTCAATACTCATTAGATGTTCACATCGCCGTCGTTTTAACATCATAATTGAGCTATTGATGGAGTATCAAGTAAATTTAAATTTTTCTTCTGTCCATTGTACACGTCCGTTTCAGCCGGGAACTCCATCGAAATGACAAAATACGCGCGGAATTTTATTCGCAGTGCGTATATGATGTGATTCCGGTCGCGGAAAAAGAATCGCGCGAATTAAAATCGCGCGGTGAAAAATCGCTGTGCGGACAGGGCCTTAGGCCCTGTCCGCACAGCGATTTTTCACCGCGGTCGGTTCACCACGAAACGGTCGTGTACAATGGACAGAAGAAAAATTTTAATTTACTTGATACTCTATCAATAGCTCAATTATGATGTTAAAACGACGGCGATGTGAACATCTAATGAGTATTGACACAGTATTTTTTTATAATAATAATTTAAAAGTACTTATTAGGCAAATTAATAAACTATTAGCTTTATTCACCTTTTTGTTTTTTTTTCAACAACATTATATTGTTCCCAAGTAAAATATATCTATATAATATTTCCTTCCATAATCTCGTCTTCCTTGCGCTGTTAGTTTACGACTGAGCGGATCGCGCGATTTTTTTTCCGCAGTGCGGACAGGCCCGTACCACTTCATATTGCACAAAACATTCGCGCGGAAAAAAATCGCGGTCATTTTGCATCAATTCACAGAATTTTTTTCCGCGCGAATTTTTAATCGCCAGTGCGGATACTTCTATAGTGTTGCATGAGTTACAGAATTGCGGAAAAAAAATCGCGCGGTGAAAAATCGCTGTGCGGACAGGGCCTTAGTGTTCGAGATAAATAGTCAGCATTATTATCACTACTACGCACGTATTCTATTACATAATTATATGCTGACAAGAATATGGCGTAACGCTGTAACCGGTTGGCGGAAACCTCGGGAATGCCACGATTTGGGCCGAAAATTGTAATCAATGGCTTATGGTCAGTTCTCAGAGTAAAGGGATCGCTCCTACCATATAAATACTGGTGAAAACGCCTCACCCCAAAAATAATCGCAGTAGCCTCCTTCTGAATTTGCGAATATTTTTTCTCTGCGGGTGCCAACGTCCTAGAAGCAAATGATATAGGCCGCTCGGCGCCGCGCCGTCGGCGCAGCGCTGGGACAACACAGCGCCCAAGCCGGTGGGCGATGCGTCCACGGTCAGTATCAGTTTCGCGTCTACATCAAAATGCGTTAGCACCTGATCTGAGGCCAACATTTTTTTATTTTTTTCAAAAGCGTACTGATGTCTAGGCGCCCAAATCCACTTTGTATTTTTATGCAATAATTCGTTTAACGGGCTTAACAAAGAAGATGCATTTTGAATAAAATTTCGATAATAGTTTACGAGGCCTAAAAATGACTGCAGTTGTGCGACACTTGTTGGTGCCTGAGCCTCCAGTTTACTCTTGACTTTATCTGGTGACTTCCTGATTCCTGTTTTATCTATTACTAGCAGTGCTCGCGACTTCGTCCGCGTGGAATAGTTATTTTTTCCCCGTTTTTAGGGTTCCGTAGCCAAAATGGCAAAAACGGGACCCTTATAGATTCGTCATGTCTGTCTGTCTGTCTGTCTGTCTGTCTGTCTGTCTGTCTGTCTGTCTGTCTGTCTGTCTGTCTGTCTGTCTGTCTGTCTGTCTGTCTGTCTGTCTGTCTGTCTGTCTGTCTGTCTGTCTGTCTGTCTGTCTGTCTGTCTGTCTGTCTGTCTGTCTGTCTGTCTGTCTGTCTGTCTGTCTGTCTGTCTGTCTGTCTGTCTGTCTGTCTGTCTGTCTGTCTGTCTGTCTGTCTGTCTGTCTGTCTGTCTGTCTGTCTGTCTGTCTGTCTGTCTGTCTGTCTGTCTGTCTGTCTGTCTGTCTGTCTGTCTGTCTGTCTGTCTGTCTGTCTGTCTGTCTGTCTGTCTGTCTGTCTGTCTGTCTGTCTGTCTGTCTGTCTGTCTGTCTGTCTGTCTGTCTGTCTGTCTGTCTGTCTGTCTGTCTGTCTGTCTGTCTGTCTGTCTGTCTGTCTGTCTGTCTGTCTGTCTGTCTGTCTGTCTGTCTGTCTGTCTGTCTGTCTGTCTGTCTGTCTGTCTGTCTGTCTGTCTGTCCGTCCGTATGTCACAGCCAGTTTATTCCGAAACTATAAGAGCTACATTATTGAAATTTGGTACGTAGATGTATTCTGTGAACCGCATTAAGATTTCAAAATAAAATCAGAAAAAAATCCAAAATTTTTGGGGTTCCCCATACATAGAACTGAAACTGAAAAAAAAATTTTTCATCGAACCTATACGTGTGGGGTATCTATGGATAGGTATTTGAAAATGATGTTGAGGTTACTAACATCATTTTTTTCTAAACTGAATAGTTTGCGCGAGAGACTCTTCCAAAGTGGTAAAATGAGTGTCCCCCCCCCCCCCCCCGTAACTTCTAAAATATGGGCATGATAAAACTGAAAAAAATATATCATGTCTATCACTATAAAAACTACTAACGAAATTTGGTTTGAAAGAAATCTAGCCAGTAGTTTTTTTTTAAACGTCATAAATCAAATTACCTAATTTTTTCATTTAATTAACTCCAATATAATAAAACGTAAAGAAAAACATTTATTTAGCTGTATAGTGGTACGGAACCCTACGTGCGAGAGTCCGACTCGCACTTGGCCGGTTTTTTTTTTACATTTTTCATTATTTCTTCGCTCCTAATAGTTGCAGCGTGATGTTATATAGCCTATAGCCTTCCTCAATAAAAGGTCTATTCAACACAAAAAGAATTTTTCAATTCGGACCAGTAGTTCCTGAGATTAGCGCGTTCAAACAAACAAACAAACAAACAAACTCTTCAGCTTTATAATATTAGTTAAGATGTGCCCCAAATACTATAATAATAATAATAATAACCCCCCCAGGAGGATCACCTTGCCGTGGTGGGGGGGCTTACGGGGAGGAGGAATGAAATCCAGTCAATACATCTAGACAATACCCCATTCAGGGAGATGCATTTGCCAAAAGCTACTAACACCTTAGCTCACAAACCCTTCCCAAACTAACGATCCTCAAACCAACCCTTATGGAGACATGTCAGAACGAAGATATAATTTGCGGCCGCTTCCCGGGGGTCGCCGGGGCACACCTGGAGCCGGCGCTGGGTGTTCCAGCATGCGAACCGACGGCGACAGGGGGCTGAGCAGGCGGGCTCCCCTCGACAAATATACGACAGCCGAAAATTACTCCGAATTTTCAGATTCCTCAGACAACCAGTCATTATTTTCTTCAATTAGCCGGTCCGACTACATCCCTACCCCATCATCTGAATATAGTGAACAGACCGCGGATGTTGTTCAGGATGCAGTACATACTGATGAAACTGAACCCACCGCAACTAAAGTCTGCGCGCGCAGAAAATGGTCTACAGAAATGAATATATTCATTCTGCGCACCTACCTCCTATTAACAAATTTAGATACAAATTCGAGACACTATTTAGACAGCCTATTTGAAAAGTTTACAGAGAAATACCCCACGTTTAAAGCGAGTAAGCAAAATCTTGGTGATCAGAGACGAGCAATAATAAGGAAAAAGTTACTGCCACAAAATATAATAGACGACATATATACTGAAGTACAATGTGAACTAAATTTACCGACAACATCATCAACAGCGACCATACAATCACAGACACAAACATACACACAATCACAGACACAAACTAGATTAAGATGGACCAATGAACAGAATGAGGCAATAATCCGTATATATATGTATGCATATTACACAACTAGAAACAAATAGAACAGCTTACCGAAAATCCCTACATCAACAATTTATAGCGCAGTTCCCATCCCTCGCTCATTTAGGTGAACAAAGAATAGCTGATCAGAGAAGAACAATTATGCACAATAAATACATAAAAGAAGACAGAATGAACCAAATCAAAAAAGAAGTTGCAGATGAGCTAGAACTTCATGTGCAAAATGATGAAAATGATAATGAAAATAGTACGGTTATACGGACACAAGCAACAGAGACTAACGTCTCACCAACATACAATTCAGAGACCGAAGCCATAGCCCCAACTCCCACACCAGATGCAGCGCCTTTGCAGAGAATACCAGATATTGATAATTTATTTACACAGACATTAACACACTACTTAGAAACAGAACCCACAAAAAGGCCTTATATCCCGAAACAGAAACCATCTAAAAAGTTATTTAACATAGTTTCATACATAGATAAAGTTATACTTCCACAAAACACGAATAGAGACACAGATTTTCACACTTTACAGACCGTTATATACTGCGCTGCTTGGACAGCTGCTAAGACAAACGGGGCAAAACTAAATTTAACACTAAACGACAGGTCAAGGCAACCTCAACAAGGGGATCGAACACCAAACTGGCAAAGAAGGCTCGAAAGGAGAATCGAAAACTTCCGATGCAAAATAGCGAGATTGACGCAATATATTAATGGCAACAGGAGTAGAAATATCATAGAACATGTCAACAAAATAAAAGACCAGCACAAATTTCATTCAACACATGAAGAATCGAACTCCCAGCTCACAGAATTCCTTAACACGCTGAAACAAAAACTTCTTGTTTACTCAAGCCGCCTTAATCGATATAAAGCATGCACAGTCCGAAAAAATCAAAATAGTCAATTTATTTCAAACGAAAAACAGTTCTATCGGGACATAAAACATTCATCTACCAACATGCAAGAGAGTACCAACCAAAGCGCAAATAATATACCAGATCCAGATACTTTGCAGCAGTTTTGGTCTAACATATGGGAAACTCCTAGTCAACACAATTCCCAAGCGACGTGGATCGAAGCGGAAGTAGAAAACAATAAGGAAACTAGGCAAATGGTATATGATTCGATCCCAATAGATACATTTCAAAAAGTGGTCAATAACCTTCATAATTGGAAAGCCCCTGGATCAGACCATATCCACAGCTACTGGTACAAAAAATTTACTACAGTTCACCCGTACATTTATAACCATATAAATAATTTTATTCTTCACCCAGATACAATACCCTCATACATTACTGCAGGTACTACTTATATGCTCTCTAAAGACAAAAATGACCCATTAAACCCAGCAAAATATAGACCTATCACATGTCTACAGACAATATATAAAATAATAACTAGCTGTATTTCGGAATTAATCTATGATCATCTCGATAAGCACAATATCATGACTGAACAGCAAAAAGGTAGCAGAAAAATGAGCCAGGGATGCAAAGAACAACTGACAATAGACTCCATAATTCTTAAACAAGTATATAAAAATAATTCTGAAATATTTCAAATGTATATTGACTATCAAAAAGCCTACGACTCTGTGCCGCATACGTGGCTACTAAAAGTATTAGACATATATAACATCCACCCCACAATTATAACATTTTTGCAGAGCACTATGAAAAACTGGACTACACAACTAAGAATTACCACACGCAATGAAACTATAGACACCAATCAGATAAAAATTCAACGCGGCATTTTTCAAGGCGATGCTCTTAGCCCTCTATGGTTCTGCCTGGCATTAAACCCATTATCGAAAATGCTAAATCGTACAGGAATAGGTTACCCACTTAAACACCATACAACTAACATCAACGACCCAACTGCAATATCCGTGAATCATCTACTTTACATGGATGATATAAAATTATATGCTACTAATGAAAACGACCTTAACCTTCTAGCTACTTTAACAGAAATGTTCTCTAATGACATTAAAATGCAGTTTGGCATAGACAAATGCAAGATAAACTCTATTAAAGCCAGGCAGAATTATGGACATCAATACACATTAGCATCCGGTGAAATCATTGAACCACTCGACGATAAATCATATTACAAGTATTTAGGCTACGCACAATCACATCAAATCCACTACACCGATATTAAGAACAAACTAAAACAACAATTCAAACACAGACTAAATTCCATTCTCAAAACTCAACTCAACTCACGCAATACCGTTAAAGCTATTAATACATTTGCAATACCTATCCTCACTTATTCTTTCGGCATAATCAACTGGACTAAATCAGATCTCAAAGCCTTACAACGCATGATTAACACAACCATGACTAAATTCCGGAAACATCACCCCAGATCCTGTGTGCAACGGATAACTCTACCCAGGAAAGAAGGAGGCAAGGGAGTTATAGATATACCGAATTTACATAGTAAACAGATTGCTACCTTGAGAAAGTACTTCCATCATAAAGAAGAATTATCTGCCGTCCATAGAGCAGTGGTACAATGCGACTATAAACTTACACCACTTAACTTACACGACCACAACGTACAAAAGTCCGAAGACATTGTTGAAAATAGAACCAAGATAGCAGAATGGAGTTCTAAGTCCCTACATGGAAGACACCGCCACGACTTAAGCCAACCTAACGTCGATAAAGAAGCATCGAACGCATGGCTGACTCGAGGCGAGCTCTTCCCGGAGACGGAGGGCTTTATCACAGCGATCCAGGATCAGGTTGTTGAAACACGTAATTACCAAAAGTATATTACAAAGACCAGGACGACAGATACGTGTAGAAAATGCAATAGTTCACCCGAAACCATCCAACATATCACAGGTGCATGTAGAGCCATAGTCCAAACAGATTACAAACATAGACATGATCAAGTCGCCAATATAATCCATCAAAAACTTGCAATCAAATACGACCTCATACCACCACCACCAACCGCGTACTACAAATATACCCCATCACCGATTCTGGAAAATCAAAATTATAAACTCTATTTCGATAGAGCTATTCTTACCGACAAAACTATCCACTACAACAGACCTGACATCACATTAGTTAACAAAACCAATAAAACAGCCTTACTAATTGACATAGCTATACCTAACACACATAATTTACAAACCACAATAGCAGAAAAACTTTCAAAATATACAGATCTCAAAGACGAAATAACCAGAATGTGGAAGCTGAAAAACGTTGCAATAGTACCCTTGGTTCTTTCCACTACAGGTGTTATTCCAAAACAAATACATAACTCAATAGAAATGCTGTCTCTTCCCCCATCTACCTATTTTATAATGCAGAAGGCTGTGATTTTAAACACATGCAGGATAGTAAGAAAATTTCTACAAACTGACTCATAATAATAACTTTACTTCATTTATATCATCATCATCACAAACGAATCCATCTGAGATACACTTGGCCTAGGCCCGTGGACTTCAGTATTCCAGCGCCGCCGTAGGCTGCTGAGAAAACCTAAGGTTTTTCAAAAATAATAATAATATAATTCATTTATTCTCTCACCACAAAGATAATTAGGTCTATGTACATGTTGGCTTAATATTTATGTATTTCTAGGAACTGTAGTGACCTAAATCCTTGTGAGAGACTGGTGCCTGATGGAGGTTTAGGAAAAACCTGTAGGACAGGTCACCAGGGCCCTCCCGCGGATGTTAGACCTTAGCACATATTTGCTGCATTTCAATTTTGCACAAAGCACATTAGGTGGATCATTTACCTTTAATAGTGGAACAAAAAAAAAATAAAATTAAACAAGAGAAAAAAAAACAAAAAAACAACTGAATTTCTTATGTCCTAAGATGTGTCTTGTGTTGTATGTTTTGTATAAGCGTGTGTGTGTGTGTAGGTCTGTTTATAGGGTGTGTAATTGTGTGTGGGTTTGCGTTTTAAAGTGTGTGAGTTTGTGTTCTGTGTGTGTATGTGTATGTATGTGGGTGAGTTCGTGAAGAAAACTTGGGTTATTGTATTATTTAGGAAGGTCCAGGATCTTTTCAGTCTCTTCGTAATTTAGCGCCTTAAGGTAGGTCATTAATTTCTTTTTGAGATGGTATTTATTTAACGGATATATATTTATTTCAGGTAATACTGTATTTCATTTTTGTAAAAATCACATTTATTTTTCTGTAGTGTAAACCCGGCGGATTCTAATCTCTCTAACACTGCATGTAGCCTATTTTTATGTTCTAAGTACGTTTTCCCAGTCACACAGACATCATCTAACAGACAGACGACTCCCTCAATGCCAGCCAGAACGCCTTCCATTACTCTTTGGAAAATAGCCGGGGCGCTCGCCAAACCGAACACTAGGCGCGTATATTTAAATAAACCGCGGTGAGTGTTGATACAAGTTAGCTTTTGTGCAATCTCCGATAACCTGCACTGATTGTAAGCCATAGAAAGGTCAATTTTCGAAAATTGCTCTCCCCCGTGTAACTTAGCAAAGAACCAAAACGGAGACTATGTACGACAAAAAGTTAACACCGAGTTAGCTGTTAGGAAAATGAATTTGTTAAAGGTGAGGATTTAGTAAAATGCTGTTTACAAATAAGTATACATGTTTTAATACTTAACTAGCTGTACCAGCGGCTTCGCACGCGTTGGTATCTGATTTCAAAAATAACGGACTTCTATAACATGGTGCCTAAATTTCAAGTTAGAACTCTAGCAATGTATAATGGTGAAAAATTTCTTCCGTTTTCCTCCCTCCCAAACCTTCCCTACACTGCTCTGATCCTATTGTAGCGTGATGAAAAGTATACTATAACCTGCCCAGGAGTATATGAAAAATAAATGTACCTACCAAGTTTCGTTAAAGTTAAAATTCATCTACTTAGGTAGTAGTTTTTAGGGTTCCGTAGCCAAAATGGCAAAAACGGGACCCTTATAGATTCGTCATGTCTGTCTGTCTGTCTGTCTGTCTGTCTGTCTGTCCGTCCGTATGTCACAGCCAGTTTATTCCGAAACTATAAGAGCTACATTATTGAAATTTTGTACGTAGATGTATTCTGTAAACCGCATTAAGATGTGACAATAAAATCAGAAAAAAATCCAAAATTTTTGGGGTTCCCCATACATAGAACTGAAACTCAAAAATTTTTTTTTCATCAAACCTATACGTGTGGGGTATCTATGAATAGGTATTTGAAAATGATGTTGAGGTTTCTAACAACATTTTTTTTCTAAACTGAATAGTTTGCGCGAGAGACTCTTCCAAAGTGGTAAAATGTGTGTCCCCCCCCCCCGTAACTTCTAAAATATGGGCATGATAAAACTGAAAAAAATATATGATGTGTATTACTATAAAAACTACTAACGAAATTTAGTTTGAACGAAATCTAGACAGTAGTTTTTTTTTAAACATCATAAATCAAATTACCTAATTTTTTTCATTCAATCAGTGGTACGGAACCCTACGTGCGCGAGTCCGACTCGCACTTGGCCGGTTTTTGTTTTTATAACGAACATCCAGACAGACAGACACAGACTTATCGATCACAAATCACTCCATGGCCAAACTGGATGAAAACTGCAAAGTCAAGAGAAGATTGGCAAAATTTGGAGGAGGCCTTTACCTACAAAAGGGTTCTTGCAGACTAGAATATAGGAGAAAGAAATAAATAGTAAATAGTAATAGTAAATAAATAAATAAATAGTACTAACATTAAATAGAAAAACACTTCAATAACTACTAACAATAACTATGTAACATTTAATTTGTCTTGTAAGAAATATAGGCTTTTTTATTTTATTTTTATTTATTTATTAATCACTCCATGATAAGTATTGATAGAAATTGGATAGTAAAATGCTATCAATAAATTCCGTTTTTAACAGACTTCAAAAAAGGAGGAGGTTCTCAATTCGTCTGTATGTATAATATTTTTTTATGTAGGTATGTTAACCGATATTTCCATAAAATGTAGATGGATTTAAAAAAAATATTGACAGAGGACACTTCTAAGGTAGTCCCATTATTACCATTTCACGATCTTATGATGGGATCCGGGAGAAATTGAGGGCTTCAACCAAAAATTGTATGCTTGTATAATGCTGTTGTTACGTTACATAATCATATCTTAATCAGGTACCTATATGCTACCAGGCGTCAACATCTGGTGCTGATGATGAAGCCACAGAACTTCTTAACGGTTAGGAATTAGGGGAAAGTACTGCCATTAGTATGGAAACTAGGTAGTAGTATGTACGTATGCAGGGCTAATAGGGCAGGTGGTTTGGTAAGTGTAATTTGCTTGATTCTAGATCGCAATCTTCACTTGACTTAAAGAAAAATTCTCTTTCCTAAGTAAAACTCTTAAGGACATTAACTAGCCTTTATTCAAGTTCACAACACATTAATAATACAACTTTAATAATACAACTAAAAAGGCAGTTGCTACTTCACGGTATATTTCTCCTAGCCCCAGCTTCATGGTTTTTGTCTGATGAAGGATTCTGATTGCTTTGAGGAAACACCTTTCTAACTCCAGGTGTTTCTATGGAGATCCTTTGTCACGAGGCTTCATTGGCTTCATCACTTCAGGGTTTGTCTCTGAGGACACTACTTTGTCACTCCAGGGCTTTCTTCAGAGGCCACAGTCGTAACTTGGCTTGCCAACTTTTTTTACAAGAAATAAAGTATATTGAGGCCTAAGAAAATAAATTAAACAGTATTTTAGAAAAATGAACAGTATTTTAATTATTTAATAATATTAATTTTATTTACGGGGGATGTAAGGGAGCGACCTTTCAACTTTTCGCTCCAAGCCACCTCACCTGCCCGTGATGCGTCCTGCCGAATAGCGAACGAGGCGACCGAAGGCGGTATAACCACCACAATTGAAGGCGTAGCTAAGTATCACAGACCGATGACGGGCGATAGCGTCACCGGAGCGAGAGGCTACGCCCTGCGATCGCCAACCCGCCTACCCAGCGTGGCGATTATGGGCAACTTCTCCAAATGGTCTCACATAAGCCACGGCCCCCAGTTCCCGGCGGCCCCGCTATCCCTGGTCACGGTGGCGACCACGACGGGCGGGGCGGGGGGTGCCAAGAATCACCGGGCTACGGCAGGCCACCACACCAAACTTACCCTGGCAGCGTACAACGGACGCACACTAAGGCTTGACTCGCATCTGGCGCAGTTGGAGGTGGAACTTGGGAAAATTAGGTGGCACATACTAGGGCTATGCGAAGTCCGAAGAGAGGGGGAGGCTACCGTAACCCTAGAGTCAGGCCACCTTATGTACTTCCGCGAGGGAAACCAAAAATCCAAAGGTGGCGTTTCTGGTCAATAAGTCCCTCTCCGACAACGTGGTTGGTGGAAATGTCCAGTGAGTCGAACAGGGTAGCGTACCTTATTATTAAGCTCACCGAGAGGTATAGCCTCAAGGTGGTTCAAGTGTATGCACCGACCTCACTGAGAACAAGTGCGTTCTGGTCCAGTACTCACAAATTTTTTTTATTTAGTTAGAGGGTTCTCCCTCTAAATAAAAAAAAAATGTGTGAGCGTGCGTCTAAGTCTCACACGTATAGTGTAACATCTTTGATGCTGAAAACAGTATATTTTATACTTTTTTTTTGTTCAACAGTAAAAAGTATTTTGTAGTGAAAAACAGTATAATACTGTTTTTAACAGTATAGTTGGCAACCCTAGTCGTAACTCGAGGGTATCTCCTGTGAAGGCATCTTCAAGATAACATTCTTCTGTGCTGTAAAGTGTGCTTCTAACTCTTCGATCTTCGTATACGGCGATGAGAGCACTTTTCTCGCTTGTATTAAGCGATGCTTGTATAAGTACGATGGAGCGCGCTCACCTATTAATAAGTCTTGAAAACTTGATCATATTTCTCGGGAAACAAATAATCCGGCAAAGAGTTCCACAAAGAAATCCGGCAAAGAGTTATATTCTAAAGTTTTGACACTACGAGTATAAGTATGGGTGCACAAAAGTTTCGGTGGCCTCTTGGCTTTTCAGCTGTTTTAATAATTTAAATGGTACTAATTTTCTATTGGAACAAATGTTAAATAAATATATCTCGCGTTGGTAGGTATTCAATTATGGGACATTTATTTAAAAGGTGCTCTATACCTATCTTATTGTTACAGCAGATCTTGAATCTTTCAAGATAAGCCTTGTGATACCCGTGGCCGGTTAAAAATAGGTCATTATTAGTAAGGAATAAGGTAAGGATTTAGTAAAATGCTGTTTACATATAGGTACTTTTTTAATATTCTTAGATAGAAAATGGGTATAGAAAACGCATTCGCTGGGAATACCTCTAGTATAGCAGAAAGAGCATTTCAATTTAGTCAGTTACTAGTATTATCTCTACCTCCTACCTCTTATAACTACCTATTTTTGCAGCGTTTCTGTAGTCACTTCTGGAGGCGGCCTAAGTTAATGCAGGAATAGGTTTTGGGGGAGATTACATTAGCAACCTCTCGGTAAAATCCTGGCGAGACGCTGTCGTAGCTTTATAGTTATCCTCTGATGTCGGAATCGAGTCTGAACACCGTCGTAGCTCCAGAGTTATCTCCTGGTAGAACACCGTCGTAGCTCCAGAGTTGTCACCTGGTAGAACGCCGTCGTAGCTCCAAGTTATCTCCTGTAGGGCAGCGTCATAGCTCGATAGTAATGTCCTGTCAGAATACCGTCGTAGCTCTAGGGTTATCTCCTTTTAGAACACCGTCGTAGCTCCAAGTTATCTCCTGTGAGGGCAGCGTCATAGCTCGATAGTAATATCATGTCAATAACACCGTCGTAGATCCAGGTTTATCTCCTGTGAGGGCACCATAATAGGTTCAGGATGGAGATAGTAAAAAAAAAGGCATTCTTAACTAGTAGTACATTCAGATAATGCAATATTAAATACATGCTCTATTTAATACAACACTCAATGATAGAAAATTAAATTACGTAATGTATAACTTACAGTTTTTGTAATAACTAGTACCTAGCCCTTAACACACAATAATAGAACGCCTGGCAATAAGAACAGAGCCAAATTAGCTAAGACTATTTGTATGATACGAGCCGAATGGTTCTGGAATCTTAGCAAAGTTCAATATGCAGACCTTTAAGATCTTTCAAGTTTATTCGCTATACTGGTTCTCAGGTGGCCGTTGGTTCTACAGAAAATTACTTCAACACATTGTTACGCATTACACAAATTCACAATCCCTTTGTTTAAACAAGCCAACGCAATACAATTTAATAATTTACGATTACGAAATCACAAATTACGTCTATATGATTAACGTGTACATAATTGTCATCAATCAAGTAATTTCTTTCACTGAAGTGCAGAATTCTCTATGGAGTCCGGTGGCGAAAAAGGTAAAACGTAAACAAAAACACACGTAACATTGTTTAAAAGGCCAATATGATATGAGCGTATCTTTCGAAAATTGGTTATAAATTGTTTTGTTTGTCGTCCAAGCCGAATAATTAAACGATGATGAGGAAGTTGTGTGGGTAAGGTATAGGTACCTACATGTAAATTCGTAGATAAACAAGATTACAAGAAAAATGAAAAAGAATCATTGCAACACAGAAATGAAACATAGCAATCGTTGTTACACCTGCAATAGAACACAAATTATGTAGACACGATAAAGTATACAAATAGTACGAGTAAATTACTACCACGAAATAAATGTAGGCTGACGAGTGTCATGATTTTTAATATTTGTCTAATTATTGCCCTCATTATTTAGTATATTTTGTAAGAATTAAGTGGCAACACAAAAATTACATGGCAACATGGACAGCGCGCCTCTCTGTCGGCAAAATAGGCGGGAAAAAAATGGAGGGAGAAGCTGTGCTGGGCGGATGGACGAAGCAAGCGATTCATTCTTTTACCAGCTTGGACCGAAGACAGACATCGAGGGAAATCTATGTTCGACGAATAATTATTTAAAATGTGATAAGTCTAGTTGTAATACAGTTATACCAGTATAATAAATTACTCAAAGTTTAAAGTAGTTTGATTGGCGTCACAATTCGGAAGCGGAAAGACACCTGCAGCCTACAAGGTACGGAGTAGAAATACTCTTCAAATTATTATAATTAATATTAATATACACGAGATATTAATATAGACAAGATATTAAAGGCCGTCACTGTAATTTTTCTTTAAATTCAGCTTTTATTTTTCTCTTCTCTTCTTTTCCATAATAAGTAATGCCGTCACGGACATTTGGTTGGGGCTACTCTCTAACAATGTTACTTGGCGGGTAGTATTGAAATAATATGCGAGTGTTTGAAATAATATGGCGATTGGATTTCGCCAGCACTGACAACAGCTTGAATAATATTTGATCAAGGCTACTCTTTGATAGTGCTATTCTTGCTGGTCTGCCTGAAATAATTTGTCGCGGATTCTATTTGGTCAAGGCAACTCCTTGATAATAGTCCGCGACGGATTCGCTGGCAAACGTCGGTGCTAGAATTTTTATATTTATTGCATAAGTATTTTCTGGAGCGGACTGCAACTTGAGTAATGTTCGAACAAGGCAACTCTTTGTTAATGTTACTCTTGTAAGCCTAATAAGGTTTATCGCACGACCCATTTGGTTAAGGCTACTCTTTAACAATGTTGGTCTGCGATAAAACGTTAGACTGCGGTCGGTATTAGAAAAAGCTAAACGTTGGTTGAAATTGCGCTGTTATTGAGAAGATAAATTTTGTGAAGAGAAGAGAAAGTGAGAAAGTAATTTATTTGATTACATGAGTTACATTTTGTATATCACAACTGGAAACGAAACAGTATTTTTCGCTTGCTATGCCAGATATCGCTCGTCAGACTAATTAACAATGCCTATCGCGTCATAGGAATCTGAGCGTTAAGTGTAGCTTAGAATGAGTTCAAAATGCTATGTGACAGACTGATTGTAAGCGGTGCATTAACTTTTTGTGTCCATTTGCTTACTTATGCGGTACACAGTTATTATAACACAAGCTAGGCCGAGCTTGTATTATACGTACGTACTAATTCCTTCCCAATGTCTTTTAGTAAATACAACGATATAGGTATACTAATGAAAGTTGATATATTTGGTTTGGTTATATTTCTGGCCTTAGTATTGAGTAAATGGCCTATTTTAGTTTAAAATATGTATGTATGTTCAAAGATTACTTCGCTTAGATTGCATACGCTTCACAAAATTTAAGGCTATAAATGTCGTGGAGTTACATGTACAAGAGAAGGCTATGTATGCCACTACCACTACTCCCACAAGTAATTTAATTTATATAGGTGAAGAGAGTGGTGTTAAAGGTTTGATTTTTACTGATACTGCTACCGCACCAGATTCTCTCGTACACACACAAACACACACACACACACACACACACACACACACACACACACGTACTTTAAAAAATATATATGTATGTATATAATTATGTAATTTTTAGCATGTACACAATGAAGTATTAAAGAAATATTAATAAGAAAGTAAATGAAGCATTAACGAAGTCGTCTCACTACTCTGTCGTCGTCCTTACTATTATTTATATATATGTATATTATTTTATATGTATGTGTATATTATATTAATATGAGCTATATTGTATTATTTTGCTTTATGAGTATGTATTTATTTAAGTAATTTTTGCTGTTTAATTTTATTGAACTCTGCAGCACACTACCTACATTTATTTCTGCTTAGCCCAATGGTTGACTGGTAGAGAATGCCTATGCGGCATTAAGTCCGCCTTTTGTGCACTATTTCTATCGTGCAATAAAGAATAAATAAATAAATAAGTATTTAGCTTTTAGCTCTTAATACTTGAGCCGGCCGTGAGCCTCTTAATGTTTGAGCCTAATGACCTGAAGCACGTGCATTCACTTGCCTAGGCCAGGCATCCGTCTCATCACACATTATGTCACAAGTTTTATAATAGCCTGTAACATGTACCCTGTGAAGAGAAATAAAGACACACGCACACGTACACATACACGCACGCACAACGCACAATCGAATGTTATATTGATTAAATTTGAATTTTTAAGGAAATCTGAAATGACAGAGCCATGGCCAATAGGCCTTAATAATTTGGTATAACATATACTCATTAATGAAATCTAATGGATACGCTGTTGATTTCAAATAAATGAATTAATATATTATTAAACAAGTAATTGGAGCCTAAGTATGTCTCTACGGAGCCATGTGCGTTCCACAAGTAATTGGGGGCTATGTGTGTCTCTATGGAGCTATGTGCGTTCCACAAGTAATTGGGGGCTATGTGTGTCTCTACGGAGCCATGTGCGTTCCACAAGTAATTGGGGGCCATGTGTGTCTCTACGGAGCCATGTGCGTTCCACAAGTAATTGGAGATTATTTATGTAATAAATTATTTTCTTGCACTTATTCATACACATACACACACATTCATACACATACTCGTCATTGTATTCTTTGTTTGGGATATAATCCGTCTAAATCAGGAGGTGGGCGTTAACGTTAACCCCGCGACACGGTTTCGCACTATTGCGGATATTATCATACACCGATGCTAACTGTCCTAATTTGTAATGTTCCAATAAAGATTTTTATTTATTTATTATGTATGTCCCTAAGTAAGACAAGACCCCTCTAAGGAGCTATGTATGTTTAATGAATCAGTACTAATGAATTTTACCAATTATAATTTAACTAAGTCTTAAAATTAATGTAATAATATCCGGACTGAGCCGAGGCTTGTATTTTTTTTAATCCTCTATTTCAAATAAATGCAAACGATAGATGGGATTTCTAAAGTACCTACTTGTCAGTTCGCCAATAGGGATATAGATGATATTTCACAAAGTAGGTACACAATGTGTTCTGGAATGGATTACGTCGGCGGTGTAATTTTCCTTTGCAGAAGTAATGGCAATTGACTACATGATGACTGCTCCGCTTGGTGGAGTCCAAAGGGCCGCAGACGAGTTGCTCAAGGCACAAGCAGCAAGGGACCATTGGTGGATGTCGATGCAGGCGAGCAGCTCGTAGTATCCGTGTGATGTTGTCCGTTGTCATCAGGGAAGTCTTGGTGGCTCGTAGTATAATTTTATTTATTTTATATTAGACTGTACTTAAATCTATGTGAATGTAAGTAATTCTATAGATTGACACTATCAAGAACCCGGGGCGGTCGATTTGTTTTTGTTTTGATATTACTCTTTTTATTTTTATTTTTTTCCATATAAGACATTATTCACTACAGAGATACATGGATAGATAATTTAAAACTGGGCTGTGCCTGTATCAACTTGTCAAAGTTAGTGAGTGACATCGAAATGAATAGGTACTATATGACAAAACCATTTATTTCTCGTGGTATTTACAGATGGGTTACATATTATAAATAAAAAAATAAATAAATAAAACCTAAGCTAAACTAATATGTACAAACACTAATACGTAATAGGTACTATTGAATTTATTAAAATTTAGAACCTGCGTAGGTACATCCATTTTCAGTGTTAAATTTATGACAGATGGCATTTCTTATGTAAGGATATATCATGGTACAGTTTGGTATGTAATGGGATGTTGATCACCGAAATATTTTTTTTAAATGGTGCCCATTTAAATTGAATGGTTCCCTAAGTGAAGCATGTTAGGCTTAGTTTGGGGCTAGATGGCGATGAGTGGCCCAGCGTGGCATGTCTTGGGTTATTTATTATTATTTATTATAAGTACATACACTATCACATATATACACATCAGGCACGATGGGCACAAACCTACCTAACTGGGGTGGAAAACTAAGAGGTTTGCCCCCCCCTAATATGGATATAAAACCGGACCTTCCAGTTAATTTGTTATAGATTTACAATTATAAATTGTAATTGTTTCTGCGATACAGGCCCTGAGGTTAGTACAGCGGCAGCTGATAGTTTTTTCTAGGGATTTTGTAATATGTATTTGGTTATCTCAATTGAATTGTATGCGGGGAACGATTTTTATTGGATAGACATTTTTTTTACATAACTTAAGTACACGTACGTGATTATTATTTATTTTATATTAATAAAAAAAGGGGAACGTTCTAACTATAGAAATGTAGGGCACTAGGTACTCTAGTCCACTTAGAGCAGCTCGATGTCCAAGTGTGGTATCAAGGGTGGTCTGCGCCATGCACGCTCGTGACAAATCAGAGTACATCTCTGGCGTATTGTTTACTTTCACATGCGTCAAAATATTTCGTGAACTATTCCCGCAATATTAGTGGACTTGCCTCTGGGGTAGGAATTTGTTTATTGCTAGAGTGCGGTACATAATATTACAGATGATTATGTATATTAAAGAAGTAAACACATTCAGAGCGTACAAATATTATGTCAAGTTGTCAAATTAAGTAGATTGTTACATATCAAATTAAATTAATTATTGAATTGAATACATACAAATGAGATTCATTATACGTCAAAATAACTAAACCCCAAAAACATTTTCATGTAAAATGTAGCCAAGACGAGGAGGGCGAGACCACATTGCGTGCACTGTCAAAAAGTTATCAAATGTCATGAAGAGCCAAGCTGATGACAACTCTACACGCCCCCAATAGGGAATATGCATGAAAAATAGTTTCAGGTATTTACTAATTTATCGTAAAATAGATCAAAATCTACTACGAACAGTGAAAACAAAATCAAAATTGGTTGAAAAATGGGCGAGATACAGTCATTGAAAGTGAATATATCCGTCTCTCTCTCGCGAAACAGATTTTTCTATGGAGTTAGTACGGCGCTTACGGTACGTGACGTCAACTACCGCATCGGATCTCTCTGTCTAATCAATAACTTTAACGCTTTATAACTCGCTTAATAGAAAAGATAGTTTAAAAATTCTTCGATATTTATGTATCTGGAAGACAAAAGATCTCAATAAATCCATAAAAAAAAGTCATGCATATTCCCTATTATTCTACAATCACAAATGTAACATCTTTGCAAAAATATGTGGATGGCCGTTTCGCATATAATGAGGGTATATTTTTTCATTTTCACAATAGTTCTTACGAAAGCTCAACGGCCAAGCCACATATTTTTGCAAAGATGTTACATTTGTGATTGTAGAATATTTGGGGGCGTGTAGAGTTGTCATCAGCTTGGCTCTTCATGACATTTGATAACTTTTTGACAGTGCACGCAATGTGGTCTCGCCCTCCTCGTCTTGGCTACATTTTACATGAAAATGTTTTTGGGGGGATTTCACTTCTTTTTGTAGGTTGCTTGTTTATTGCAGTATTGTATTTTAACTTATTTTACCTATTTTTTTAGTAATAATTCCCTGAATATATATAAATATATATAGTGCGCAGTCAGTTCATCATCATCATCAGCCTATAGCAGTTCACTGCTGGACATAGGCTTCTCCAGTTGTTCGCCACTTTGGGCAAACAACTAGAGGCTTTACCCGTAATCGCCACGCTGGTAGTAACTAATTATTAATCTGTGACGCTGGGCAGGTCGGTTGGCGATCGCAGGACGTAACTCCTCGCTTCGGTGACGCCCTCATCGGCCTGTGATATTTAGCTACGCCTTCAATCGTGATGGTTACCTATACCGCCACCAATCGGTTTCCAGATCCTCATCCGTTATTCAGCAGGATGCACCACGGGCAGGTGAGGGTGCCTTGTTGCGAAAAGAGGATGGCTCGCTCTTACATCTTACGCAGTCAGTTACTATTTATCATATGATTATGTATGATATCAAGGAATCTTTAAGCATCAAAATTAGTGAAAGTTTCATACAAATTGCCATCCCCTAATTTTAGGGGTTGGGGGATAAAGTTTAAAATTTTATAATTTCCGTCTAGCTTGTATGCTAATAGCAGCTTACGTACGTAATTTCAGCTTTCTAGACCTTCAGGAAGCACCTTAAGAATATTTTGCTTCATACAAATTGCCATCCCCTAATGTTAGGGTTGGGGGGGGTAAAGTTTAGGTGTTTATAGTTTTTCTCTTGTTTGTATATTAATAGCCACATACATACGAAATTTCAGCTTTCTAAGACTTCAGGAAGTACCTTTAAAAAGTAATTTTCATACAAATTGCCATCCCCTAATTTGGGGGGTCGGGGGGTAAAATTTAAACTTTTATCATTTTTTTCTTGTTTGTATACTAATAGCAGCTTACATACCCAATTTCAGCTTTCTAAGACTTTAGGACGTACCCTAAGAATTTTATGTTTCATACAAATTGCCATCCCCCAATTTTAGGGGTTGGGGGGGTAAAGTTTAGGTGGTTATAGTATTTCTCTTGTTAATACATTAATAGCCATATACAAACGAAATTTCAGCTTTCTAAGACTTCAGGAAGTACCCTAAAAAAATATTTTTCATACAAATTTCCATCCCCTAATTTGAGGGGTTGGGGGGGAAAAGTTTAGACTTTTGTAATTTTTCGTTTGGTTATATACCAACAGCAAGTTACATACCAAATTTTAGCTTTCTAGGACTTCAGGAAGTACCCAATAATTTTGATGATCAGTGAGTCAGTCAGTCAGTCAGTCAGTCAGTCAGTGACGAAATCGGAGGTTTTTACACATTAATAAAATCCAAAGTATCAAAGCTACGGTATTCAAACTTTGTATGTTTAATAAGTGTGCTGATGGCATTCTATCTTTAAAATTTTAACTATCCGGCATCATGCAAACCAAAGTTATGAGGGTTCAAAAAAACGGCGAAACCTTTCGAGAAAAGATAGGTAGTGCCCTTGCGCTTCGCTTGGCTCGTCTTGGCGAGGGCACGACCGTGCCCTCAGATTATTAGAACACCTAATTATACAACCAGAATAACATTATAAGGCACATACATACCATAATTTCAAAATATCATTAAAAATCAAAGTAAACAAAGCAAGTCACACGTGTGGTCAAAATATTCTTTTAAAATAAAAACAATGTTGAATAAGCCATATTCTAAGCTTACTAATTGTCATATCATTTGCGTTCATGGGTAACTTATTATATAATTTGACAGCCAATGACCGACTGTTCCTTGAATGCACAGCTGTTTTCATTGAAGGCATGATTAATTTATTTGGACCTGGAATGTCGTACAGTCTTAAATTAATAGCTCTGGGTGAGTTTTAACAGGGACTCGCACCTCATATAAATATAAGCAAGGGACAGAGAGTACTTTCAATTGTTTGAACAGAGTCTAGTGAGATCAAACTATCTGCTGGCTAACAAATAACTTCTTTGGGGTTTGAGGTTTTCTAGGAGGCGAAGGGAGATTTGGTTAAGGGTGGACGTATCATAGGTTTGAAATTGGGAGGGACAATAAATTTCAGTAAAA
Organism: Conogethes punctiferalis; assembly: GCA_031163375.1. Lineage (NCBI taxonomy): Eukaryota > Metazoa > Arthropoda > Insecta > Lepidoptera > Crambidae > Conogethes > Conogethes punctiferalis. The sequence goes on along the minus strand of JAVAXP010000036.1, from coordinate 228,779 downwards.
CACTTTAATGATTATGTTTCAACATTGGGACAATGTCACTGAATTTCATTGGGCTTGGAAAACGACCTGAATTTACGTATCTACTCATTAAATTGGTTATTAATTATAGCTAATGTAGGGAAATGGTGTGAATAATTTATTTTAAGACCATCATGGGAGATCATCGGTCCTTACAAACTTTATTTCTTGAAGGTTGAATGTAGTTATACAGTCTATATGGGATGTCTACTGTTTATGGATAACCTCGTCCTAAAGAAGGTTACGCTATATCCCTGTGATCATTATATTTTACGATTTTTTCTAATAAGATGAATGACAATTTGATCTTTGTCATAGTGGGCGACCTAATGACCATTAGAGATTCATCAAACCAAATCAAATTGTGTTTGTCAGAACAGGTTACAATAAAATAAACAAATAGTTATAGTTGGGTCTGCCTGTAAAGGCGTATAAATATATTTGGTGTCAGAAATATCTCTTTACCACCGAGAGATAAGACACAATAACAAAATATTGTTATTTATTTGTACGTACGTTCATTACTTAATTGCCACTGGCTATTGGAGGGGTTGATGAGTCTGAATGTCGTAACCAGTTTTCAGTTGGATTTGACACAGTGGATTGGCCAGTTTTCAGTGCTGCCCAATGGCCTCTCCCAATGGTCACCACTTTGATCATACACTGTCAAATTTATTTTGCATCAAGGCTTTGAATAAGAACTGTAAACAATACTACTTTATTTATATAAAATGTCGTCACAAGATAATAGTGAATTTGAACTTTCAAAATAATTAATGAATTCAAATTTGTTCACATTTTCCAATTGGCTACCAATAGGTATCATTAAAATAGTATTTTTTTGGAGGTTGTATTTACTTACTAATGTGTTTCAGAATCACTGTTTTAAAACGTTTTTGCGACCGAGAGGGAAAAGCAAAGAAGCTGCCGAGATTTTCTGCACAGGACAAAGCTAGTTACTAACCTGAGAACGATCTGACTCGCACTGTCAGGCCTGTAAACTACAAACAGTTTTGCAATTATCATCACAAGGTCTCTTTTTTGGAACCAATGTGTATTCCTCATTTCTCCTTGTAACACTTTAGTGAAGATGTTATTAGTAAAGTATTTGAATCTAGTGTATCGTCTAGTAGCGGCTAGTTAGGCTTCTCTTTTTCTTTCACATTTATGTCTATCGTATGCATAGGCACAGTAAATAGTTAAGTATGTAATATTAGTTTTTATTGTTTTCTTTTTAATTTCAGTTTTATATATTATATAATAGGTATACACCTAGCTGTCAACTATTTATTTTAAGACATTTGTTCAATTGTTCCTGTCACATGTTAGTCTCATATGTGTATACTTTGAAAACTGTGTCAATCAATTGGAATACTACCACCGAATGTCATGATTTTATATTTACCCGTTAATGATTAAAACTGATGTGGCATACATATTGTACGAGGACATGCAAGGTTGTAATTTAGCAGTAATTTGTTGTTGTAAGTCAAACTGTTTTTGTGTTATTCATTTAGTTCTAATGTCAGGTTCTCATTTTATTGAGACGGCGCTTTAGCACGATTGGTTGAATCATATGTTATTTGTCTCATATGTGTAATCATATATTGTTAAATGATTGTTTGGATTGGCTTTTTCCTTAAATAATTATTATATAGTGGTGCGTCGGGAGACGGCACGCTGTCGGATGGCCGAATGTCATGATTTTTAATATTTGTCTAATTATTGCCCTCATTATTTAGTATATTTTGTAAGAATTAAGTGGCAACACAAAAATTACATGGCAACATGGACAGCGCGCCTCTCTGTCGGCAAAATAGGCGGGAAAAAAATGGAGGGAGAAGCTGTGCTGGGCGGATGGACGAAGCAAGCGATTCCAGCGTTGCCAGAATGTTACTTTTGTAACATTTTACGTTACTTTTGGCCCTCCAATGTTACTTCCATGTTACACCACACTCAATGTTACTTTTATGTTACTTTTGGGAATTTCGAACAAAATCGTGTATCGGAACGCATTTATGAATATAATTTTAAGTCATGTTGGCACGCTTGATAGAAAACAACATGGCGTTGTTGGACAGACTGACCATGGACTGACCAACTAATACGATTGTTTGTCAAATCTACTTATTCACTCACTCGTGTGTATTTCTCAATCTTTCATCCCGCTTACGTGTGCAAGCGTCGGATTTGTTTGTGGATGTGACGACGATGACGACCGCCTTCGACACTCGCTCGCTCGGTCGGTTCGTCGGCACTTGATTTTCTTCTTTCAAAGTTTGTATTGTATTCTTCTTGTACTAAGTATTGTGTTGTTTTGTTTGTGATGAATCTAAGTATTGCCATAACTTAAGAAGATTGTTGTGTATGTGAATGTTGTTGTGTATGTGAATCACAGGCACGACGAAGATTTAAATCAGGTTAGTATTGAAAGACATTCTTAAAATGGTTGATTGGTATATTTATTTTAATTAATTAAACACACGTTTTTGACTTTATTTATTTTTCTAGCATCACCAGTCGATTATTCGATAAAAAACAATTAATAACCACGAAATTAGCTACACTAATGACTGAAAATACAAGTCATGTATTCATTGATGACAAAGCAGGTTGGTATTGAACGACATTCCTAAACTATGAATAACTATATTATTTAGATACAAATAACTGACTGTTACATTTTTATTTTCAGCATCGCGAGTCGATTGTTCGATCAACAATAATAACGAATTGTTAAGTTTAATAAAGGGGCGGGCGACCCTAAATTCAGGGCACTGAATACCGGGTGGGCGGGGACCCTATAGTTCATTCGCGTTAAGAAAATAGTGACTGACAGGTCACTGACAGGCCACTAGCCAATTAAAACGCTAGAAATTATAATTTCTATATAGCGCTAGAAATTATAATTTCTATATAGCGTTTTAATTGGCTAGTGGCCTGTCAGTGACCTGTCAGTCACTATTTTCTTAACGCGAATGAACTATAGTTAGTGTGGCGCTTATTAGACTACACTGAATATCGGTCCCTGAATCAATTGAAACGTGAATATCGAGAGAGTTGGACGTATCTACATAATGCCGCCGTCACTATAAAAACATCAAAAAGTTGCTGTAGTAGTCACGGAAATGCTCGCAACAACTAATTTTGACTTTCGGGAGATGTATTTTCAAAAATTCCGGATATAGGTATATGACAATACCTTGAGAAAGATCGGGAGATGTTATTTTTGCTATGAATGATGATTACTATAATGATGATGATTATTATAACTAAATTTTTTCCCATTCAGTTGCTTGGAGAGCAAAAAAAGGTCGTCGTTCTATGGAAACCGTTGAGGTTTTGCTCCGTTTGGTCATATTTATACAATATAGGAGGTAAAAAAGAATCGGAAGTAAAATAAAAATCAATAAAAATAAACTAAAATCTGGTAACCCTAAACACGCACGACCACTCTACGCCCACGCCATGGCCGGCGCAACACTGAGCTCCCTAACCGCCCTAAGTGTTATTACACTATACTTTCGGCAGAGCGGTAAGGGAGCAAGGCAGACCGGGTCGACCCGGTCGCCCTAATTAGGGACCCTTACTCCCTGAATCCTATTACACCGCACTGATTCAGGGTCAGGGTCCCTGAATTTAGGGTAGTGTAATAACTGCTTCACTGACTGTTACTTTTTTTCTTTTCAGCGTCAACAGTCGATTATGCGAACAACAACACATTTGTTACAAATTATTACTTTTAATAAAGAGTCAAGGAACGTATTTTATTTTCATTAAAAAAAAATACCATTATTAACGTATTTTGCCAATTTCCACAAAAAAAAAAAGGCAATGTTACTTTTTCTGGCAAAATGTTACTTTTTGATCTGTCTCGTGTAACTTTTGACTATCGGCCACTGGCAACACTGAGCGATTCATTCTTTTACCAGCTTGGACCGAAGACAGACATCGAGGGAAATCTATGTTCGACGAATAATTATTTAAAATGTGATAAGTCTAGTTGTAATACAGTTATACCAGTATAATAAATTACTCAAAGTTTAAAGTAGTTTGATTGGCGTCACACGAGGTAGGGCAAGAAATACCTACATTTAATGGTAAACAAAATAGATATTAAATCAAGTTAAATTATTAGCTAGTTTAATTATTTAATCATTTGAGTTTGAAGAATTGCTTTCTTCTATATTAAAACATTGAAGCTCGACCAGTAGCTTTAATAGTGAAGTCTTCTGGTTTTACTGAGAAAGTAATTTAATGGAATCAAAATATAGATGGCGCCACCATTACCCGTTAATTCAAATAGTTTGTATGTTAAAGACAGCTTGAAATAGTCATGACTATAATATTAAGTTATGTTAACTGATAATACTTAGTTATGGTGAAATATTTATGGTAGCTCTTTTAAGGTTCGAATAAAGGGGTGGACAGGGGACGCCAAATAAATTGATTACTACGATGTTAATAGTTAAATAGGACTTACCAAATCAGTTTGGCTTCAGAATCTGCAACAATGAGAGGAAACGTTTAAAGTAACAATTACAACTTAGTACAAATTCCAAACGCGCACTTGATGCTATTAGAATTCTCTGCCAATCAAGTACTAGGTGAGTGGGACATAATGTGTCACATATATTTTACTTATGCTTTTTTTATATATTAGGACAGCATTATAGGTTCCTATGGCCTGATGGCAAGCGAGAGAGAAGCCCAAGTCGCCGAGTCAAGCAGCAGGTAACCAACCAAAGATGCAGAGTTGGTAAAAAGATAGAGCTTGTAAAGTTTATTCCATGCACTTCGTTTTTTTTTTTTTTTTTTTTTTATAGTTGCTCGACATAATGGCTTCCCTACGCCTGATGGAAAGCGAAAGAGAAGCCCAAGTCGCTGTGACAACGGGCGAGTAACTGGTCAGTTACCTGTCAGTTGCCCCCGCCATGCCGGCCCAACCCCAACCCCCCACGAGCTCCGGAAACCCTACTCACCGGCAGAAACACGACTCAGAGGTCATTTGACTGCGGTATTCTATAGGGTGGAGGTCCTTCCCCGGACGGGCGGCTCAATTCGAGCGAAGATTCGCTATGCCCTACCTCTCTTAAACTTGTTTACACTTGACTGGCTCGGTGGCGCAATTACTTTGTTTACACTTGACTGGCTCGGTGGCGCAATTGGTAGTGACCTCTGCCTCCTGAGCCAAGGGTCGTGGGTTCGATCCCCGCACATTACAAACATCTGTGTGCATAAACATGTTTTCTTGTATTAGTCTGGGTGTAGATAGATATACTTAATATGACATTGAATAAAAAGTATAATGTAGGTTTTTTTTATCAGTTGTCTAGTGCCAATACAAGCTTCGGGTTAGTTTGGGGCACGTTTGGGGCTAAATGGCGATGTGTGGCCCAGTGTGACATGTCTTCTATACTAATATTATAAAGAGGAAAGATTTGATTGTTTGTTTGTTTGATACGAATAGGCTCCGAATCTACTGGACCGATATGAATAATTCTTTCACTGTCGGAAAGCCACACTATCCCCGGTGAACATAGGGTATATTATATTTATAAAAACGTTAGGGATCCGTGCTAAAAGTTTAATAATGTAACCCAAGGTGTGAAAAAATGACCAAAAAGCTATCTTTCAAACTGACGTGTATTGAAAACGTTACCATAGCAACCTAAAGTACCCGAAGCGAAGCGAGGGCGGTTTGGCTAGTGGGTTATATATAATTATTTATTTTGGTTATCACCTCTAGTACCGCCTGTTAACCACCTCTGGATAGTATCCGGTGTAGCCCCCAAAACGTACGCGGCGGCATCGCGGGCAGAAATCATCGCGGCAATTACCACCACAAACACCTGTCACCTAACACGGGAGCAGGCTGAGGAGATAGAGACCACCCTGATGTCAAGGGTCATGGCACACATCGTGCACGTACAGCTGAGCGAGCTCCCGCCTCCCGAAGAACGCCTGGGCTTCCAAGGCAGGCCTACCTTTATAAACGGGTCCCTCCAGGTAGGGTGCTCCAACACCCCAACCCTGGAGTGGCTTAAAAACACGGTAAGAGACATTACCCTTCCAACCGGAGACACTCTCAAGGTGTGCAAACCCACAGAGGTCGTGAGGAGGACCAGATGCGGCGTCATGATCCCGGGGGGAGGCACTATCAAGGAGATAGGGGCGTGTCTCCGCTATTTCAACGAGTGGGCCTGCGTGGAACGATGGCTGGTCTACGCTACGTTCCCACAGAACTACGGCACCTTCTTGATCGTGGGTATTCCGGAAGAACTGATACCCCTGGTAGTCAAGAAAGAGCGTAAGCTGGGCTACATTATGGGCACCGTATATGTACGCTTTGAGGTGCGCAGGGGCAAGTTCTCCGAAACGCCGTTACCACCACCACCTACAGACCTGGACGATACCGGCACTGCCGGACAGCCACCCCTACCACAACAGCAGCAGGAAGCAACTGACTGCAATAATGACCCACCTAGCGACGTCCTCCTCGCCGACTCCTAGGCAGCACCCGACGACAGTCCACCGACGGCCGACGGGAATGAATCGGAGTGCTCCAGCGGGTGGGCGAAGGGGTTGGAGGACTTAAATCTCAGCAAAGGAGAAGAGACCGCAGATGGAACCCCATTTGCAGGCTAGCCAAGCCCTGCAAATCAACCTCCACCACAGCCTCACTGCTACGGCCCAACTCCGGAAGTGGCTGGAGGTAAACGACAGGGCCGTAGCATTTATCCAAGAACCCTGGCTATCAAGATCTGGCACCATACAGGGTCTGGCCAATCTCAACGGTAAGTTGATGGTTACTAACACAGTGTCCAAGACATTAAACTTATTTTTTAATTATAAAAAAAAATATTATGTCCGACTTCCTCTTCCGGTCTGGCCTCCGGTCTAGCAATACGCATCATGGCTACTAAGGACAAATAAATTCATTCTTCTTCTTTAAACCAGCCTTTCAATCCACAAAACCAGCATCTACAGTCCGCTACAGTCTCCGACACACAGCCTACCCCAGGGCAGCCATTTACATAACAAATAACATCCGTGCAAACATCCTAACCGATTTCTGTTCCAGAGATATAACAACCATTAGAACTAAAACAGGCGAAGCAGACCTAATCTCGCCTCGGTATACATGCCCGAGGGTGAGGACCCACCGCCCCACGATAATCTGACACGACTGATCCAATACTGTGAGAAGGAGGGGCTGGACATCATTGTGGCAGCAGACTCAAACTGCCACCACACCATCTGGGGCAGCAAGGACATAAACAATAGAGGTAAGACCCTTATTGACTACCTCGCCACCACCAACCTCGACATTGTAAACACAGGTAACAAACGCTCCCAAACTATAATAGACCTAACCTTAGCTAACAACGGCGGCGCCGGAGTGATCAAAGACTGGCACGTATCAGATGAGGCTTCCTGTTCGGACCACAGATGGATCCGCTTCAGCATTGACCTGCCAACAATTGACAAACAACCCTTTAGGAACCCACGTAAAACTAACAAGGTGTTGTTTAACAAACTCTTACGCGCAAAACTCCGCAGACTGGAATCATCGGACAGACTAGACAGCACCGAGAGGCTGGAGGATCACGTGAATAAGGTAACCACCTCAGCGGTGGAATGCTACGAAACCTCCTGCCCTCTAACCAACCCACAAACTAGCAATGCTAAGAAACAATCTTGGTGGGACCCAGAATTAGACAGAGTGAGGAAAAGGGTCCGGCAAACACTTAACAGAACCATGAACACCTGCAATGAAACAGACTGGAACCATTACTACGACACAAAGTCAAAATATAAGAAACTTATAAGACACAAACGCCACAAAACGCCACTTGGTGGAAAACAACAAATTATCGTTTATCGATATCGCCCACAGCGCTGTGTCCTACACTCGTGCGCAGCTCGACGAGGCGACGCGCGGGGGAAGAGGCACCGCAACACAATACAATTGAATACAATAGCCCGGCTCAGGGCGGAAGTGTGCGCTGCCGCAACGGGGCGCGCTGATTGGTCGGCGGCGCGGGCAAAGCGGGAGGCGCTCTGTGATTGGCCGAGCGCCGCGGCATGGCGCGACTCGACGCTGTCCTACACTGTTTTCCTTTCTAAACTTTTTATTATTTTTTGATGAATATGAACTTAATAAACATTACATTTTTGCATGAATAATATAAAATTATTATTTCGTAGATGTGTATGTGATTGGAATTTTCGTTTTCAAGGGAATTACGACTGTACGTATATTAAAATGACTTCTAATTGAGCGATTTTGACGAAATAATAATTTTACCTATTACGTATATGGATTGTCTATTTAAATAAATTATAGGAATATTACTGTTATTGAAATAGTAACATATCAGATAATAATATCAGACAACATCTCATACATTTATTTGTATTGTTTTCTCTATCTCATACATAATTAGGTAGGTATGTACATTGCTCTAATCAAAGTAAGTACCTACCTAGGTAACTTGATACTTGGTGTTACGTACCTATATATACTTAAGTAGGTAGGTATAAACATCCAAACACGGAACAAACACAAAATGTTAACACGAATGTGTCTGGATGACGAATGGATGGGAATCGAACGCCACGTCGTGGGGTCGATTCCCATCCGGGACAAACATTCGTGGTTCGGAAGGCAGGGGTCATACATAATTACGTATTTATAAATTAAATAAAGTAGGATTTAACTAACCTAAGTTTAGGTTTTCTACTAATAGATTTGATTAACTCTAAATTACCTAAGTACATATACCTACCTACTTACTTTAAAGGCTCTATCCCAACAAATGGGTAAGTTGATGTTCGCGCCACTATTTAAGTTAACAACCAATCGTCTGCCACCAACTTCATCGCGTCCAATTAAGGCGAAGCAAGCGCCCCTATAACACGCCGTGAGCCAATCACAGCCGCTGACTGACGTGCTCGCGGCCAATAGCCAACGCAGCTGTCAAGTGACAGCTGTCTTTACTACCAAGGAAAGAAGATCTACAAGCACGCTACCGGCAAGGTGCCGTCTATTTTTAGTGCACAAAAACATCGACGTGAAACGCCAAAAAGGACTTCTCCAGCACCAACGGGCTGCCCCTGTTTTGCGTCGACAGTTGATATGTGGCTGTCTGTACAAAAAACACATGAGGGGGCTACAAAATGAAACACGTGACAATAAATAACAATAGCTTTTTATTTTAATTAATTTACAGTAAGTAACTAACTTAATTACTATGGACATCACAGACACTTACTTATTAGTTAAATCTATCTATCTACGCTTAAAAATAAAAGAAACTAGATTTGAAAATTAAAATGTTTTTCCAAAATAAGTAGGTATACTTACAAGGTTACTAACAAAATAAAATAGAATAGAAATAAATGTGTACGAACAATGACAGCATATAACGACAGAACAGAATGTAAGAACAAGTAAGTACTAGCAAGTAAAGAATGGGAATACTTCGGGGCCTGCCCGCGGTCAAGGCGTCGTGGCTGCTCGAGTGCGCTAAAGTGGGGAAGCGCGTCAGCGAGGAGGGACATTTAGTGACTTTCTTTGGCTTTAAGGATCAGTCTGGTTAGTAGATACCTACTGTAGTCAATTTTTAGACGACTCCTTTCTAAGACCTTCGACCACTAAAATCCAATGACTAAAGTAACACAGTAGCACAGCGACATTCGCAGCCAGCTCCAATATATCACAGGTAGAATAGAACCTGTCAAAACCGGCTCGATGGCTCGTGACCTCTGCCTTTTGAGCCAAGGGAGCAGTCACGTTAGCACTAAACTTTATCTTGAGACAGCTCATTTCGAATAAGTACCTACTTGCTATATTTAATCATTGAATCCAGAATCCAGAGCCCTAATTGCCTTTTCCATATTTTGGCCTACGATAAATACGATGACAGCTTTATTTATTTATTTTTTTTTTCATTTTATTTTTTTTCACTTTTGTGTAAATATTGTTTTCCTATGTGCATAGTCATTGATTAGTTTTAGATGTTCTTTGTGCTCTCTTGTTTTATTTTGTTTGTTTATTTTTATATTAATTTATCTTGAATTCATTCATTTGTTCATGTACATAATTGTGTCCTATTCTGTTTTTGATACGGACGGACGGTTATTTTCTTTTTGACTGTGATTTATCCTCAGACGTCGCGAAAATGGGAAAAAAGAACACCAAGTCGCGTAGCACCTGGCTTGAAGTTTCCCGGTGGGCAGGATTCATAGGAATCTCAAAACGGGCAACTTTGCCCCACGTAATAGCGCAGATATAGATATAGCTTCCGTATATCCTCTGTTGAAACTCTATCGGCCTTTAAATTGAATACAGTCCACAACAGTTTATATTGTTAGTTAATCACTATCGTCTGTTTTTTTGTTGTATGTTGTGTTGTATTGTAACCTGTGGAGCCAATAAAAAAATCTTTCTTTCTTTCCACGATGTTCGTGGCGCAGAGTCAGCTAATTTGTATTTATACTTACTGTTTTATATAATTATGTACATAATTTAATAAATATATAAATAATACAAGCAAAACACTATTTATTTTTTACTGTTCGAATCAATGCACCCTTTCTCCTTTAGTTATACATAATTGAAAAGTGTCATGCGCTTGATGTAATGTAATAAAAGCAACCGTTTATAGTCACAAAAATGTTAAAACTATAGGTCGCCTCAAGGCATGGTCTTCTACTTACTTCTGGTGTCACCATGATCCAAAAAGTTCCTATGGACTAAAGGCGCAGATGTCGCTAGGAGTACTTTTTATTGAATAGGTAGGTATTCTGAGTACGTCCCTTATAATATAGCTAGCGAAATCTAGTGCCCGATAGCTAAACTACATAAGAAGATGAGACTAGTAGTTCGGCTTCTAGCCGCCATACGGAAATAAGAAAGGGGCGTCCCCCCGTACCCCCCTTCTTTTTGCCACGCAATTTTCCTATGAAAATATTGGTTATGGCATCTCCTCTTTGTATTTGCTTCGTGGTAGAAACAAAACGGGAAATAAACTCTTTTAAGTCAGTGGTAGCAAGGAACAATTTCCTGTGATTCTGAACCTTGTTAAGATGTTTAGGAGTTAGTATTCATAATTGCTGTCCTAGTATTTAAAGTAGGGCAAAATATTAATAGGATAATTTAAGTAAGTGCAAGCCGCTGTGTAATCGGTTCTTGATACTTCTATACCTACATATGTAATTATGCATCTACTAGAATCTCAATTACTTATTAGGTATACAGTTATTACAATAATATCTATTGCCACAACGATTGGTACATGCAACGCTTTAAATTTAAAACCGTTGGAGCTTTTGACACGTGAATGACATTGACATGAGGGCGTTCCAGTAAAACAAAATGTCAAAAATCAACGTCAGTGACGTTTTGTATGAGGGCGGGCGTTATTTTCACACGTGCCATATCATATCATCCTTGTCAATTTGTATGTACGAGTATTATTGTGCTTCCACTTCCAAATTCTCGAGTAACATAGGCCATAACGTGGAAAAGTATAATTTGAAAATGGAAGTTACGTATTCTAACTAGGTACTTAGTATGTAAATAAATAAATGAAATATGGACGTTACGTATAGTGCTTTTGTTGCCATGAATACCTTCTTTATCCTGTTTTGTGACTATTAATGGGGCTGTCATTGTACTCGTCTTTAAAGTAGACAGAGACGTGAGGAGTGACGCGTGCGTGCAGGCGACGCCGACGGTGAGATCTCTTGACTTGACTGCACAGTATTATTCTTCGGTTCAGCTGCAAGTTTCAGGAGGGGTCTGAAATAAAGAAAAGTAAGCTTATAGCAAGGCAGTCTTAAACTATGTGAGGGTCCATGGGTCCTTGGGCACAAGAGAATCTGGGGCCATTGGGGCATACTTAATAATTAGGAGATCTGATAGGAAAGCAATGAATTAAGTACTATCTTCGTTAGTCCAAGGGAACCAGTAACAAATGCACAACAATAATAAGGGGACCTGTTAGAAAGCGCTAAACAACGCTGGGGCTCTTGGACACAAGAGATTTTGTTGCTCTTATAAGTATGTGTCACCGGAAAATAACAAGACTCGTAAATTGATCAATTCCTAGGTAGTTGATTAACTCCCGGAAAATAATAAACGGCAGTTGAAATGTATTATCTAACGTATGTATTTTTAGTAAATTGATCAATTTACGGGTTCTTGCCGTTAAATCATCCGACGAAGGTGAGGTGAACGTTGATTGGTTCAATGGCTCACGTGGTGTTATCCATTTAAACAATCTGGGAACAGTGTATTAAGTTACGGGTAATAGTGCACCGTTAAATAGTACATTGATCAACAATTGGCCCATTTGAAGACGATTTTACTTGTGTCAAAATCGTAAATTATTAAATAACTGCCAGAGTACCATAAGTTGATCAATTGACTGAAATACATTGCGTTAAATAGGTAATACACTTTAACTACCGTTTGTTATTATTCCGAAAGTTAATCAACTGCCTAGAAAATTGATCAACTTACGATTTGCTATTTTCCGTTGATATATGCACAATAAATTACGTGCATAATAAAATAGGGTACCTTTATGAAAGCGGGACTGTGAAGGGCTAACGGATGATTAGTTACCATTTTTGAGACATAAAAAGAGAGGTTATCAAATGATTAAATTAAAGGGGAATCTGAGTAGCACGTATGTAAGGGAGCAATCTATCATCTTTTCGCTCCCAGCCACCCTCGCCCTTACCTGCCCGTAGTGCATCTTGATGAATGAATAACAGACGAGTCTCTGGCAACCGACTGGTGGCGGTATAACCATCACGATTGAAGGTGTAGCTAAATACCACCGATGACGGGCAGCAGCGTCACCGGAGCGAGGTGCTACGCCCAGCTATCGCCAACCCGCCTGTTCAGCGTGGCGATTATGGGTAAAACCTCCAGTTGTTTGCCCAGAGTGTCGAACAACTGGAGAAGCTTATGTCCAGCTGTGGACTGCTATAGGCTGATGGTGATGATAATAATAAATGTTTTTTTTTATATTGGCTCGACATAATGGCTTCCCTACGCCTGATGGAAAGCGAAAGAGAAGCCCAAGTCGCTGTGACAACGGGCAAGTAGCTGGTCAGTTACCTGTCAGTTGCCACCTTCATGCCGGCCCAACCCTAACCACGAGCTCCGAAAACCCTACTCATTTACTCCGTCATTTGACTGCAGTGTTCTATAGGGGATGAAATGTGGGAGATTAGTAGTATTATTAAGTCAGAAAAACTATTCTACTCACAGTTACAATAAATTCCAGTTGCCAGGCTGTCCCAGTGCCCCTGTCCACCCCCCAATCCACCCGTCACGTGAGATTTTCTCCCGTGCACCTGCGGTGTTACGCACGCCCAAAAAGGCGATGGGCCAAGCCGCGCACACGCCGCAACTTCTCTGACGTCTACTTGACAGCAGACGTCAACGTCGTCATGGTAGCACGTGGTGGCGCGTGCACGGAAGGTTACACCTAAAAATAACACTAACAATAGAACACAAACTTAGGTACTAGAACTGGCGTCAATGTCGCGAAAGGTGTCACTATCACTGAGCAATAAAATTCTAAAACACTGGTTTGTCCGATAACCTCGCCGAGCACGTTGCTGTTTGAGGTTATATTGCAAAGTGAAACACAGGAAAAACGTCAGGAAAAGCGGGATAGCGGCGCACACACGCGAGGACACCACCATCGCGCGAGTATTCTAGAGGGCAAACGTTATCATCAACTTTGAAAAAGTAGGAGAAACCTCAGGTTATTGTGTAGTGTTAGGCACGCCGACAAAGTGTCCTCGCCTACTTCCTCCAGCGCATGTCCAGCCTCCGCCTCCTTCTCCACCGCCGCTACAATCCTAGGGGAGGGTGTCGTGGGCGCCGGGGCACTAGTCAGGATGCATCCCACTGGAGGCGCCTGGCTTTTCTTGCCCGATGTATTGGCAACCCGTCGTCGCACCGCCTCCTGGACCTCCTGGGGGGACGCCAAGCGGCGCTTCCCCTCTCCGCTCTGCCTTACCGCCTGTTGAGGGGGGGTGTTCATCCCCGATGGTGGTGTCCTCTGCAGAGACTGTCTCGGGTTAAAGCCAGCCTCCACAGACAAGGCCTCCAGGTCAGCCATCTCCACCTCCTTCCTCTGCATCTCCTCTTCCAGCAGTCGCCGGTAATCTTCGTCCTCCGCGCTCATAGGCTAGCTTGCATAGGACACGTCCCACCACCTTCCCATGGCCATACTAACTCTCAGGTTATACTGGCCGAATCTCGGGAGATGCGCGCGGATATTACGCGTGGCCAGGCACTCTGCACTCCACCGCGCGCAGTTTCTTGACTCCCTACAAATTCTTTAGTCTTTACCTGTGTCCCTTGTTGTACTCTCCCCCCTTCTGGGGGCTACACGTCACTCCTACGGGAGGCGCCTTCTAGCGCCGGGCAGCTCGAGCGGGTCCTTCGCGTGTGCCACTTGCATGCGAACTCAGACAATATCAGCATCAGGGTGAAACTGGAAAATATGAACAGAAACCTTTGTATAACAAGCAAAACACATCCGTGTTGTTCCGGATTTATATCTATGTAGAATATTCTATCTATCTTTATATCTATCTAGTAATCTATCTCGAATCACCTCTTCACCTGCCCGTGGTGCATCCTGCCGAACAACGAACGAGGCTCTGGCAAACCGACTGGTGCCGATAAAACCATCACGATAGAAGGCGTAGCTAAATACCACAGGCCGATGACGGGCAGCAGCGTCACCGGAGCAAGAAGCTACGCTCTGCGATCGCCAACCCGCCTGCCCAGCGTGGCGATTAAGGGTATATCCTCCAGAAGTTTGCCCTAGGTGGCGAACAACTGGAGAGGCCTATGTCCAGCAGTGGACTGCAATAGGCCGATGATGATGATGAATCTATCTAGAATAGAACCACCCATCTCATCTCGTGAGTGTCGTAGACTCGTAGAAGACGACTAGCGGAATATCAGGAAACGGGCAGCAGCGTTGACCTGGCTACAAATAAAACCAGCTGCGGTCGCCAATCCGCCTCCCAAGCGTGGTGGCTATAGCAAACCCAAATGACAATATGGCTCAGTTTTGTCTACTCTATTGTCATTGGCAGGAGGTTGAGCAAGAATAGGCCTAGATGGAGGCTCTTATTATTTGATGCCCAGACTCAGTTTGAGTCACTGCACCGATCTAGTTAGTTTGTTAGTTAGTTATTGTCATTGGGGAGGTCTATGTGCAGCAGTGGACGTTAACATACTAAGGGGCTGCGCAGACGACAGACTTTTTGTGCGATAGAGTCTGCGTCTGAGACATTTAAAAAGAGCATCTAGGTCCCTGCAGCTCTGCCGACAGAATGATCGAAGATGTGCGTTGAGTCTGTGAAATATCCGCGACAGATTTTTGCGCGTCGTGTGCGTTACTGCATATAATTATTGCATCACAGACTAAAAACTTAGTTATTTGAAAAAAAAAACATTAAAATGTTATGTCTGTGTAGTATGTAAGTGATATACTCTGTACGTGATTTCTTTCGAATAAACTTTTTGAATAAAAAAAAAAGTGGCTTGTCCGTTGCCGCAGCGACTTGGGCATCTTTTTGGTTCTGACGGACAAGGGTAAGCCAATATGCTGTGCTACAATAAAAATAATTAAACATTGACACACACACGTTGCTCACTTATTGAAACTTTATCGCACTCAATGGTACCTGCAAAAGGCGATTTTAATGATAGGATGTTTCTCTACTAGTCAAGCTTTAGGTCATTAAGAGATTGAGACATACACATAGCTTGAAATCCACGCGAATGTGGACTTGAGGTTTCCCGCCCGCGGCCAGAGCGACTTGGGCTTCCTTTTCAGCTTACCATCAGGCGAGAGGAAGCCACTATGCAGAGACAACATAAAAAAAAAACTTACGGGATAAGGGGCTGCGCAGACGACAGACTTTTTGTGCGATAGAGTCTGCGTCTGAGACATTTAAAAAGAGCGTCTAGGTCCCTGCCGAATGATCGAAGATGTGCGTTGAGTCTGTGAAATATCCGCGACAGATTTTTGCGCGTCGTGTGCGTTACTGCATATAATTGCATCACAGACTAAAAAGTGCGTCACGGATAGTCTGTCATCGCTGCCCCTAAAGGGTTTCGAAAGTGTACTACGAATGGGCATGTAAGGGAGCGACCAACCCTCTTCTTACTCCACGCCACCCTCACCTGCCCGTGGTGAATACTGCCGAATAACAAACGGGGAAGGACCTCCACCCTATACAATACCGCAGCCAAATGACCTTCGGGTCGTGTTTCTGCTGGTGAGTAGGGTGTCCGGAGCTCGTGGGGGGTTAGGGTTGGGCCGGCATGGCAGTGGCAACTGACAGGTAACTGACCAGTTACTTGCCAGTTGTCACAGCGACTTGGGCCTCTCTTTCGCTTTCCATCAGGCGTAGGGAAGCCATTATGTCGAGCCACTATAAAAAAACCGGCCAAGTGCGAGTCGGACTCTCGCACGTAGGGTTCCGTACCACTATACAGCTAAATAAATGTTTTTCTTTACGTTTTTAGGGTTCCGTAGCCAAAATGGCAAAAATGGGACCCTTATAGATTCGTCATGTCTGTCTGTCTGTCTGTCTGTCTGTCTGTCTGTCTGTCTGTCTGTCTGTCTGTCTGTCTGTCTGTCTGTCTGTCTGTCTGTCTGTCTGTCCGTCCGTATGTCACAGCCAGTTTATTCCGAAACTATAAGAGCTACGTTATTAAAATTTGGTACGTAGATGTATTCTGTTAACCGCTATAAGATTTTAAAGTAAAATCAAAAAAAAATCCAAAATTTTTGGGGTTCCCCATACATGAAACTGAAACTCAAAATTTTTTTTTTCATCAAACCCATACGTGTGGGGTATCTATGGATAGGTATTTGAAAATGATGTTGAGGTTCCTAACAACATTTTTTTCTAAACTGAATAGTTTGCGCGAGAGACTCTTCCAAAGTGGTAAAATGTGTGTCCCCCCCCCCGTAACTTCTAAAATATGGGCATGATAAAACTGAAAAAAATATATGATGTGTATTACTATAAAAACTACTAACGAAATTTGGTTTGAATGAAATCTAGACAGTAGTTTTTTTTTTAAACGTCAAAAATCAAATTACCTAATTTTTTCATTCAATCAGTGGTACGGAACCCTACGTGCGCGAGTCCGACTCGCACTTGGCCGGTTTTATTATATTGGAGTTAATTAAATGAAAAAATTAGGTAATTTGATTTATGACGTTTAAAAAAAAACTACTGGCTAGATTTCATTCAAACCAAATTTCGTTAGTAGTTTTCATAGTGATACACATGATATATTTTTTTCAGTTTTATCATGCCCATATTTTAGAAGTTACGGGGGGGGGGACACTCATTTTACCACTTTGGAAGAGTCTCTCGCGCAAACTATTCAGTTTAGAAAAAAATGATCTTAGTAACCTCAACATCATTTTCAAATACCTATCCATAGATACCCCACACGTATAGGTTCAATGAAAAAAAAATTTTTCAGTTTCTGTTCTATGTATGGGGAACCCCAAAAATTTTGGATTTTTTTCTGATTTTATTTTAAAATCTTAATGCGGTTCACAGAATACATCTACGTACCAAATTTCAATAATGTAGTTCTTATAGTTTCGGAATAAACTGGCTGTGACATACGGACGGACAGACAGACAGACAGACAGACAGACAGACAGACAGACAGACAGACAGACAGACAGACAGACAGACAGACAGACAGACAGACAGACAGACAGACAGACATGACGAATCTATAAGGGTCCCGTTTTTGCCATTTTGGCTACGGAACCCTAAAAAAAAGAATAACAAACGAGGGATAACCGACTGGGCGGCGGTAGAACCGTCACTATTGAAGGCGTAGCTAAATACCCCAGCCCGCCTTTTTTTTTTTTGTATTACCGGGGAAAATGCATTTAGGCATCCCCGCTGCTTGGGGGAGCAGCGGGGTATGTGGGACTCATCCCGCCTCGAAGATGGAAGTGAGGCAGGAAATACCCACTAAAAACCCCGGCCCCTTCGTCATGCGCCTTAAAGGTGGTGTCGAGGGTCCTATGAGTATGTACACCAAGACATCACCGACGCGGCCTGGTCATGACAGGCCCCAACAGCTCCCCCCTTAGGGGGAAAGTTACATTAACCCTGAGTAAGATAGGCTATGATTACTGCTAGAAAAGATTAAGGATCCTTACGCCAATAATGTACTTAATCCAATGAAATGTTTATCTCAAATACCCGAAGCGAAGCGAGGTTGGTAGGGCGGGGAGACTTGTAACTGTTTGTTTTACTCTTTATTATATTTATTTATTTAATCTTTATTGCACATAAAATTTGTACAAAAGGCGGACTACATGCCGCGTAGGCATTAGACGTATATATGTACCATTTCAGTGATGATGATATGGTATGACTCATGCTTACCTAATAATAATTGTTACCAATTCATTTCAGCTAGGTACCGAAATTATTTATATTCCTCGGAAAATATCTATTAAGTACGTATGTATATGTTTTCCTGTTTTGGCTAACAATGGGTAGATAAGTAAATAGGTAATGGGTTTTAAAGTCCGTGCATCGTACATAGAATTGATGTGTTCAAGGTTACTCAACTATATCTATACTTATAATAAATCTGTAGAGAGGTCAATTCTGTACATAAAATATTTTTTCAAAATAACTATCAGGGGGTGATAAGTGATCGATACTGATACCAAAAATGCAATCAGTAAAATTTTTGTCTGTCTGTCTGTCTGTATGTTCGTTATAGAAAAAAAAACTACTGAACAGATTTTGACGAAACTTGGTACAATTATTCTTCATACTCCTGGGCAGGTTGTAGGATACTTTTCATCACGCTACAATCAATAGGAGCGGAGCAGTGACGGGAAGTGTTGGGAAAACGCGAGAAATTTAAACCTGTATGTTTGAACGCGCATTACGCGAAAACTACTGCATAGAATTGAATGCGGTTTTCACCAATGTATTGCTAGAGGTCTAACTTAAAACTTAGGCACAAGGTATAGATGGGTATTATATGGAAGTCCGTTATTTTTGAAGCCCGATATCCACGCGAGCGACGCCGCTGGCACAGCTAGTTTAGAAATATGATTCGATGGTCCATTTAGCCAATTAAAATTATTAAAACAGTTTCATGAAGAAGGTTGCTGACATCACGCTATACAACAATGATCATCGAAATCCGGCTAAAATGCTGCGAGTGCCCTTTTATTTTGGATGCTGCAAAGCCGTGCTTGGTTTAATCGTCCTGTTTATATATGTTGCAGTCAGAACCCTTAACCAGTCAAAAGTACTATTGACTAGCAAAATCAGTCAAAAGTACTTTTGACCATATGCTTTGGTCAATAATACTTTTAGCTAAAATAACAGTTAAAAGTAGTTTTGCCCAATGGAGCTGGTTAAAAGTACTTTTGACTAAGTTGTTCCGTCAAAAGTGGTTACGACTGGTTGTATCAGTCAAAACTCTTAAAATTGGTGGTCACATATAAACTCTAATATTAATCATATTTATTCTCTTCTTCTCGAAACTAAAACTCTGAGATCACTTTATGTCTGGTGGTCAGCAAGTTTTCGTGTAGACAGGTGTTTGGACACGCGGGGCTATGAAGCAGGTGTGCCATAGCTTCTAGAGCGACACCACATACGCACCGATTGGCAAATACGTCTAAAAAGCCTCACCTTGACAGATTGTCCTTACAGCGGCCAACCTAAGTGCGCAGCCTGTTCAGAGTCTTCCACATTAGCCAGGTCAAGGTGTACGCCAGCAAGCTCTGTGAGGGTACAGTGAATATGGCTGCATCCACCACACCGTTACGCCCCAATAAGTGGATCACGCCCCCGCACTCTCCACTCGGGTCACAAAGAAAAGGCTCAGGAGGCATATAATGCGTCGTATGCTCTCCAGCGACGCCCGGGCCTAGGCGGGGACGGCGTAGAGCGGGCGCGTCTACAGCTGCCCTCGCTAGATCACCATCTCACAGAATTCGAGCAATCGCTCGCCAGGTCTCCTTCTACGCCGTTATCTGCCGCAAGAGTTGCGCAAGATCGAGGTCCTGGGCGACAGTGACAAAGACGGAAAACCCACTGACTCAGGCGTCACCCAAGGCGCATTAGGAGGGGGCAACAGGGGTTTTTAGTGGGTATTCTCTGCTGACGCGGAGCGAGTCCCACATAACCTGCTGACCCCCGGCCAGCGGGTATGCGTAAATTTGCATTTCTCTCCGGTGAAATAAAAAAAGGGAGAGCAATGCCAAAGCATATGCGCAGCCGTGTCCTCCGAGCCACTGTCGCACTGACGGCATAGAAGTAGACCCCATAAGTACAGACCGAAGCACCCATTTCCTGTGAGGACCTGGGTCAGCCATTTCATCACCACACCGTGAGGGTGAGTTTTTAGATTTGACTGCAGCAAGACTTGCCAGGTCTGATGTGAAATCGTTTATTACTCATAGTATAAAATGATTTCACATTTACTAATAAATCACTTTTGTATTTACATCTAACGAGTTAATATTACTTTTGACTGATGCTTTCTTGCAGTTAAAAATACTATTGACCAAGAGCGTCAGTCGAAAGTACTTTTGACCGCAAATTTGCAGTCAAAAGTATTAATAACCAATATTTTTCAGTCAAAACCACTTTTGACCAACCTGTTCAGTCAAAAGTACTTTTGACTGGTTAAGAGTTTTGACTGCAACATATATATTTGTTTGTGTTTTAGTGTAAGTATGCCTTTATTGTATATGCTGTGATGTCAATAATAATAAACATTTGTTATTTCTTAAAATGCTCGTTTGCAAAACCGACGACACAACCGCTCCGTACCAAGCGGCGACGGCGACGGGTTGACTAGTCGTACGTTTTTTTTTTTTTTTTAATATTGGGTTTTACGGCTCTGGGAACGTGCCCTTTTAAGCCAGTCTTTATGTTTTATTCAGTTTGTTTGGGTAGAGTTATTGTTCAACAATTTATGTTGTAAAAGTTATAGTCACACACAACACAATCACATTTTTTTTTTGTCTTTTATACACATATTTACAGGGATTTCACAGTATTTGAAATGTATTGGAATATGGCTTTAAAATATTTTGGGTTCGTTAGCATTAGTTCAACACTTTGCGGAACGTCACTGTCGTCACCATTGGCCGATTGAAGGTCATCATCGACCAGCACCAGTCTGTCAAGATTAAACCGTTGGCACTTTAAAATTATGTGGTCTAGATTTGCTTCCTCCGATTCATCGTTACAATGCGGGCATGTAGCGCTCTGCACGAGCTTGAGTCTTCTCAGGTGAGTGGGGGTATGGCAATGGCCGAATCGTAGACGGTTGATCGTGGTTACAAATTTGCGATTGTCTATTTGCAGTTTGTTGCTGTGGTACCAAGGTTTGGCGGGCGGGCTTCCTTGGATCTTCGCGTACCAACTACCCTTGTCTGCACTGACAGTTGTCCAGTGTTCGTGATACAAGATTTTCAAGTCTTCGTTAATCTTGGCATGGAGGTCGGTGTGCGGAAATTTCATCAAGGCGGAGTGATCTTCATCAGAGCCACTACGAGCAGCTTGATCAGCTATCTCATTACCCGTGATTAGGGTTGCCAACTATACTGTTAAAAACAGTATTATACTGTTTTTCACTACAAAATACTTTTTACTGTTGAACAAAAAAAAAGTATAAAATATACTGTTTTCAGCATCAAAGATGTTACACTATAGGTACGAGTGAGACTTTGACGCTCGACGGTTCTCTGTAATAAAAAAAATGTGTGAGCGAGCACTGAGAACAGTGCTCATCGCCACAAACAAATAACAGTAATGGAGTTGCGAAAGAGAGCGAGTGTGTTCTTTTCGAACGGGTCAG
This sequence comes from Conogethes punctiferalis, assembly GCA_031163375.1. NCBI lineage: Eukaryota > Metazoa > Arthropoda > Insecta > Lepidoptera > Crambidae > Conogethes > Conogethes punctiferalis. The sequence continues at coordinate 206,818 of JAVAXP010000036.1, read as the reverse complement.
GGTAAAAAAAACAGGGTAGAAATCCACTTCGTTTTATTATTTTCATTTTAATATGGGAACTAATTTTGATGAAGCCTATGAAGTTTTTAAAAAAGACTGTAAATTAATAAGTTGTGCGAGAAGCTCTAAATGTGTTTAAAAAAGACACTAAATTAAACATTTATTTTATTAACAATACATAAAAACAGCAAATGAGAAGAAATTCACACGAGTTAGTACGGACTAAAAAAATCACAGGGTTTCAATAAATTTTAAGAAGGTAATAAAAAATAAGAACAGTGTTATAACAGTCCGTTCATGGTCATAGCGTCGGGGCTTTGCCACGTCCACTTTCTCTGGGGCTTCTTGAAGAAAGAATTTATCAAGAAGAGCCTCTCCCGTTCGAGAAAGTTGACGAACATCTGTCCCCTATGATTTCTGACTCCAAAACCATAGGATCCTACTACCGATTCATTGCAAGTCTGTACTCCCACTTTAGCCATCACGACGTTGTAATGGGCCGTGTTAGTGAAGTGGAGGGCCTTCGATATATCATCGAACATTTCCTCCACTTCATGATCCGAGTGTGCCGAAGTCGGTGCGTACACTTGCACCACTTGTACACGGTGAGCTTGATAATAAGGTACGCTACCCTGTTCGACACACTGGACATTTCCACCACGTTGTCGGAGAGGGATTTATTGACCAGAAACCCGACGCTACCTTGCGATTTTTGGTCTCCCTCGCGGAAGCACATGAGGTGGCCTGACTCTAGGGTTACGGTATCCTCCTCCTCTCTTCGGACTTCGCTCGCATAGCCCTAGTATGTGCCACCTAATTTTCCCAAGTTTCACCTCCAACTGCGCCAGATGCGAGTCAAGCCTTAGTGTGCGTCCGTTGTACGATGCCAGGGTCAGTTTGGTGTGGTGGCCTGCCGTAGCCCGGTGATTCTTGGCACCCCCCGCCCCGCCGTTACCGTGGTCGCCACCGTGACCAGGGATAGCGGGGCCGCCGGGAAATGGGGGCCGTGGCTGATGTGAGACCATTTGGAAAAGTTGCCCATAATCGCCACTCTGGGCAGGCGGGTTGGCGACCGCAGGGCGTAGCCTCTCGGTCCGGTGACGCTGCTGCCTGTCATCAGTCTGTGGTACTTAGCTACGCCTTCAATTGTGGTGGTTATACTGCCATCAGTCGGTCGCCAGCGCCTCGTTTGCTATTTAGCAGGACGCACCACGGGCAGGTGAGGTTGGCTTGGAGCGAAAAGTTGATAGGTCGCTCCCTTACCTCCCCCTTAATTAATATTAAAATAAAATACTGTTTAATTTGTTTTCTTAGGCCTAAATATACTTTATGGTAGGGGAGCCCGGGATGCTAAATCGGGATTTACTCGAGCATTATAGAGACCTATTCGATTGCGAAGCTTAGATAATTAGAAGAAAAAAATGTTATATAATATATACACTTTCATTGGTGGGGGGAGCGGCTATAAATTTTCAAAAATGTAAAAAAAAACCGATGCATGGACATACTGGAGCGCGTCAGATATTGATATCATAAATGTTTTACGTATTTTGGAAGATGTACGTATGTTAATCTGATTGTTTCCATGGTGGGGGTAGTCATACGTAAGGGTTGAAATCGATAAAAAAAAAAACTTAATCGAGCGCGTCAGATTTTCTAAGGGGGTGTTAAGTGAACCTAAAAAAAAGCTCTTATATAATAATCTGACGATTTGGATGTGACCCAAACTCGCGGCCATTTTTAAACTGTGTAAAAAAAAATCGCCATTTTGAAATACTCGAGCGCGTCAGATTAAGATATATATGGTTCATCTATATACCCTAGACGTGCTGTCTCATAATCTGACGATTATCTAGAGGGATTCGCCTAATCTGACAATTGAAAAAAAATTTTTTTTATTTTTTCAAATCTTTGGCGTCATGGCGTCATGGCAACAGAAACCAGAGTGGGGATGGAGTGAGAGAGTCATAGATAGAGAAAAAGTGAGAGAGGAATAGAAACGCGGAGTGGGGAATACAGGGATTACGTAGCTGCACGCATTAAACTTTATTAATTAGTTTTCCTTACTTCGGCTTATGGAAATCGTCAGATTATATATTTTTTGTGAACGTTGAATTATTTCCTTCAAAATAAAAAAAAATTTAGCCACGCTCGAGAAAGTCGAGATGACGTTTTTTTTTTACAAGTTTGTAACCCACCTACTTCTTGACGACAATCGGAAATTGTCAGATTAGTAGAATATATACTTTTTAGCATGTAACTAACTCACCCTACCTTAATCTGACGCGCTCAAGAATTTCTGATGATCAACTTTTTTTTACTAATCTGATCCTTTATCCTTGACGGGCGGCCGCATTTACGGGACTCATGTTTGGTGGAAGTATTTAATCGGGTACAAGGTATCTCCCTATATGTTAATCTGCCGCGCTTTAGTAACTCCCGAAATCCCCCCTTGGGCTCCCCTACTATTATTTCTTGTAAAAAAAGTTGGCAAGCCTACCCGTGATGCCACTATGCGACGGTACCCACAAGAAATGTACGTTTTTGCCTTCCTTTTTCAAATTAGAAACAAACTCTTTGATCTCGTAAATAATGTAATTTAAATCAAATTGTAATGAATTATTCTCTAATGCTGTTAAAACACTCTTGCGAGTCTGACAATATTAAAAAACTCTCCTTATCCACAGTGCTAATATGTTGAATTGCCAGTAAAATGGCGTAACTTTCTGCTGAAAAAATACTGCAGGTTTTATCTAATTTATAGCTTCTAACTGATTTCATTTGAGGATCATAGAGAGCAGAAGTTACTCCATTCTCCGACTTTGAACCATCAGTATACAATTTATAGTATGGTGTATTACTAAGCATCATGCTAAGTTCAGTATGGCTAGAGACTTTTGCCCAAATAACTTTTAAATTATTTTCTATTAATGCATTATAACTAATTTTGTACAATGGCCAAGGCCTACCTTTATACATATTTATTTATTTATTTATTGGTACACAAAACAGAGTACAACAATACATGATAATTGGTGAAAGAAAAGGGTAACATTATTAGGCTGCACGTCCACAAATATGTGTACACAGCATGAAAAGCTAACATCTAGTTACAGTGCTATGAAGTGATTTACAGCTAATGAATCTATATAGGTACATGGCTAATCTTAATAGCTCAGGAGTGTGTCCAGACAGTAGTTCAGAACTAGTTAAATTAGGTGTACTGTTACTAATTAAGAAAGCTGTATGTGGCATAACTTTATCAAGAATATCTTTGCTGTAAGATGTTATTAACTTAATGCAGAATTTGTAAGCTATTTGAATGCGCCTAAATATAAGTGGTTGAATGCATGATTCACATTCCATTGCATTAATAGGGGTTGAACACATAGCACCAGTTATTATTCTTAGTGCTTTATTTTGCGTGACATCTAATTTTTTTAATAATGTTGCATTGCAGTTCATGTATGCCAGGGAGCTGTAATCAAAGTGACTACGGATGATGCTCTTATAGAGCATTGATAAAGTCTTAGGATCTGATCCCCAGCTGACTCCAGCTAAAGACCTGAGTAAGTTTAAGCCCTTTGATGCATTTTTAATAATATATTTAATATGGGTTTCAAATGAAAGCTTCCTGTCTAGATTCACACCTAAGAATTTCTTCTCCAATATCCAAGGAAGGGGATTATCATCATAGAAAATTTGAGAATTACAATCATACATCTTTTTACTAAAAATCATTGCTCCACTTTTACTAGGATTTATATTAAGTTTTAACTTGTTTGCATAGTATTGATATATGTCTCTTAATGCTAGGTTTAGTTTATTTACAGCAATATCTACATTTTTATTTACAGTATATCCAAGAAGATCATCAGCGAATTGCAGAAAATTTACATTTTCTTGTTTCATAAAATCTAATATTTGGCATGTGTAAATATTATAGAGCAATGGAGAGATTATAGCCCCCTGCATTGTGCCTTTGTACACAGATCTTGGTCCATGTATGATATTATTGAATTTTATGTACATAGTTCTATTATACAAGAATGTAAATATCCATTTACAGACATGCCCTGGAATACCAAGCTCGCTTAAGATGCCAATCAGTACAGAAGGATCCACATTATCAAATGCACCCTGAACATCAAGGAAAACACAAGCTGTAACGGAGTGACTATGAAAAGAATTTCGTATATCTGTTATCAAGGATGTAAAGCTTTCAGAAGCACTATGGCCTTTTCTAAAACCAAATTGTTGAGCAGGTAAGATGTTATTTGATTCAACATAGTAGTCTAACCGGATTTTTAACATACATTCAAAGACTTTACCAATACAACTAGACAGAGAAATAGGTCTGTATGAATCACAATTGTCGACTGGCTTATCAGGCTTATGGATAGGTAGAACACATTGGGTTTTCCAAGCTTGTGGAATAATCATATTTTGCCAGAGTAATAATAATATTATTAATAGCCTTTATTTCAGACATTTCATACATAATTTTATCTTAACACTAATTTCACTGTTTAATTTTTAACTATGTTCTTATATTATACACTTAACCTATGCAACGATAACCTTGTCTGTATGCCACTTATTGGCAAAGGCCTCCTCCAACTTTTTCCATTCCTCTCTATCACTAGCTAGTCTGGTCCATGTGCTTCCTGCAATGGCTTTAATGTCATCTACCCATCTTCTAAGGGGTCTACCTCTTTGCCTTTTCTTATGACTTGTGAACCAATTCATTATCATTTTCGACCACTTGTCCTGCCAGAGTAAGTTATAGATAAATAATAAAAGGGATTTAGCATCTGGATGTAAGTGACGCAAAACTTCATATGTGATGTTGTCCATTCCGGGAGTAGTATTTTTACGTGACTTAAGAGCTATTACGAATTCTTGCCAAGAGAATGGTTTAGATAAAAAAGCAGCCTTTGAGTCACCGGTGGTGAGAAAATATTGTTTTAATTGTTCTTCATTTATATCTTTTTCAGGAGGTGATGATGGAGCATACTTATCCATGAAGGAGGGGATCCAGTCATCATTTTTGGGCAACTTCTTGAATGAAACACGTTTAAACTTACGAATATAATTCCATATGGTGCTAACAGGAGTGTACCTATTAAATGATTCACATAGATTTTTCCAACCATTTTTCTTTTTTTCCATTAAAAGTTTCTTTTTCTTAGCGTCAGTTTTTTTGTAATGAATATAGTTATCAATACTTGGATTACGTCTATAAAAGTTCAGTGCTTGTTTACTTTCAGCTACCAAATCACTACACTCCTGGTCCCACCATGGAACTGGCTTTTTAACTACATGAGATGTTGTCCTTACAACTTTAGGAATACATGTATCTATTATATTAATCAAAGTATTGTAAAAGTTATCGTAAGTTGAAAGTGGATCTGAAAAATCTGTAATAAGTTGAGACATACTTTCTGTTTCTTTATAAAATTTAGACCAATCTGCTTTACTATATACATACCGTTCTATGGGATCACCTATCTGATATTTGTCAATGGAGGTATGAATGTCTATTATAGTGGGATAATGGTAACTGCCCATAGGATCGTCATGTACCTTCCAATCACACAGTGGAGCCACTGTTGGACTCACACAAGTAATATCTATTGCAGATTGATTATGGCCTGTCCTGCCTACAGTGGTAGGATCCCCCGAGTTAAGGATACACAAATCGCAATCATCTAATAAATTATATATTTCATTACCCCTACTATTATTAGAAAGACACCCAAAGGCAATATGGTGAGCGTTCATATCTCCAGATAGCATTATTGGCTTAGGTAAACTATTAATTATCTGTTTAAGTTTATTTGTATTAAATCTAGCACGACCTTCTTTAGGAGGAGGACAGTACACACATAACAAAGATAAATTTCCTATATCCGTATGTAAAATAACTGCTACTGACTGTAAATAATCATAAAAACGTAAAGGAACTACTGTATATTTATAACTCTCCTTTATTAGTATAGCAACGCCACCTCTACCACCTATGCCTACTTGACTGATAAGTGTATAATTCTGTATACGAAAATTACTGTTTTCTTTTAACCATGTTTCATTTAATAAGCAAATATCAATATGATTTTCAATTAAAAAGTTTATTAAAAGCGGTTTCTTATTATTTAAACCTTCAATGTTGAATTGGGCCACTCTAATGAATGTGCCCCTTTAAAGATTTTACAAGTATCTCTTGTATAACGTTGTTAGTTAACGGCCGGCCGTCGTTCCCTATCGCAACTAGGGCACCTACAATTCCTTTGCGAATATATTCATTATTAATAATTTCATCTATTAATTTTTCATTGGATAAAGTTTCATTTGTAGAAACTTGTTCACCTATTTCGGCAGTGCTGGTTGAAACTGAAGTAGCTTTTGGAGTTGTAATGGCTGTTGGTGTTTGTGTCTTGTGTGTTGTGTTTTTTGCAGTGGTATATTTAGTGTTCTTGTTAGGAAGGTTAGGGAAATCTGATTGATAATTTTTAATTGATGGTTTAGTTGTATTGGTATTGTTACTGGATAACATATTTGCATATGTTTTGTTCTTTTTCTCCTCCATCTTTTGTTTTTTAATAGGACAATCTCGTGATATGGATAAATAAGCTCCTTGACAATTGATACACTTAATAACATTGGTAGATGTGCATTGAGAGAAATGGTGTTCCTCTGTACAGATCGAGCATTTTTGTATTTGCTTACAGATTTTGGCGTCATGATTGAATTTAAAGCATTTATAGCACTGCAATAAAGGTGCGTTGTATTCGTATACACGAAAGCGAAATAAATCCAAATAGACAAAGTCAGGTAAATAATTAGAGAGAAAGGTGATGCTGACCGTACGAAACGGTTTGATTTCACCGTTCTCCCTCTTAGTGAAACGGCGTACACTTATTATCTCATATGGAGATGACAATTTTTTGAATAATTCCTCATTGCTAATACCAGCGGCGTAGCGTAGTGGGTGCGGGGGGGGGGGCGGCCCGCCCCGGGCGGCACTTTTTAGGGGGCGGCAAAATTTCACAAACTATAATCTATCCATACTAATTTAAATAATAAAAATATTTGAACCATTTGATATTTTTAACGGAACTACAAATTCGGACCGATTGAAAAGAGCATGGAATTTTTCTGTAACGGATTCGGGGAATCCCCTTTTCTTTGAATGATATTTTGTAGTGACTGCTGCCAACACCGTCTACGACTTGCGGGGATTGTTCGTATTTTATTTTATGCTTGGCTTGCTTATTATGACTAACAAAACAACAGCGAGAATTACTGACAGTGTTGCCGTTCTAGCGACTTAGTCGATATCGCTAGATCTAGCGGATTTTATATATGTTTAGCGAGATAAAATATCGTTTTAGCGAGAAAAAAATATTTTACTACTTCTAGCATCATCATCATCATTATCACCAGCCTATTGCAGTCCACTGCTGGACATAGGCCTCTCCAGTTGCTTGTCACTCAGGGCAAACATCTGGAGGATACGCCCATAATCGCCACGCTGGGCAGGCGGGTTGGCGATCGCAGGACTTAGTTTCTCACCTGCCACGTAGCTTCTCGCTCCGATGACGCTGCTGCCCGTCATCGGCCTGTAGTATTTAGCTACGCCTTCAACAATTATGATGATGGCAGGATGCACCACGGGCAGGTGAAAGATTTAAGCGAAAAGATCCCGGACGCTCCCTTACATCCCACTACTTCTAGCGACTTTTGTAAAATATATTTTATTGAGCAATATTTACAGCCCTTAATTCATTTTTTTTTGCGGAGTGGGATCAGGGTGGTTATTGTGAGCCACAACTTTTACAAATGAACAACCTTATCCAGAGGAGAGAGACGACAAACTCAAAAGTAAATTACATAACTAGACGTAGCTGTCAGTGTCACCGTAACGTTATACTGACTGTCATAGTCAACCTGTCAACGATAGTGCGTGACTGACTTCTGAATTGTGGCGATAAGTGCTGTCCTTTGTCATCATCATCACATCAATCATGCGAGGCTCGAGAGGGGGTGAGGGGTCCATGAAAAAATCACGAAATATCATACGGGGGGGGGGGGGGGGGGTGTTGGTTAATCTGGCGACTTCTAATTTTTTAGAACGGCAACACTGATGACTGACGATTCAAAATAAAAGGGCGGCAAAATTGTCTTCCGCCCCGGGCGGCCGACACCCACGCTACGCCGCTGGCTAATACTTGTGGGTACGAATCTCAAAACTCCAATAGTCTCAACTGCAGTGGCAGGAATATAAGCTTTCAGCTTGTGTTTGTTCAAAAATATTTCATTTTTCAGAAAATTATTGGCGTAGTTGGCTTGCGTAAACGACACAGATATCTTAGTGGTATTTACTCTCTTGATGTTGATAATTCCCTTTATAGAGATTGGTAGTAACAATAGGATTATTGTTGCCCAATTTTTCGTCCTCCTTGGTACTCTCCACGTATACGGAAAACTCCCCACTCACCGAGTTTTCAGAGAAGAGCCGCTTGTAGCCTGGTTTTATGTAAGGTTTGTAAAAATCCTCAGATGCTGAAGTCCCATCATTAGTTTTAGCACTTGGTACTTTGCGCTTTTCAGCAGTCCCGCCAGGGGGAATTTCGCCGTCCCCCGCCGGCATTCTTATGTATTTACACTTCTATACACTTATAATAATATTGCGTAACTAATTAAAATGAACTATAAATTAATATTTACAGAAAAATAATTATTTTAAAATTTTGTTTGAAAAACGCGTCTAGTTAGTTGAAAAGCCCGCCAAGCAATCCCGACTAGTCGTACGTAGTCTGCAGGGTTGCCAATGCAAATTTATACATTTCCCCAAAAATCGGGATCAAATTCCCCAAATTTGGGGACAAAAATCCGCTGATTCCCCACAAATTCTGTATTTCTAATAGTTTTTTCTTATGGCGTTCTGAATTCATGTGTCTAATCAGGTCATTTTTATGCGCTATGATTGAAACCGAACAGAGTTTACAGTTTGCTAAATCATTTCCATCTCTCGTGTTCGAATCTTTGCGTAACCAGCTTGAGAAGTTTGATTCATTAAGCCACAAATCGTTAAATTTACTCTAGCGTTTTATTTTTTGTGGCTGTGTGTTATTTGAATCACATGTCGTCAAGCCTACCGAAGTCAAACTCGAACTAGGAACAGCATTTCCTTCTGTACTACCTGTCATAAAGAGACGCGATCGTATGATTCTCCGCTGCCCGTATCCCTGCAAGTTGCTGCCTATTGGCGACACAGGAATCTTAGTGGATATGCTCTCCCATTCTGAGAGATGTGAGTCCCACACACCATGCGGACGTCACTCGGAGGCGGCATGGAGGAGAAAAAAGTCTTTATCTATTAAATTACCCCTGTATGTAGTAGGTAGGTACATGTACCTAGACGAGGATTCTTTAGAAATCATCAACATTATCAGCCTCTGGTGGACATAGCATCCACTGCTGGACATAGGCATCTCAAGTTGTTCGCTACTTTCGTCAAACATCTGAAGGCATTACCCATAATAGCCACGCTGGGTACGTCGCTGCCCGTCATCGGTCTGTGGTATTTAGCTAAGCCTTCAATCGTGATGGTTATACCGCCACTAGTCGGTTGCCAGAGCCTCGTCAGGTTGAGGGTGGCTTGGGACCAAAAGGCGACGGCTCCAGGGCCGTCTTAAGTATAATAAATAATTACGTTAATTACGCATGGTCAATCTTGTTTAATCATCGTGGCTACCTGTACCACAAAGATGCGTGCCATAAAGTGAAATAATATTGCGTAAGTAATAAATGTCCACGTTTTTAATTTTGTTTTGCTTAATAAATAATGGTTATTCATGATTATGATTATTGGCTAGTATCGCCACGGTCTGTCAAGCGAGAAAATGGCATTGGAAAACGAATGCGTAACGGATTAATGCAGAATACGAAGACTTTATTCATTATGCATCGAAAGTCATACATTATGCCGGTTTCACACGAAGATTACAGTGAGCCACAACTATTTCGTTAGTTATCTAGATTTGATTAAATCAGGACCACTGTTTAGATACGCCCTGGGCTTAGAATACGACCGAGGTATCCCTAATTATAGTGGTCAGTGGCACCGCAGCGACTTGGATTCTGTCCTTTCCCGACGATTGGGGCACGACGGTGACGCTGCTGCTTTGGCAGAATGCACCATGGGCGAGTGAGGTTGGCTTGAAGCGATAAGACGATAGGTTGCTCCCTTAGGTACATCTTCACTATGCTGTGTTACTATATAATACCAAATCGGGCAAAGATATACGAGGAGAGTGCTGTCCACTGTTCTGCTTCACTGCACGGTCTCCATATGGAATCGTTATTACTTTGCAATTTAACCTGATTACGCCCCACTTGCCGCGAAACCGAAATGGATGCTATTGGCAGATATCTGCGTGTTCTTGTCTGTGATTAAGCGTTTGTACATAAAACTTCGATGCGATGCGAATTCGCTACGCAGTAAATTGCTTAGTGATTAGGTTTGTTACTCGTTGTCCCCATCAGACTTCTCCCCAATTGTGGGGTAAACGGGAAGTCAATAAATAAACAAATATCACATACGTCGGGCCCAAAGTAGGTGTGTAAAGTAGGTACCTTTATGCAGTTGTGTTATGGAAATCCGAATTAACGAATGAAGAACAAATTAAAATCATTGTGTTCATCACATGAATGTTTGTTCTGAGTAGGTGTCGAACGAATTACCATTGCCACGCATAACTACTTAAAGGCTCCTCCAAAGACTAGCAAAATGACCATCCGTCGTAAGCACTAGAAGTGTCTGGTAAAGTTTAGGAATAAAAATACTGTATTTTAATAATAATTTTATTTATAGAAAATATTTATATGTTTTCTTAGTTATTAAAACACAGCACAACAATGCTATTAACAATAATAGTAGGTACATATTGTACGTATATTTTCGACATTTATACAGTATGTTTTCAAAGTTGAGGTCTTGAAGTGCCCGTTCCCGCGTGCCCCGCAAAATCAACAGTCAATGTAAAATGATGTTTATTTGTAAAAGTTTTAAAGTAGGTATATAGGAATGTATCTAATAATCTAATCTACTACTTCAACTTTGAATGACCTACGTTCTGCGTGGGTACAGTCATTGTAACTTAATATGCTATTATTAAGTAGATAATTAGTCTCGCTGTGTACTCCCGCGCACCCCCACCCGCATTCAGTAATTATGATAAGTGCCTATTTATGGGATACTAGCATTTGCCCGCGGCTTAGCTCGCTTTAAATTCGGGGTGAAGGCTTTATACATACTTCCACCCCCCATTTTAGGGAAGTGGGGGTTAGAAAGGGGCAAACAGTTGCCTATGTTACTCTCCATCCCTTCAACTATCTCCACTTAAAAGTCACGTCAATTCGTCGCTCCGTTTTGCCGTGAAAGAAAAGACAAACATACAGACAGACAGACAGAGACACTTTTTTTTTATTACGTCCCTTGTTTATTAAGCTCTGTAGCTCTGTAGGTTCTGGCCAACGTGGACGATCCGACAATGAGATATTGCGGGTTCGATTCCCGATCAAGCCAATTTAGGAAATTAACTTTTATAAATTGTCTCGGATGTAACTTTTCTGAGAGACGTTATTTTTCCCCAGTTATAGTTTGAGACTTCAAGGGAAAACTTTAATTAAAGACTGAATTTTCTGAGTGATTTTCTTATTGGACATCTACAGCTGAACTATAAGCCTGGGACATTATTTTCATGCATTTTAATATTAGCGTATTACTAAGTAATACAAAAATAACTAAACAAACGCTGTAAATTTTAGGTAGAGTTGGTCCCCTTCGTGAAATTACTATACTACTCTTTATCAAGTCTTGCTCGTAGATTACCTATAATGTATATAGGTAGGTATAGGTGAAACTTATTTACCTATTTATTATCTACATATACGAGTACAATACAACCCTGTAACATTCCAGTTTCTGTTTAGATTATGACTACTTATCTCCACAAATTATACCAACAGAAGAACTAGTTCAAATTCGAAATATGTATTATTAACCCTGGCCTTTTTGAAGTCACAAATCTCGACACTCGCATTTTATTTTGTCTTAAAAACGCTTATTTCAAGTCTACCTACATGAATTTTTATACTTATTCATGTATACTTGAAACAACTTATTATTCTAAATGCATGTAACAAATATACATGTACAGTCGGCAATTTAAAAAATACCGTTAAAAAACTGCACGCAATCACAATATGATATCCGTATACGTCATTTGAAATATTTTAAGTTTTTCCCTGCTGTGCTTCGTCTTCATCGTATTAATTGGTAAATTGTTCTTTTAAGTCCTTTTTGTTTCCGCTAGTTTTCTAACACAACTTGCATGGGTTTAACTTTCAACTTCTCCGCTAGGGCGGCGCTGGATTCGATCTGTTGTTTCACATACGACACTGTCCCTCGTTTGTCTGTCTCTTTCGCTGCTTTTTAGGGTTCCGTAGCCAAAATGGCAAAAACGGGACCCTTATAGATTCGTCATGTCTGTCTGTCCGTCCGTATGTCACAGCCAGTTTATTCCGAAACTATAAGAGCTATATTATTGAAATTTGGTACGTAGATGTATTCTGTAAACCGCATTAAGATGTGAAAATAAAATCAGAAAAAAATCCAAAACTTTTGGGGTTCCCCATACATAGAACTGAAACTCAAAATTTTTTTTTTCATCAAACCTATACGTGTGGGGTATCTATGAATAGGTATTTGAAAATGATGTTGAGGTTTCTAACAACATTTTTTTCTAAACTGAATAGTTTGCGCGAGAGACTCTTCCAAAGTGGTAAAATGAGTGTCCCCCCCCCCCGTAACTTCTAAAATATGGGCATGATAAAACTGATAAAAATATATGATGTGTATTACTATGAAAACTACTAACGAAATTTGGTTTGAATGAAATCTAGACAGTAGTTTTTTTTTAAACGTCATAAATCAAATTACCTAATTTTTTCATTCAATCAGTGGTACGGAACCCTACGTGCGCGAGTCCAACTCGCACTTGGCCGGTTTTTTCTCTTTATCTCCTGGTGCTAGAACTGGAAAGTTGGGATCCGTCTGTAAAGAAAAAAAATTATAAAAAGGAAACTCTGTAAAAAGAAAATCGTCGTCGGGGGTCCAGCCAATGATTGGCTGGACCCCCCGAACCGCTGTGGGACCACGAGCGAATGTGGTGGCCGTAGTTTGATCCTGTTACAGTAAGGTGTTTTTTCGGGTAACATAGCATGATGGTTGTCTCCATTCTCCTGATGGAATGGATGGACCGATAGAGGCCTAACGGCTGCGGCATCAGGCAAGTAATCAAATCAATTACTTGTCAGTTCTCACTTTGTATTTGCTCAGTTCTTACCATCACATCTTGCTGGCCTTTAACATTCATCAACCTATAGCAGTCCACTGTGAGACATTGGCCTCTTCAGTTGTTCGCCGTTTTAGGGAAACATCTGCGGCCTTTACCCAATAAATACCCATGCCCACCCTGGGCAGGCGGGTTGGCGATTGCAGGACGTAGCTCCTTGCTTAGGTGCCTACAGGAAACTAAAACGTTCCACCTTTTGTTACATAGTAAGTACCACTCGTATTATATTTGAAAGTAATAATCATAACAGGGAAAATTGTTTCCAGCAGGGATTAATTATTATTAAGCTGCAACTTACCTCCTAAAATACCGCAGAATAATTCGACCATCGCAGCTAGGCCGAAACCCTTGTACCCTGAGGTCTGCTCTCCCCCTCCCAAAGGCATCAAGCAGGAGGTGTTAAAAGCCTGGAAGAGTAGGAAGAAAATGAGTTGAGTCCTTAGGTATGTGATGCTCTCAGACAGTTGTTTTTGAGGCTATCTGTTTCATTTCAACAAGAGACTTCTCGCATACGTACCTAGACTAGATTAAGAATAGGGTTATTTCCAAGGTCAAAATACCTACTTTACATTTAGTCCGTATTTAAGATTATAAAAAAATATTGGACACGTATTTTTGCTTTTTTCGATTAAACAAAAAATAACTCAAATACAAGGCATCAACATTTAGGAGTTGGAGTCTTGCCATCACCTTTTACTAAAAATGCCACGAGAAGTGACGTATCACGTAGCTTTAGCGGGCTATATCTTTGTTATTTTTTGTCTAATTTAGAAATTAAAAAATACGTGTCTCTTATTTTTAAATAATCTGAAAGACGGACTAATTAATTTTTTTACAGCAACAAGCCTATTGTGATTGTGAGGATACGTTGTGCACGTTACCTCCTGTGAAGATATTCCTAAGTTGTATGAAGTCGACCAAGCCGCGTTAGGTCACCGTGGTTTATCAAAGGCTTTCGCCTTATCATAGGGTAGGCTCGTGCCCCTCGGTGGGGACATAGTGTAAGCTACCCATATAAGCAAATGCTCACCAATTCTGCGTCGGTCGTCTCCCTCCCGTCTGGCCCTTGCGCCCATCCGTGTGGTAGGGGCTCACCTTTTCTACGTTGCATTTCTATCTGAAAAACAATGTAATAAATAGATAAATAACTCAAGACATATCACGTTGTACATCCACCTAGTCCCTAACTGGTTGCGGCAGGCATCACGATAGTATTTTCTTTATTACTGTGGATGGAAGACGCACGATCGACGAAATTACACTCATTGGATAGTATTGCCTAGTTCTGATCAATCGATATAGTATCGATTGGAAAATCGTATGACATCTTTTTTAGGTGAATACTATCGATAGTTCGATAAAACTTTACCTACCTTTCCTACCGCTACGGCAGTCGTGGCCATATCTAGGTAGAAGGACTCCCCTTGCGATGCTGGGGCCACCACAGAGAGGATTCGTGCCCAGGGATGACTGGAATAACAAGAACAACAATTAAATAAAAAGTGAAAGTTAGAACGTATTTAGCGTTATCGTCAATTTCTTTTTTTTTTTTAATTTCATAGAACGGCCCTGTGACCATGTACAAATGCACCTCTGGGCTTGACAAAGGTTTGGCAGGTGCCACTTTGGCAAGTGGTAGGCAGAGGGTGCCTAGTTGCCAGTTGGAGCAAAGTGGTCTGCTAGGTACTAGTCTCTTCCAGAAGGTTCTTCGAGGTATCTTGAGGCAGAAGTGAAACTCGATCAGAAGGTAGAATTTGGAATATATTTTTGGCGAAAATGTACAATTAATAAAAGTAAAAAATGTGTAAAACTAGTGACTAACTTAACAATAAAATTAACAAACAGAATAGGTAGGTATCGAAAAATGTGGCACGTGTAGGGGGAAAGGGATGCAGGATCTCGCTCGCACGATCGGCGCAGCGCAGCTTGATGATGAATGAAATTGGCGCGGCTCCTCTTGCTCTCATTCCGGCGGCGAGCGGCGAGGACACAGCACAGGAGTAACTGCGAGACACACGACGCGACGACTTGGGCTCGCGCATGCGTGCGTCTTCGTTGGCGTCGTGTGTTGTTACGCGGCGCGTCGATCAGCTGTGCGTGCAGTGCTCGGTGTCCAGCAGTGTTGAAAAACGGCTCTTTTCGGAGCCACCATCCATTGAAACACACGAAAGAGTAACCACGGCTCTTTTCAGAGCCACCATCAGTGAAACACACGAAAGAGTGAAATAGTTCTTTTCAGAACTGTGTGCTTCTTATTTCACTGAACCACGTACACGTAAGAGTAGCCACAAAGGTATAGGATGGGAATGGGAGAATGGTAATATCTCAAACACATTTATGTACCAACTCTTGGGATCAGATAAAATTATGTCACTATCAAATACTACACTACCTAATACTAATAAAATCAGTACAATATATTTTAGGTACATACAAGTTATATCTGTATTTTTTTTTTATAAAAAGAGCTTTCAGGATGACCTCACCTCACGTAAGCGGTCGTGAGGTCCAAAAGTTAGGTCATCAGGTACAATAGAACAAACCCATTGCCCCTGGCGCCCTCACCCTGAAGCTGTCGTTTCATGCCCCTCCTAAAGAAGGATTTTAAGAGGAAGGAAACACGTGAGCTGGAAGGATACGAATATTGATGGTATTTGAAAAGGCATTGAGTGAGACTTGTATAGCAGCAGATAAAAATTAAAAATTCCTTCCTAAAGTCAATGCAATAAAGTCTATTATTGAATACCAAAGACCGTTTTACCTGTTTACTCCTAGTAGGAGCGAGCAATGGTGATGTGTTGGTAAACGCCATGCCTATGAGACCCATGTCAGCCGCTATTTGAGCCCAGAAGCCCGCCATGCCATTGTGATTTGACCCTGGAATGGCAAACGAGGAAAACTTTGTACTGTAATTGATTTTATTGTACCTACATTATTTATATAGTCATCTTCATATATTTTGATCATGTTTCTAATAATAGATATCTATTTGACAGTTATGTTTTTTATCTTATGCGTGTGATGATGTATCTTATTCAAACTGTCTGTCTGTACCTACTTATCTACATATACACTAATGTTATAAAGAGGAAAGATTTTATTTTGGTGTGTATGTTTGTAATGAATAAACTCAACAATTATTATTTCAGTGCCGATTTCAAAAATTGTTCAAAACTTCATGTAGTAATGCCATCGGATTATAAAAGTGTAAGTAGAAATAGAGAGTGCAGCTCCTGTGTTTGCTCACTTAGGTACATTTCTGCATTACTGCATTTTAAGAAAGGTAGGGCATAGCGAATCTTCGCTCGAATTTAACTGCCCGTCCGGGGAAGGACCTCCACCCTATAGAATACCGCGGTCAAATGACCTCCGGGTCGTGTTTCTGCCGTTGAGTAGGGTTTCCGGAGCTCGTGGGGGGTTATGGTTGGGCCGGCATGGCGGTGGCAACTGACCAGTTGCTTGCCCGTTGTCACAGCGACATAGGCTTCTCTTTCGCTTTCCATCAGGTGTAGGGAAGCCATAATGTCGAACTACTACTACAAAAAAACATCGTACGTTCTCTAGTTTGTCAGTTATGAGAAAAATATAGTCAAAAAAAGAGTTGACTATTACCTTTAACTGTGACCCATCCAACGCCAGTGTCCTTGGCTTTCCTGATGGCTACGTTCATGGCGAAGTGGCTCGCGGCGGCGCCCAGCGTGTTGTTAGTATAGTAATCACCCACGCGGTGGAAGCGCTCTCCTTCAGGATCTTCGGCTCGTTGTTGGGCTCACAAGCCCCTCGAAGAATATCGTTTATGTACATTTCTGGAAAATTGTAAGTGTAAACTTAGCTCATCGTCATCATCAGCAGCCCACATCAGTCCATTGCTGGACATAGGCCTCTCCCAATGCTCGCCACTTCGATCGGTCCCAGCCCTCTCGCATCCAGCACTTATATTAGTAGTAGTAAACTTAGCTAATAGGTTTTAATAAGGTTTGAAATCAGTGATGGTGGAAGTGGTATTACTACGGGGTGGCAAGGTAGATTCTCAATTACTAAGTATCTCGTAGAGAGAACTGTAGGTTTTGTTAAGCGATGAAGTAAGTGGTGAAACTCCAAGAAGTCGGCAGTATGCCATAATGCCTCTAGCCGAATGAGGCCCCCGGTCAGCGCAATCTCAATTCTTAACTTGCTTTTGCTGTTAAATTTACATTAGTTGGGCCTCCAAATTACCTTTTTACACCACACTCATCTACTCGAGAAAGTGCGACCTAGTACGAGTAAATTATCTATCCTGTGATGATGATTCTGAATTACAAAAATGAAAGAAAGTATAAGAAAGTGCGCATAAGTAAATTCTTGTACCTCCAAAAATATTTGATAGATCCATCTGGATCTGATAACTATCTAGTTATCAGATGTTTTCTACATTAACAAGAGGCTCTACCTAATACATGCATTCTCAATCATCAATTAGAGCGATCGCCCCATATAATCGTCATGTTGCCTTCTCGATGGTCATATTGCATTTGTTAGACCTTAATTTAGACTTGTTTAGATGATAAACAATGCTGCAAGCAAGTCATTGATCGTTGCGCCTATTTTCACAGTGCCATTGCCCTCTGTAAGACGAAGTGCTCATGTTGGTATTAATGTTCTACGGTTTGCCAATTTCTATTCATAGTTTATTATTATTATCCTATAAAACATTTCAGATCTCACTTTGATATATTGTTTTTATACGAGTGAATACCTACTCGTAGTATTTCATATTTTCGATAATAAATAAATGATGATGTGATTTTAATGGTGACTCGCATTGTCAACATCAGATTTTCTAAACAGTAGGGTATGATTCCTGGCTTAGTTTACCTATAATATCTTCAAGTTAAACTTTCTATCACTATTTTTGTGAAAAATAGTTACGCTATTGCATTAAAGCAAACGCTATGTATATTAGACCTTACAAATTGTGTCAGTGTGTCTGGTACAGAGCATTCCCTAGAGTCATCATTATTATCAGCCTATTGCAGTCCACTGCTGGACATAGGCCTCTCCAGTTGGTCGCCACTTTGAGCAAACACCTGGAGGTCATAATCGCCACGTTGGGCAGGTGGGTTGGCGATCGAAGGGCGTAGCATCTCGCTCCGGTGACACTGCTGCCCGTAATCGGCCTGTGGTAAATACCACAGGCCGATTACTAAATAGCTACGCCTTCAATCGTGATGGTTATACCGCCACCAGCCGGTTGCCAGAGCCTCGTTTGTGATTCCGCAGGATGCACCACGGGCAAAGCTTGAGGGTAGCTTGGAGCGAAAAAAGATGATTGGTCGCTCCTTTACATCCCCTAGAGTAAATTTTACTATTGCTTACTAAATTTTCTATATAAGATCGGCACATCTGCAGATACTTTTGGGAAAAGTTTCAAGAGGCTATGAATCAGAATTAATTATTGCACCCCAGTTGTCATCAGTGGATCTTGTTCGTCCTGGCACGTATGATGTGATAACCATGATGTCATCAGTTAATAACAATTGGAGTCAATAATCTGTTAAGCACTGTAAAGGACGAGCCTCTTAGCCTCGGTCATGTGTTCTAGATTTATCTGGATATTCAGGCGGGAAATATCAAAGATAGCATTGGCATCAGTTCGTTAACCACAAAAAACCTTAAAAGTTAAAGGTTAGCAAAATGATTTGATTTAATTTCATTGTGAACACATGCGTTGAAAATCATCTCCTTCAATTAGGACATTATTATATCTAACAATAGAAGAATACCAACACCTAACTATCAAAATAAAGTAGTTACCAGGTCAAGTTCTTCACAATCTTATCATTTTCATACAGTAAATATTTTCAGATGTAAGCTTATCAAATGGAAACCGACTAGTTTAGTAAACACGATATCAAGTAACCACATTATTTAAAACGAAGTGTAATTTTTTTGTAAGTATTATTTAAATGATAATATCATTTTGCCAAGTAGATACAGTGGCGGATTTGCAGACCTAGCCGCTCTAGGCCCCAGGCCATGTGCCGCCCCTTTCTCAGCACCCATCATTATAGACTAACTAGCTTTTGCCCGCGACTTCGTCCGCGTGTTTCGATTTTTTCATACAAAGTTTTTTCCCGCTAACTACCGTTCCTGTGTGAATTTTGCAATATTCTGTTGCAAGTAAGCTTTAAGTTTACTAAGGTACCTGCATGCCTATTCCCGTTCCCGTGGGAATTTCGGGAATGCCTTTCTAAGTGCACATCTACGGTACCTAAGCTTTTTTTTTTATAGTATAGGCTCGACATAATGGCCTCTCTACGCCTGATGGAAAGCGAAAGAGAAGCCCAAGTCGCTGTGACAACGGGCAAGTAACTGGTCAGTTACCTGTCAGTTGCCACCGCCATGCCGGCCCAACCCTACCCCCCACGAGCTCCGGAAACCCTAATCACCAGCAGAAACACGACCCAGAGGTCATTTGACTGCGGTATTCTATAGGGTGGAGGTCCTTCCCCGGACGGGCGGCCCAATTCGAGCGAAGATTCGCTATGCCCTACCTCTCTTGAGCTACGTCCCTTCTGGATTTCAAGTGCCTACGTTTAGCCATTTAGGCATATTATGTCAATCAGTTTTTTAAGGGGCGTGAAGAGGTAGCCAAGGACCCCCCTAATCACTGATTTCAATTTGGCACACGATGCAGCAAACACCAGTACTTTGCATTTGACTGGCTCTCTGGCTCATTTGGTCATGGGTTCGGTTCCCGCACAGCACAAACATTCGTGTTCATGAACATGTCTGTTTGTATTGGTTGGGTGTTTTATGTGTAGGTATAATATGTATTTATTTACAAAAAAAATGTATCTATCTAGGTTTATCAGTTGTCTACCCATTTTTAGGGTTCCGTAGCCAAAATGGCAAAAACGGGACCCTTATAGATTCGTCATGTCTGTCTGTCTGTCTGTCCGTCCGTATGTCACAGCCAGTTTATTCCGAAACTATAAGAGCTACATTATTGAAATTTGGTACGTAGATGTAATCTGTAAACCGCATTAAGATGTGAAAATAAAATCAGAAAAAAAACCAAAATTTTTGGGGTTCCCCATACATAGAACTGAAACTCAAAAATTTTTTTTTCATCAAACCTATACGTGTGGGGTATCTATGGATAGGTATTTAAAAATGATGTTGAGGTTTTTAACAAAAATTTTTTTTAAACTGAATAGTTTGCGCGAGAGACCCTTCCAAAGTAGTAAAATGTGTGTCGTCGTCCCCCCCGTAACTTCTAAAATATGGGCATGATAAAACTGAAAAAAACATATGATGTGTATTACTATAAAAACTACAAACGAAATTTAGTTTGAATGAAATCTAGACAGTAGTTTTTTTTTAAACGTCATAAATCAAATTACCTAATTTTTTCATTCAATCAGTGGTACGGAACCCTACGTGCGCGAGTCCGACTCGCACTTGGCCGGTTTTTTTTTATTCCGGTGAAAATGCGTTTAGGCATGCCCGCCGCTCGCTCGGGGGAGCGGCTCGCTCGGGGTATGTGGGACTTTCGCTTTCGAAAGATGGAAATGAGGCGGGAAACTACCACTAAAAACACCGCACCCTTCGTCCGGTGGTCCGGTCCGGACGAAGGGTGAGCCCACTTAGGGTGAGCCCACTCCCATCCGACAAGGACGGAAAGAAGGTGCAAGGCGGGTGGAGGTGCCCCCGCACCAACCACCCCGTCAGGAGGCATCAAGCGGCGGATTTGCCGTCGCGTGCGGCCACCTCTGCGCCGGCGAAGCGGGGGAGCGTTCGGGTCAACCTCCCGCTCCCGCTCCGCGGCCTCCTTTTGGGACATGACCGTCTCACAAAAGGAAGCCATTGCCGTCCAAGACGCGCGGCTCCCCAGTATCGATGGAATGATGGCTGGGAGCAATAGGTCCGGTCCCACCGAGCCGAAAACAACGGCTCGGGGACCGCTAAATGCCGGGCAAACGGCCAGGGTGTGATCAGCCGTATCACACACCGCCCCACACTCGCAGCACACCGCGGATTCCTGCCGTCCGATCCGATGCAGATATTAAGAGAGCCAAGAGAAGGCGCCCGCGGCTTTTAGGAGGCGCGACGACAGTCCGCTAAAATGTGGGCCAAACTGCAATCGCGCATCCAGTAGCAGACCCAAGTATTTCATGAGGTCCCCGACCGTTATGGTCACTCCCTCTACGACGACATGGGCGTCACGAGGGCGATGCATCTGTAGGCGACGCACTTATTGTACTATCTTTTATATTTTATTTTAAGGCTGTATAAAGCATCTTGTCTTTGCGCACGTTTGTTTATTTATGTTTTTAAAATAAATTGGAATACGCGCGAACGTCTTGCCGCCAGCCGCTCGCTCCCGTGCTCTGATTGGTCGAGTTCGCCCGCCCCCGCGCGCGGGGTTCTCACATTTTTGCTCTCTTGCCGCGTGGCGTCCCGCGTAGTGAGTGTTGGCGCTCGGCGGCACCCGAAAACCGCCACCTAGTATTACCTATCTCCTTGCACCTTTGGAGCTCGGCACGCAGCCCGACGTTGGCGTGGCCGTTGTTACGCAGAATCAGTGTTTTTATTTGCATCCATCGCGAACGTACTTGTCGGTGCGACCCATCGCCTACAGCATCCGAGGCCCATGGAAGAAAATGGCCTCGGTTTTATCTAGCGCTACCCTTAGTCCCAAAGTTGTCTACCCAAAGTACAAGCTTCGACTTAGTTTGGGGCTAGATGACGATGTGTGGCCCAGCGTGGCATGTCTTGGGATATTTGATCATTGATTTTTCTTGGCACGATTTGCCGCCCTTAATATCTGGCCGCCCTAGGCCCGGGCCTACTGGGCCTTAGGGCAAATCCGCCACTGCTTGTAGATACGTTATATAGTTAAATAAATAACGTAGCTGGTGGTAGTATCGAGTAGATTCGAGGATTATTGTGTACAAACAAACAGTTATTGTTCTTGGATTCTTGCTCTATTATTTACCGTTTCTTCACCCTCCTATGTAAAAAATATTTAAATAAATAACCCAAGACATGCCTCGCTGGGCTACTCATCACCATCTAGCCCCAAACTAAGCCGAAGCTTGTACTATGGGTACTAGACAACTGATAAACTTACTAAGATACTTTTTTTTGTAAATAAATATGTCACCGGAAAATAGCAAGAATCGTAAGTTGATCAATTTCCTAGGTAGTTGATTAACTTCCGGAAAATAATAAACGGCAGTTGAAATGTATTATTCAACGTATGTATTTTAGTAAATTGATCATTTTACGGGGTCTTGCCGTAAAATCATCCGACGAAGGTGAGGTGAACGTTGATTGGTTCAATGGGTCACGTGGCGTTATCCCGGCAACCAATCAGGGAACAGTGTATTAAGTTACGGGTAATAGTGCACCGTTAAATAGTACATTGAGAAACGATTGGCCCATTTGAGGACGATTTTACTTGTGTCAAAATCGTAAATTATTAAATGACTGTCAGGCTACCGTAAATTGATCAACTAACTGAAATCCATTGCGTAAAATAATACATTTCAACTACCGTTTGTTATTTTCCGAAAGTTAATCAACTACCTAGGAAATTGATCAACTTACGATTCTTGCTATTTTCCGGTGACAAATCTTTTATTAGTGTAGTATAGGTGCGTACTTATTAAATATATTTAAACACTTTAGAGTACATTATTCTTAAGTGCTTATTAATTAAGGTTTAAGAAAAATATAACAATATTTTTGTCTTTCTATCTTTATATGTACCAGGTACTTACCTATCCAAAGGTATTGTGTGAGTGATTGACATTATTAATTATGCTCTAAAAAAATCAATAATCCCTACTGTGTTTTCCTTGCCTTCTGATCATGAGTCAAAGGTCGTGAGTTTGATTCCCATCCAGGACAAACATTCGTGTGCTGAACATTTGTGTTTGTTCTGAGTTTAGGTGTTTGTATTATTATTTAAGGAAAGAGCAGTCTCCGTGGTTGCCACGATATAACTCTAACCCGTTTTATATTTTAACTTGTAAAAATTACTTTGTTCATTTTCACTCGGCAGAAATGGATCTCACAAAGAGGCTGGTTGCCATCATTCAAAAAAGATTAGTTTGTAAACAATTTGTCAATTTGAATTAAGGTCCTAAGTCTCCTATGCACTGATCACAGAGATCATGTATACCTACTGATGCTTGTGCTGAAAGTTGTGCTTGTGTTTCGTAGCAGAAATCCCAGATGGCCTACAACAACTAAAATCTGGTTCCTATCCAGCTTGACCAATCCATCACTTATTTTCGGGATGAATATTCGTCGTGACCCGAATCCTAAGGGTTACATTGAAGGAGTCATTGACTACTGCAGCATTCTCTAAAATAGGTGTCCTGAACCTGATTCTGAAAGAATATATCACGACTGACCAGGGCTGTTTTTTGTATAAGGCACAAATCTTGCGTAGAATACTGCTTTTACGCAATTTTATAAATGATGCAATGGACAGGTTACAAAGGCGAGCTATCTGAATAGGTAGGTATGGTGAGTCCTCTTGTGTATACTCGAAAATTGTCTAGGCTCGGTATTTTGAAAATTAAAATTATATACAACAGTAAGTAAAAAATGTTGTCATTATCTCATTTATTTTCTACTTTACGTTCTAAATTAAGAAGACTAAACTTGTAGGAAATCAGTTTTTAAACAATTTTGGTTCCTTCCTTTTCCCCTAAAATCGATATTTTGGAAATAAAACTCGCAAACCGCGACATATTCAAAACTGTATCATTATCTCCTATGTTGTACTTTTTACGGCATGAATGAAAAGAAACAAAGTTCTATAGAGTCAATTTCCGAACAATTTTGGCTCCTACCTTTTCCCCCAAAATCGACATTTTGGAAATTAAACTGAATTAATTAATTACCTATTAATATTTCGAATTTAACATAATTCCAATGACGGCGACGAAGCAAATAAAAGAAATAACAATACCTATTATGGCAAACTGCTGCACTAATGAGGGCGCCCATATCGCGTGTGAATTCGCCACCAGAGGTGCTAGTGTAGCGTGAGGTATCCGAAATGTCAAATTACATAGGTTCTGTGGGTTAAACGAGTTTATTTCGGAAAATTAAATAATTTTATGCAATTTTGGCATAGCTGGCATTAATTTTCGAAAATATGAGACACGGCTCAGTGATTATCTGCGCTTTAAAAGCGGGGCCGAGAAAATGAGGTATAAAAATTAGCGGTCTGAAAGAAAAGCTAGTTCACTGGTTTGTTTATTAACCGTTAACAAACAGTTTTGCCTTTTGGAAACGTATGGCCTCCTTCTTATAACGAACAAACAGTCATCACATGCACAAAACAAACCTTAACAGCTATGCCCGAAGACCTTACTATACAGTGGCGCCCTCTGGGATTACAAAAACGGTAGCCCTCATTGGCAACGTTGCGACTTGCAGACTGCAAGTTACATGTTCGCCCTGCTCGTCGCCATACCACCCTTCAGCATACGTAGCCGGTAATTTTAACGTAATGTAAGTATGTAAATAAGTTACCGTAACATATCCGTATCTTACCAGCCTTTTCGCTAAAATCACCCCTAGTAACCGTAATGGCCATACATTTCACAATTATCATATGGCATTTTGGTTTTACATTTTGAAACTAAAAAATATATTTTTTACTTCTTTCTAATACTATCTGAATGAAAGTTGTAATCTCATATCGTTATCAGCCTCTCACAGGCCACTGCTGGACATTGGCCTCTCCCATTGTTGACCACTTTGATCGATTTAATTTTAATCTTAGATACTTGTTATTATTGTGACACAAAGATTCACTTATTCCACACTAAACAATTAAGCGACAATTCCAAAATTGGATTCGAAGATCGATTTATCTAAATCTAAATAGATCAATTTCGTGCATACTATCAAACATTTTATAATCCATCTTTACACATATAATTTTACTAATAATAACTCAACTATGGGATTTCTAGGACTTTCAGCTTCATTGTATGCCTTTATTTATAGTCGTGAACATGTGACGTAGATTCCTTAAATGCTTCCAACTCAAATGAATCTCCTTATCAGTTTCTTCATGGAAGTTGTTTCTGACCATTGATGTTAACGAGCATAATAATAACCATTGGAATAGCCTTACTTTGTCACTTCATTAGTGAACTTATAAACAAATATCATATTAATTTTTTGAAATATTTAGCAAATGTGGTTGTAGATAATAATAATTATAATAATCCTGATGTTTGTATTTGATACTCATGACTAAACATTAAATCATTTCATTAATTTAGTACATTATTTTAACTTAATAAATTTTCCATACAAAAATAATATTACAAAGTATCAAACTCGTCGAGTTGCACTCGCGCAGAGCGGTATACGCTCATAAAAGTGGTTGTGCGTATGTGTGCGTGAGCGGAGCAGCGAGCGGCACGTCCTCCCTCTGGGATGACCCGATTTGGACTGAATCGGCAAGCGACGCGCGCGTGGCTTTATAGTTACTTTTAAAAAAATCGTATAAAATAACAGGCATATAATATTAATAAAATAATAATTTAGTGCACTTAAGGAACATTTCTTTTACATTAACACAAAATTTCAACTAAAAGAAACAGTGTTTTCTACTAGAAAAACACTGTTGAAAAGTGTGAATTGAGCTTATTTTGAAAAATTATTTTGGGCAATTTAATAACACATTTTTGAAAGTTTTTTTATCTAGTGCACTAATATACCATATAAGCTATTGTATAAAGATATATTTAAAACATATGTATGTAATGCGATTGATATTAAGACTTTCGAAATTGACTCTGACTCGCATTTTTGCGAATCGGCTTACGGGAGATCTTTGATAAACAAAAATATACTAGTAAATGTTGTATTTTATCTAGCCTACGCACTGCTTGAAGACTTTATCTATATAAAAAACTATGTTTCTTATTTTTAAAAAATCGTTTTCTATGATATTAGCTCGCCCGAAAATACCAGTTTCGCCGCAAATACGTCGAATTCTGTATGCGCGCTTTTAACCCTGCAAGGACACAGCAAAATCTTATACTATCTAAAAAGTGGGTACATATTTGACTGGCTCGGTGGCTCAATTGGTAGTGATCTCTATCTTCTGAGCCAAGGGTCGTGGGTTCGATCCCCACACATTACAAACATTTCTGTGCATGAACATGTCTGTTTGTATTGGTCTGTAAGTAAGTTTATCAGTTTTCTAGTACCCATAGTACAAGCTTCGGCTTAGTTTGGGGCTAGATGGCACTGTGTGGCCCAGCGTGGCATGTCTTGGGTTATTCATTATTATTATATTACATTACAACTGAATATAAAACTATACTACCTACTCGTACTTATACCTACCTATCCTCTAATTTACTACTATGCGTGATATCATTAATTAACTCACCAAGTCTATTCAGGCCGTGACTAGGGTGTCCCATCCGGTCACTGCCTTCAGGCAGTCCGCCATGAACCGGTACGCTTCTGATGTGGCTACTTTTCCCATGGTGACTATGTGCCTGGAAATAAAAAAACTATACATTGTGACTATGTCCAACAATGGACTGCGAAAAGCTGTTGATGATGATGATGATGATACTGTGACCAGGGAACTTAGGGATCCCTTTTAAGAGGTAATTGAGTAACGGGCCTTGGACTTGGTAACAATTAGAAAGTTTATAAAAATAAAATGACATGATTTATTCAAATTTTTCTATATACCTACTATAAGATTTAGGGGAGGCAGGGACCTTGACGCAGTCTGCGCCTGGCGACAGACACGGTGCGGTCGACTACCTTTGACCTCGCAGAACATTTGTGCGCGCATAGTAAAAGAAAAAATTTAAGAATCTGATTTTTTTTCTAAAAATGTAGGTATATGGAAATGAAAAGTGGGTAGTTATGGAAATGAAAAGTGTACGATCATTCTCCCCTTTACAAGATTTCCTCAGGGTACCAGTCGAGGGAGTCACAAATAAATAGGCCCTTCTAGGAGGTAGGTATTGCATAAGTTAATGGGGGAAGGGAGGTCTTTTTAACCGACTTCGAAAAAAGGAGGAGGTTCTCAATTCGTCTGTATGTATAATATTTTTTTTTTTTTTTATATATGTTCACCGATATTTCCGTCAATTATGGATGGATTTCAAAAAATTTTCGACAATTCGACAGAGGACACTTCCGAGGTACCATACCATACCATAATGGGACCATTATCACCAAGTCAGGATCTGATGATGGGATCCTGGAGAAATTGAGGGCAACAACCGAAAATTGTATGCTCATATGGTGTTTTTGTTATATGCTTCCGGGCGTCAACATCTGGTGCTGATGATGAAGCCACAGAACTCCTTAACGGTTAGGAGTTAGGGGACAGTACTGACATTGGTCGATAGAAACTAGGTAGTAGTATGTACTTATGCAGGGCTAATAGGGCAGGTGATTTGGTAAGTGATTTGCTTGATTCTAGATCGCAATAGTCTTCACTTGACTTTAAGCAACATTTTTCATTACTAAGTCAAACTCTTAAGGACATTAATTAGCCTTCATTCAAGTTCACAGAACATTAACGCAACTAAAAATCGAGAAATAAAATTATTTAAAAAAAAAAATTAAACCGACTTCAAAAAAAAACACAAACGACCAAAACTAAAAAGCGATAAATAACGTAAGTAAATATCCTTAATACATATTATATGTATAACTATAATTATTTAAATATTACAATTATCACTTATTTTTGAAGTCGGTGCCAGCCAAACAAATAAATGTATATGTCGTGTGGATTTGTCGGCCGCGCGCGTCCTACAACAACAGTCTACGTAAGGTACCTAGGTAGTAGGTAAGTGATAATTGTAATATTTAAATAATTATCGGCCAAGGCTATGTGAAACTTCTTATCATCGTCTGACAACCTTTTATTATAGAATCTTGAGTTGTTTGATAGGTACTAAGTATGTTTAAAACCTGCGGAGAATCTTTTAAAGGTTCTATGCTAATTAGGCCACCTTGGTAAGCGGTTAGGTCACTGGGACGAAATACGGTCAACGAGTAGGTAGGTAGGTATTACTTGCATCGTACCTATAATGAATAACTGCATAAGTTATTGTACGCATATAGGGTAATGTGTATATGTCACCGGAAAATAGCAAGAATCGTAAGTTGATCAATTTCCTAGGTAGTTGATTAACTTTCGGAATATAGCAAACGGTAGTTGAAATGTATTATTTAACGCAATGTCGCAGTCATTTAATAATTTACGATTTTGACACACGTAAAATCGTCCTCAAATGGGCCAATCGTTGCTCAATGTACTATTTAACACTGTTCCCTGATTGGTTGCCGGGATAACGCCACATGAGCCATTGAACCAATCAACGTTCACCTCACCTTCGTCGGATCATTTTACGGCAATACCCCGTAAAATGATCAATTTACTAAAATACATACGTTAAATAATACATTTCAACTGCCGTTTATTATTTTCCGGAAGTTAATCAACTACCTAGGAAATTGATCAACTTACGATTTTTGCTATTTTCCGGTGACATATACAAACATATATGATATTGTATGTATTTTAGATTAAATCAGATCTTGCAGGCCAGTACGGCCTCGATTCGGGTCTCTTTTTCGCTTTCTATAAGGCGATAAGAGGCGCTTATGTTCAAAACTACTACTTAAAAAAAAATTTGGATCGCGACAGTTCCACACGACCAGATTAATTCATTCGATAGATGAGCAGGCGAAGGACAACGACCTAACATTGCCTCCAACGAGATCTCTGTCATCTTTTAATTCCAGAAACCGAATAGAATTCCATGGTACAGATGATTTCTAGACAGAAGAAATCAGGCAATTTTGTTATTCGGATCCAAAATAAGTCTGATAAAAATTTTGTTTACCATTTTCTTCCATAAAGGGATCTATAACCAAGGTTACAGCTTAAACTCTACCTATCTAACAATAAAAAATTAATTTGCCAATGGGACAGTAAACAAACTGTATTCCGCACACGCGGAGCTAATGGCTTCCCCTGACCTTCAGACATGGCACCATGTGTGGTGATAAACACGTGATACTTGTAGAAGGTTCATGAATATGTAATAGAGTAGCTTTGGGCGAATTCGCGTTTGTCGTTATATTTATCAAAATATCAACGTTTTCGTTTGATTTATTTTGTAGATTAGTTGAGGATACGTGGATACTGGATACATTCGATGATAAAATGGAAAGGTAATGAAAAAATAATAAAAAGTCAACTTAAATATTTATATTCAAGGGACCTTCAAGCCTGCCATATAGCCAAGCCATATTGGGTTGAGAGCCTCTAAATGGTTAAGTCATTAAGTCATGGAGGTAAAATTCAGGTGCATAGAACTAAGATTATATTATGGGAGTCCTTAGCCCCCTAGGTGTGTTGTTTTTATTTCTTATCTCGCTGCTGAGCGCCCACAAGTCATACTTATGTGGTAATAGAGCCCCGGTTTATAGAGTTGTTTTATGTGGCAACAAATTGCTCGTAAAACATAACAAATTAAATACGAATAGTATAATAAATATTTAAAAGTAACCATATTTCAAGTTCGGACTGGTTTTCTGTTTTATCACCGTTTTCTACTCAATATCTTCTGTTTCTTCCTAGACTTCTCCCGAAATTCACAAACAGTTCGTATCACTTACTATAAACCAAGAATGTTGGCTGTCAATTAACTTCACACTTAAAGAATTAAAACCGATTGAATGAATTTGGGTTTGGTTGGAGACAGTAGTGAGCATAGTGGATATAGAGGGAGCGTTACAACCAAGTTAGGCAGGCTCCTGCCCCCTTGATCAGGTTGTTATTTATCGCGTGTGGAACAAATAGTCCGAGCCTTGAGACAGGATTTAGCAGGAGCGTTTCAGCCAAGTTTTGGTGGTTAGTACCACTCCCGATTGAGCTACCAAGGAGATAAGGAGATATTGCACTTAATAAGACGTTCATTGTGTTAAACCGATAGGACGACAAATTGGTAACGTACTCCGTTACCAATCAGGGACTAAGTAACTACCTACTTAAAGTTATTTCCGGTGTAAATTACCAATTATGGAAATTACCAGTATCCTCTATAAATAACTTAGAGTTACGAACAGTAGATTGCAATTACTACAAAATTTTAGAAGTAACAATGTATTTTTTATTTTGAAATATAGTTTTACATGTTATTTAATACACATATTTCCAAAGTAGGGTTTATTATATTCCGATATGTATTAGGCCTCGTATGCCATAGCCTCAATCAATTTAATAACCAAATAGGTAATAATACAATATTACAGTAGACAGCAAGATATTACTTAATAATTATGTTTATTCTATACATAAATAATGTACGTAACGTACAGAAATACGTAAAAAACAGACATCAATTTGCCCCATCTGTCAACTTGACCAAACAATTTACAACTGACTGTCTATTGCATAGAGTCCATTATCCATCAAGATAATTTTGACAGATTTGGGGTATCTGTTGTCATGTTTGTAAACAATATGGCCAGTAACAAAAAAGTAAAATTAAAAATTTACCAAGACAATTTAAAAGGAAAAATAACTAAAAACACGTTCTGTCACTGACGTTCGTTTGTTGTATTGTGGCGGTTGGACTTTATTTAAAAGAGTTTGATAGTTAAATCAATTAATGTGACCAACAATTTCCAAACATATGCCCAATGCATAGAGTCCATAATCCATCACGATAATTTTGACAGATTTGTGGTATCTGTTGCCATGTTAGTAAGCAAACTGGCCAGCAATAAAATAGTAAAACTAAAAACTTCTTCTCTGTCGTTTCGCTCTTGGCAGAGCGGTCGTGGTCACGTAGAGGCATCCACATCGGTGGTAGAGGCGGACACAGCTTTCCGCACGATCTCCCGCCATCTCTCCCTGTTGGCAGACTGTCTGGCGCAGTCAGATACACGGGTTCCCACTGCCGATTTAACCTGATCAATCCAACGCATAGGAGATCTTCCGCGTGGCCTTGTCCCTTCCACCTTTCCCTGAACGACCAGGCGCTCTATGGAATCGTTATCCCGCCTAGAGACATGTCCGAAGTACTGCAAAATGCGCGACTGTACTACGGAAGACAAACGCTGTGTGATGCCCAATTCTCGGAGTATGGACACGTTGGTGCGGAACTCCGTCCATGATATCCCGAGCATCTTTCTCCAGCACCACATTTCCAGAGCGTCGATCTTTTTCTTTTCCAGCTCACGCACTGTCCACGTCTCCGCAGCGTAAAGAAAAATGGGGTATACAAGTGTTCGTACGAGCCTGATTTTAGTGGCTTTGGTGATGTTACGATTCCTCCACACTTTTCTTAACTTCTCCATCGCAGCTCTGGTCATGGCCATACGTCGTTTCACTTCATCTACACATCCGCCGTTGTTTGAAATTAAAGCCCCAAGATATACGTAGGCTTTCACCACGTCACAATTCGCAATCTGTGTCACTTCGGGCGAATTGGCATTGACGCGATCCACGATCATCATCTTGGTTTTAGATCGATTTATTTTCAACCCGAACTTAAGACTTATGTGCTCCATTCTGAGAAGCAATTCTTCCATACGGACAGCGTTACTCGCAAATAAGGTGGTGTCATCTGCGTACCGCAAGTTTGAAATTTTGTATCCACCAATCACCACGCCATCGTTCCAGTTGATGTGTTTTTGTTTTATTATGACGGTACGATATTTTAAGAGTGTTAAGGTTAAATCAATGAATGTGACGTAACGTAATACGCGACGCGCGACCTCAGGCACGGCCGGTAACTAACTGCGGAGATAATTCGCTCGCCCGTAAAAGCAAGCAATAATAATAATAATAATAAACCATTTATTCGCCAGAATATGGTTACAAAAGTTCTTAAGTAGGTATCTGAATTCCAACATATTCAGTCGTTAAACGACGTGCAAATATTACGAAGTCAAAATTTTATTGATTGATTCTATTACATTTTGATAAAATTGCTTACGTAGTCAGTTATATATTTTAATCATTCTAAAATTATACAATGTTCATACAGTCATGTCAAAAAATTAAAAAATAAGGTGAAATAATATATTTAAAAATAGTAATTGATGTCAAAATTTATCGTTCAGAAACTCGTTAATAGTATAGTACAATTTTTCTTTTAGTAAAATAAACAATTTATATTTAAATTTAGTAAGTGGCAATGTTTTTATATTGTCAGGCAATTTATTAAAAATTCGCACAGCCATACAATAGGCATTCTTTGAGTAGAGTGCTAATCGTTGGGCTGGAATCAGGAGGTGATCTGCCTTTCTCCCCCTATACTCATTGCTTTTATTTGATTTAAAAAGGCTATTGTGTTTCTTTACAAAGATGCCCATTTCAAAAATATACAGACATGGCAATGGTAGTATATTTAAGTTTTTAAACAGGGGTTTGCAGCTATCTAGGTAATGTGCTCCACATATTGACCGGATACATTTTTTCTGTGCTTTAAAAGCTCTAGGCATATCTACTGAGTTTCCCCACAGTACTAAACCATATCGCAGAATAAGATAGCATAGGCTTCTCAATGGTTAAGCAGTTTGGTAATAGAATGACTAACTGATAACATTAGGTATGTATGTACTATTTGTTGAATCGTATGCTTAGGGTTGAAACTTTTTTATAGCTTAAATTGTATTCTAAGTACAGTAATTTTTGGGCCATTCCGCTATAGACGATTTCAATAACATTTTTTTCAAATACGTTATTAGTTATTTTTATTGATATTTATGGTAAGAAGACAATCTAAATTTAATAACCATATATTTTTTATGTAATTTTATACTAAACCCAAATTTTTGTCGCGTTTGAAATTATTGTCATTCGAAGGATTGAGAGAAGTTCTAAAATCATGACTAGCAATACTGGCGTGAATCATTTCTTTTGGATGGTTTGAGGTTAATTATTACCGGCTAAACGTGAACTGACATTATTCATTTATCTCTGCGTACCAAAGAAAAATAAATATAAGTTGTTAATTACTGAAAATAATCGACTGCTAGAATGTACTGTTAACTTGTTGCACCCGCGACGTAAAAGATATAAAAGTTTACTTTTTTCACTGAATTAAAGAACTAACGACCTGAAACTTTGCAAAAGTAAGAAGAATTCAAAACTAAACTTAATGTTATTATTTTCAAGCCTGTAATGATTGTTAAATTAAAATAATCGATAACTTAAATTGGTTGCACCCGCGATCTTGATGTTAGATCGCGGGTGCAACATTTTCTTACGTCGAGCTTTTTGTGTGACTAATTACACAATTCGTGGTTTTGATATACCTTGACTAATTTATACTAATAAAGACGATTGATGATATATATTTAATATTTGTATCTCTTTTGTAATCTGTATTTTTAACAGAAATATAGTTAAAATGACAATGGAGCTACGTAAGGAAACTGGTTCACAGATATACAGACTGAAATTGAAAGAAAATCATGAGCCTCCACGAA
Source organism: Conogethes punctiferalis (assembly GCA_031163375.1). Classification (NCBI taxonomy): domain Eukaryota; kingdom Metazoa; phylum Arthropoda; class Insecta; order Lepidoptera; family Crambidae; genus Conogethes; species Conogethes punctiferalis. The sequence continues at coordinate 172,877 of JAVAXP010000036.1, read as the reverse complement.
TCCGTCTAAGAGTCAACGGATTTCGTGATTCCAAGCGGAGAGAAGTAATGAAAACGAAGATATAAGGCAGATGTAGATTTGAATATATTGCCTAGAATCAGATAAAAAGAACGAATGCAGGCAAGTAGAAAGCGATTCAGATAGTGATTAGGACGATGACGATTTGGAACCAGAAATTACGAAACATACTTCCGAGCTTTCAGTTTCTTATCCGAGCAAATCTTTGTTGCCACTGAAAAAGAGATTGCGTGTGTACGGTGATTCAGACAATTAATGTATTTAAATGACAAAACACCATCAACCATCAACAATCTTTAAGCTACAAATTAATTACCAGACATGCTGTCCTGAAAATGGAAATAACCAAGCTATCTCTTGTTGAAAAATATTTGCGCTGGTGTGTATATTTGCTCAGCAAAATCGACAAAAAAATTACTCAATATCATTTTGTGGGGTTGTGTTAAGTGATCTGGATGAAGAGTTCAATTTATGACGACTGTTGATGGTAAACAATTATCAGAAATCTTCAATGACATAGCAGAAGCGCCGAAGAAAAAGAGTGGTGTAAACAATATGTTTTTAGAATTTTCTACAGATGTGGCCGTGATTCAAAAGAAATAATTAATATAATCAACAACAAAAGCATCTAATAAGTACAGTTTGATCTCAAATTTAGTTTCTTACTAAGTAAAAGTCATGTTTATGTTCACTTAAATTACACGGGTTGCACCCGCGATAATTCGGTGTTGCACCCGCGATTGATAAAAAAAATTATAAATAATTGTTTATTTTTACTTTGATTACAGTTTTCAATTTATGTTCTTTGTTATTTAATTAAGTGTCAAAATATTAAGGCATATAATATTAAATGTATCAGAATTAACAGATTTATATGTTTTTTGTCTGTGATCTGGAAAGGTTGGGCCAAATCTGTTGCACCCGCGAAGGCACTTTAAGCATTTCCCTTGGCTTTTATATAAATATTTTTAAAACTTTGTAAGTTAATATAGCGAGAACATATTAAAATGTAGTCTTTCAAAGACTAATTTTATTTAATATGTATTTTATTTAATAAGGATAAACTGAAACAGGCGTCTAAATGTTGCACCCGCGATAATGGAATGGCCCTTTTCTGTCATTGGTTTTTAATTAAATACCTTTTACCTAATTAACTGGTGTTTTATCTATTTTCAGCTAGCTTCTCGGTATCTTTTTGATAGAATACCGCGGTTTTGAAACATTTGGCGTAACTTATTGACATTTATAGGTTAGCATTACCGTTATAAGCTATTGTATAGTACATTGTTGTTATATACATTTAATAAATGTCACTGGTCTATGGTATCAGTCACTTGGATCATCTACATCTACCGATTCCTGTCAAGCGACGGGAGGCCACTTGGATGTGTTACCATAAATATATATTTTTTAAGTTATCGATTCATACACAACAAACCCGATGCATTATACTATATCACTACAAAACTGCTATCTCAAGCTGTCGGTAATGTTTTGAATATTTCCGGTAGCAACCCTACTTACTAGGCATCGTGATAAGTTTATAAAAGGGCGGAGTCCCGACATTTATTGGTACGTAACGGACCTGTAAGGTTAACAAAGCCATTTGGTTGCAAGCGCTCCCCTATGCAGCTGTCCCATTTTTTTCACTTCTTAATTAGAGCATCTATTGTTTTAAAAGGTTTTAAACGATTGTTTTTGTCTTTGCGTAGATATATTTTTGTTGTTTGTAGTTTTAGGTAGCTATACATAGATACTAATTATGAAGCTACAAAGTTCACCTAATAAGTTTTTACATACAACAATCAAATAAAATATCAGTCATTTATTGGCAAAAGTGTACAGACAGGAGTTTATAGGTACCGAACTGTCATGATTTTTAATATTTGTCTAATTATTGCCCTCATTATTTAGTATGTTTTTTAAGAATTACGTGGCAACTCATTTTGAGTGGCAACATTGACAGCGCGCCTCTCTGTCGGCAAAATAGGCGGGAAAAAAATGGAGGGGGAAGCTGTGCTGGGCGGATGGACGAAGCAAGCGAGTCATTCTTTTACCAGCTTGGACCGAAGACAGACATCGAGGGAAATCTATGTTCGACGAATAATTATTTAAAATGTGATAAGTCGAGTTGTAATACCGTTATACCAGTATAATAAATTACTCAAAGTTTAAAGTAGTAGAAATACTCTTCAAATTATTATAATTAATATTAATATACACGAGATATTAATATAGACAAGCTATTAAAGGCCGTCACTGTAATTTTTCTTTAAATTCAGCTTTTATTTTTCTCTTCTCTTCTTTTCCATAATAAGTAATGCCGTCACGGACATTTGGTTGGGGCTACTCTCTAACAATGTTACTTGGCGGGTAGTATTGCGAGTGTTTGAAATAATATGGCGATTGGATTTCGCCAGCACTGACAACAGCTTGAATAATATTTGATCAAGGCTACTCTTTGATAGTGCTATTCTTGTTGGTCTGCCTGAAATAATTTGTCGCGGATTCTATTTGGTCAAGGCAACTCCTTGATAATAGTCCGCGACGGATTCTCTGGCAAACGTCGGTGCTAGAATTTTTATATTTATTGCATAAGTATTTTCTGGAGCGGACTGCAACTTGAGTGATGTTCGAACAAGGTTAGGCAACTCTTTGTTAATGTTACTCTTGTAAGCCTAATAAGGTTTATCGCACGACCCATTTGGTTAAGGCACAGATATCTCCAATAGATACCGCACTTAAGATATCGCGCGAGAGGTAATACAGCAGTGCAGTGCAGGCGAGAAATACGCATGCGCTTAAAGTGCGTCAGTCCCACGGTCAGTACTGGGGTCATTCTTCTTTTTAACCTACAATAAATAGACATTTTCTTGATATTTCAGATTTAACTTCTTAAAAATTATAACAGAAATAAATGTTTTTAAGACATCATCTATACTTATAATAAATCTGTAGAGAGGTCAATTCTGTACATAAAATATTTTTTCAAAATAACTATCAGGGGGTGATAAGTGATCGATACTGATACCAAAAATGCAATCAGTAAAATTTTTGTCTGTCTGTCTGTATGTTCGTTATAGAAAAAAAAACTACTGAACAGATTTTGACGAAACTTGGTACAATTATTCTTCATACTCCTGGGCAGGTTATAGGATACTTTTCATCACGCTACAATCAATGGGAGCGTAGCAGTGACGGGAAGTGTTGGGAAAACGCGAGAAATTTAAACCTGTATGTTTGAACGCGCATTACGCGAAAACTACTGCATAGAATTGAATGCGGTTTTCACCAATGTATTGCTAGAGGTCTAACTTAAAACTTAGGCACAAGGTATAGATGGGTATTATATGGAAGTCCGTTATTTTTGAAACCCGATATCCACGCGAGCGACGCCGCTGGCACAGCTAGTAATAAATATGGGTCGATGTATACTATTTAATCTTTCTTTTTATCTCGTTATCATATTTTTGCTGTGCAGTGGCATTCCAAAAATTATCGTGACAGAGCGGCCCTTTTCATCGGAGACAGCATTTCGATTTACCACTCTGTCACAGTATTTTATTAAAAAAAATAATCAAATCGTTAATCACTTATCGGGAAACCGATTAGTATTTCGCTATGATTTTAAGTATATAATAAGACTAGCTTTCGCCGCACGCTCTTCGCGCGTGCGTGCTCAAGCTAGGTCTGCGACGCTGGACGCTCCGGGCTTCGCCCTACGCGGAGCTCGGCCTGCGGCCTCGCGATACGCAGCTCGGCCTGCGGCCTCGCGAAATTACTTTTCTGGGTTGTACCGTCCGCGTGGGCGGGCGCGGTGGGCTTTTTTGTGGTTCGTTGAATCGGTTTTGTGTGGGGGTTCCTTGGGGCGCCAGCCGCTCCGGGCTTCGCCCTCCGCGGCGTTGCTTTGGCGGCTTGGGTTGGCTCGCTCGGCCTGCGGCCTCGCAAACAATTTTTTTTTTATTGATGAATGAATAATTCTTGGGGCACTGCTCCGGGCTTCGCCCTACGCAGGGCTCGACCTTCGGTCTCGCATATTTTAGTAGCGTAAAAAGAAGGTGGGCTCGCTCGGCCTTCGGCCTCGCATAGTTTTCTTTTTCATTAGTAGGTAAATACTCCTTGGGGCACTGCTCCGGGCTTCGCCCTACGCAGGGCTCGACCTTCGGTCTCGCCTGTTACAGTAGCGTAATTAAAAGAGCTTGGGCTCGCTCGGCCTGCGGCCTCGCATAGTTTTTTTTTTCATAAGTAGGTGAATATTCCTTGGGGCACTGCTACGGGCTTCGCCCTACGCAGGGCTCGACCTTCGGTCTCGCGTATTATGGTAGCGTAATTTAAAGAGTATGGGCTCGCTCGGCCTACGGCCTCGCATAGTTTTTTTTTCATAAGTAGGTGATTATTCCTTGGGGCACTGCTACGGGCTACGCCCTACGCAGGGCTCGACCTTCGGTCCCGCGTATTATGATAGCGTAACTAAAAGAAGATGGGCTCGCTCGGCCTACGGCCTCGCATTGTTTTTTTTTTCATAAGTGGGTGAATACTCTTTGGGGCACTGCTCCGGGCTTCGCCCTACGCAGGGCTCGACCTTCGGTCTCGCGAATTACAGTAATGTAACTAAAAGAAGGTGGGCTCGCTCGGCCTTCGGCCTCGCAAACTGTTTTTTTTTTCATTAGTGCGTGAATACTCATTAGTACACTGCTCCGGGCTTCGCCCTACGCAGGGCTCGACCTTCGGTCTCGCGTATTATGGTAGCGTAACTAAAAGAGGTTGGGCTCGCTCGACCTACGGCCTCGCATAGTTTTTTTTTTCGTAATTAGGTGATTATTCCTTGGGGTACTGCTACGGGCTTCGCCCTAAACAGGGCTCGACTTTCGGTCTCGCGTATTATGGTAGCGTAACTAAAAGAAGGTGGGCTCGCTCGGCCTACGGCCTCGCATAGTTTTTTTTTCATAAGTGGGTGAATACTCTTTGGGGCACTGCTCCGGGCTTCGCCTTACGCAGGGCTCGACCTTCGGTCTCGCGTATTACAGTAATGTAGCTAAAATAAGGTGGGCTCGCTCGGCCTTCGGCCTCGCAAACTGTTTTTTTTTTCATTAGTGCGTGAATACTCCTTAGTACACTGCTCCGGGCTTCGCCCTACGCAGGGCTTGACGTTTGGTCTCGCGTATTATGGTAGCGTAACTAAAAGAAGATGGGCTCGCTCGGCCTGCGGCCTCGCATAGTTTTTTTTTTTCATTAGTGGGCGCATACTCCTTGGGGCACTGCTCCGGGCTTCGCCCTGCGCAGGGTTCGACCTTCGGTCTCGCATGTCATAGTAGATACCATAAGAATGTTCGTCACGTTAAGTAATGTAAGTATGTTCGTCACATCAAGTATCATAAGTATGTTCGTCACATCAAGTATGGTAAGTATGTTCGTCACATCAAGTATCGTAAGTATGTTCGTCACGTCAAGTAACGTAAGTATGTTCGTCACTTGTATGGAAAATCGTGATTTTTGAGTTGGCTTTTTTTTATTCCTGCTGAATTTATGAGGTTATTTGGGGCCTCAATGGAGTCTGTGGACCATTTTTAACAGGACCTCATACTTGGTTTTTAAAATATCGCGAATTTACGTTTCGGGGTAAATCTCAGAAATTACCCTAAAAATGGGGTAAATTTTTATACCATTTCATAGGTTATTAGGAGACCTCCAAAAGAGCTCCCGGACTTTCTTTTCTCAGACGCCCTCTTCTGTCCTTAAAATCATTTTGAATTTTTCGAAAACCTAACTTTTTTACAAAATGGCCGCCTGACCATACGCCATTTTGTATTTCCAACTTTTGGTACCCAGTAGTCAGTAACAACTATAATACACACTAAATGGCATTCACACTTTTTTTTAGCATCATACAAAGTGGGCGACCAGGACCCCTCGAAGGGACCCCTTTGAAAAAAGTTTGAGCCACCGTCCATCCCAGTGTTGCCAGATGACGGAGATAAAAATAGTCAAATGTCATTTTAATGGGCTCCATCTCTATGCTCCTGGAAATAATTTTTGCGAAATGTCATTATTTCTATTTTCGACTATTTCGGGGCATTTCTCAAAAACTACCAAAAATGTCGAAATTATTTTTTTACCTGGCAATACATCACTACCATACACACATTGGCCTTGTACATTGCACCCCGCTCAAATGTTGCCATCTACCCGAAAATTAATTTTTTAACATTCGAAAACACGATTTTTTTACAAAATGGCCGCCACCGCAGCCGCCATCTTGAAAGTCTGACGTTTCATATTTTTCCCATATACTACACTATATATGACGTCAATTGGCATTTTTCCTTTTTTCTTGCCAAACATCTTGGCGGCCAGCTAGCTCGCCGAAAAAGGCATGGCCGAAAAATTTGTTTTCCCTGCCTTGCCGAGTGTTGCCAGGCCACCACGATAAAAATGGTCAAATGTCATTCTAATAGGCTAAACCTGTAAGTGCATGGCAACTTTTTATTTAAATGTTGGTCCTTCTACTTTCCACCTTTTTTGGCCATATTTCAAAAACTATCAAAAAAATCAAAAATATTTTTATACCTAGCAACACACAGTGACCTACCAAATAACTGACCAGTACATTGCAATTCCATTAAATGTTGCCATCACACTGAAAATCCATTTTGAAATTTTCGAAAACTTAATTTTTTCACAAAATGGCCGCCAGCGCCGACGCCATCTTGAAAATCGAAAAAATCGGAATTTTCCCATATACCTGACCATATGTGGCAACGTTTGGCATTTTTACTTTTTTTCTGCCATTTGCCGGAATGCTCAAACTACAAGCCGAAAAAGGGTCTGCCAAAAAATTATTTTGCCCGCCAGAACCAGTGTTGCCAGAATTTTTCTTCAAAATTACCCTGAGGCCAATACCAGCCGGGGTTGCCATTAATCTGCATATTCGTAATTTGGATAAAAGTCAAAATTTTTCCACTCATATTTAGGGTCCTGTGCCAAAAACTACCATGAATTTGGTAGAAATTAAAAAACCTACCAATAGACCGATAAATATCCTCCCACCGCCCCATACTAACCGAATCGATTTAGTGTTGCCATCATTGAGAAAAATCAGTTTGAAAATGGAAAAAAAATTCACGGAACAAAATGGCCGCCAGCGGCGCCGCCATATTGTTTTTTTATAATCTATGGTCACCGATTGACAGTTGACTATACTTGTAGCGATATTCTAAAGAAAGTTTGCCGTTATCTCTGCGCACCGCGACACTACGACCATGCAAACATGGGTCCAAAACCAATTTTCAATCCAAGATGGCGGCGCGGACATGTTGTTTTTTTAATTTTTTCCAACTTTGACGTTTCTCTTTTCCATAGACAATTCGAAGACACTATGCGCCGCTTGGGCATTCTATACATTTTTTTAAACTTTTTTTTCGAAAAACCGCCGCCATCTTGGATTTTTGGAAAAAAAAATATAAAAAGCTGGTGCCATAAAAAAAATACACAACCCCTACATACAACAAATAAACGAAATCAACCCCCTTCTACCCGAAAAATACCCCTGATCAGTGAGTCAGTGAGTGAGTGGTAATTTAGCTTTATATATTATAGATAAACTATATTTTTGAACAATGGAAAAATTAAATAAGATGTTTACATCTACTAGTCAGAATGAAGGACGAATTATTGTAGGTTAAAAAGAAGAATGACCCACTGACCAGAAGTCAGACCCGTGTATATCGGAGACACTTTTAATAGTTTGTAGAACATAAACGTATGAATCTTAGTAGGTATTGAACTCCATGGCGCCGGAGCTCAAGTTACGATGGAAAATATTTGACAGATGTTAGCTCGCGTTGATGTCTTTTTTAACCGACTTCGAAAAAAGGAGGAGGTTCTCAATTCGTCTCTATGTATAATATTTTTTTTTTTTATGTATGTTCACCGATATTTCCGTCAATTATGGATGGATTTCAAAAAATTTTCTTTTGTTCGACAGAGGACACTTCCGAGGTGGTCCCATTATCACCAAGTCAGGATCTGATGATGGGATCCTGGAGAAATTGAGGGCAACAACCGAAAATTGTATGCTCATATGGTGTTTTTGTTACGTAATCATATTTACTCAGGTATATGCTTCCGGGCGTCAACATCTGGTGCTGGTGATGAAGCCACAGAACTCCTTAACGGTTAGGAGTTAGGGAATAGTACTTCCATTGGTCGATAGAAACTAGGTAGTAGTATGTATTTATGCAGGGCTAATAGGGCAGATGATTTGGTAAGTGATTTGCTTGATTCTAGATCGCAAAGTCTTCACTTGACTTAAATCAAAATTTTTCAATCCTAAGAAAAACTCTTAATTACATTAATTAGCCTTTATTCAAGTTCTCAACACATTAACGCAACTAAAAATCGAGAAATAAAATTATTTTTAATAAAAAAATTAAACCGACTTCAAAAAAAAACACAACCGACCAAAACTAAAAAGCGATAAATAACGTAAGTAATTCTATCCTTAATACATATTATATGTATAACTATAATTATTTCAATATTACAATTATCACTTATTTTTGAAGTCGGTGCCAGCCAAACAAATAAATGTATATTGTCGTGTGGATTTGCCGGCCGCGCGCGTCATACAACAATAGTCTACGTTAGGTACCTAGAGGCTGGCACCGACTCCAAAAATAAGTGATAATTGTAATATTTAAATAATTATAGTTATACATATAATATGTATTAAGGATAGAATTACTTACGTTATTTATCGCTTTTTAGTTTTGGTCGGTTGTGTTTTTTTTTGAAGTCGGTTTTTCATGATCCCTTTCTTTGATTACCAATTTCACTATTTTTATCCCTTTCTAGCATACACACGTTTGACAATAGTGTTGCAATGTATTACTTTCAAGTATATCGATAATGCAAGATGTGAAAAATTTTAGTGTTTCTACTTTAGATTTCCAAAGTCTCCTGAGAGAACATTAAAATGGACAAATGCCGCACCCTGCTGATAGAGACATTTACATAGGATAGTTTTCAATGTATGAAGGATAGAAGACGAGTAAATGAAAACTGCTGTGATTACTTCACATAACCATATTTATAACTATACTCATTTGAAATTTTTTTTTCCCAAGACATGCCACGCAGCCCCAAACTAAGCCGAAGCTTGTACTATGGGTACTAGACAACTGATAAACTTACTTAGATACATTTAAATATACTTGTAATGTCATCATAATAGTACTTTCTCATTGGCCGTCGTGGCATCGTGGCAAAAATTACCATTCACCATCAATTGGTGATGAATGGTAATTTTGAAACCTCATTCCTACATCATATACAAACTCAGTTGGTCTAAAAATACCCATCCCACAGTAGATACAATAGTCAGGATTATACAATTGTAGAAGTAACAACTATGAATGACGTGATTAAAGATTTCCATTGTAAGGTTTTTAATCATCATCATCATCAGCCTATTGCAGTCCACTGCTGGACATAGGCCTCTCCAGTTGTTCGCCACTTAAGGCAAACATCTGGAGGATATACCCATAATCGCCACGCTTGGGCAGGCGGGTTGGCGATCGCAGGGCGTAGCTTCTCGCACCGATGACGCTGCTGCCCGTCATCGGTTTGTGGTATTTAGCTAAGCCTTTAATGAATTGTGATGGTTATACCGCCACCAGTCGGTTGCCAGCGCCTCGTTTGCTATTCGCAGGATGCACCACGGGCAGGTGAAGTTGGCTTGGAGCGAAAAGATGATAGGCCGCTCCCTTACATTAGGTTTTTAATATATACATTTATTTACATACTAGCTTTTGCCCGCGACTTCGTCCGCGTGTTTAGATTTTTACATTCAAAAGTCTTTACCCAATAACTCCCGGTCCCGTTGAAATTTTGCAATCTCGCGTTGCAAGTAAGCTTTACGTTCATTAAGGTACCTTGCATGGCAAATTTTAATCATCTATCTTACGTGATTTAGACTTTTTCATAAAAAAAGGTTTTCCCGCTAACTCCTGTTACCGTGGGAAGTTTGCAATATATTATCCTATTGCAACTGAAGTTCACTAAGGTACCTGCATGCCTAGTTGAAAGCGTCTAACTTAAGCGGTTTAGATTTTTCATACAAAAGGATTTTCCCGCTAATAGGGAATATGGATGACTTTTTTTCGCGTCTATTAAGCGTGTTATAAAGCGTTAGTTATTGCTTAGACAGAGAGATCCGACGTGGCGGATGACGTCACGTACCGTGCGCGCCATACAAACTCCATGGAAAAATCTGTTTTCGTGGGAGAGACGGATATATTAACTTTCAACGACTGTATCTCGCCCATTTTTCAGCCAATTTTGATTGTTTTCACTGTTCATAGTATATTTTTATGTATTTTACGATAAATTATGAAACAGTAAAAAGTAAATACATGAAACTATTTTTCATGCATATTCCCTATTCTTCTTTTCGGGAATTTCGGGAGTTCCTTTCTTAGTGTACCTCTACGGTACCTAAGCTACGTCCCTTCTAAATTCCAAGTGCCGTTTAGCCGTTTAGGCTGTGCGTTGATATGTCAGTCAGTGAGTGAGTTTCTTTTCTCCTTTTATATATTTAGAAGATTTAATTTGACCGGAAACTTGAACTATTGAGAGGAATTAGTTGTTTTGGGCTATTTTATTTCTCGGCCTTTCTTTCCCTATTTTATCACGTAAAGTGTTGATTTCAAAATTTGAAATTTGATCCCTTTCGGAGTGGAATTTATCGAAACCCTTTCTTGGTAATATCTATCACGTCATGGTATAGCTTTGTGAATGCAAAGTCTTAGCCCGAACGGTTTAAAATTGACAAAGTTTCATACAAAGTTTCATCCCCTATTATATCCCCTTGGGAGCAGAAATTATCAAAACCCTTTCTACGTTATAGTAACTTTATGAATGCGAAGTCTCAGCCCGAACGGTTTAAAATTGACAAAGTTTCATACAAACTTTCATCCCCTATTTTATCCCCTTGGGGCTTGAAATGATAAAACCCCTTTTTAGCGGATGCTTAAACGTCATAGTAGCTTTATACATGCCAAGTCTTAGCCCAATCGGCTTAAAATTGACAAAGTTTTATACAAACTTTCATCCCCTATTTTATCCCCTTGGGGTTTGGAATTGATCAAAATCCTTTCTTAGCGGACGCCTACGTTATTACATCTACCTGTATGCCAAATTTCAGCCCGATCGGTCCAGTAGTTTGGGCTGTGCGTTGATAGATCACTATGTCAGTCAGTCAGTCAGTCACCTTTGAGTTTTATATATTTAGAAGTACTAATAATACTTATATTTTTGATTGTTTCAATAATTCATACCTAATTAAATAAATTCTCAATTTAATGACATTATTATAATAAATTCGCAATTGTCTTTAATATAACTGATTAATAATTTTTCGATAAAATTATCGACATTGCACAATACAAATGTACATCACTTGAGAAATGAGTTACGTCCCCCGCATACCCTTCTTACCTCCTGAAGTTGACTCGCGGAAGTCAAAAGAAAATGCCGAACGTGCGGTATCTATTGGGGGTAATCTGTGACCCCTACCCACCAAATAAAACCATTGAACTTTATAACAAAGCAAGGCATATTGCGAAATGCGAACACGGTCTACTTATATGCGTTGGCACAATCACAACGCTTGCGCGGGTTAAAGTGGGTCAGCGCCATCTGTTATTGTGACGTAGAACCAAATGTGTTAACAAATTTGAATATTATACCGAAGTTTCGTAGCAACAAATTTTATATGTTTTATAGTGTAATTATGAATAACAAATTTGTCAAACTCCGAATAAAGTTTAATTGGCTTACTTCAATGACGACGTGGTCCTCGGGTATCTCGGGCACGCGGCGCAGCAGCAGGTACTCGCAGCTGGCGGCCAGCTGGCGCGACTGGCGGCGGTATAACCATCACAATTGAAGGCGTAGCTAAATATTAAAGACCGGTGACGGGCAGCAGCGTCACCGGAGCAAGAAGCTACGCCCTGCGATCGCCAACCCGCCTGCCCAGCGTGGCGATTATGGGTATATCCTCCAGATGTTTGCTCTAAGTGGCGAACAACTGGAGAGGCCTATGTCCAGGAGTGGACTGTAATAGGCTGATGATGATGATGATGTAGGTGTGTGTGTGTTTACCTGGCAGCGGTACTGCAGCCCGCCGGCATAATCTGCCCACTTGGCATGTCTCTCTCTTTCAATGTATATGTATATGTGTGTGTATATGTAAGTGTGTGTGTGTGTACCTGGCAGCGGTACTGCAGCCCGTCGGCGGGATGCGCCCACTTGGCGTGCCTCTGCAGCAGCATCGCGTTCTTGAACTCCTTGCCGCACTGCGGGCAGGGCACCGCCTCGCCGGTGGGGTGCACCTGCTTCATGTGGATCTTGAGTCTGCCGAAAGACAAGCATAAGAGAGGTAGGGCATAGCGAATCTTCGCTCGAATTGAGCCGCCCGTCCGGGGAAGGACCTCCGTCCTATAGAATACCGCAGTCAAATGACCTTTGGGTCGTGTTTCTGCCGGTGAGTAGGGTTTCCGGAGCTCGTGGGGGGTTAGGGTTGGGCCGGCATGGTGGTGGCAACTGACAAGTAACTGACCAGTTACTTGCCCGTTGTCACAGCGACTTGGGCTTCTCTTTCGCTTTCCATCAGGCGTAGGGAAGCCATTATGTCGAGCCACTATAAAAAAAAAAAAAAGCAAAACATTTTGTAAAAAGAAAATTGCGTTTCCGAAATTGACTTTCCCGATTAACATAGCAGGCTTTCATCAGGGAAAGATTCAGCCGCCGCACCTTTCTTGAAGGTCTAACTAGATCCGTCATACTAACCTGCAGGAATGTACCTAAGGGCCTATAGGGACACGTCCCCCCACCTTCCCATGGCCATACCAATCCTCAGGTTATACTGGCCGAATCGTGGGAGATGCGCGCGGATATTTCTATTTATTTTCTATTTTCTTTATTAGAGAAACATACAGCATCATATAACACTTATGGACTAAACAATAATATGGTTGACACATTAGCCTAATTAGTTTCTACAAATTTTAGTAGTACACATCAGTTGAATAAGAGACGCGCTAGCCATTGAGAAAAAAAAAAGGTAAACAAAGAATCAAAGAAATGAATAAGTCAAACAAACCAAATCACGCAGGTTTACGTGATTGTGCCTTCAAAAGGTTACGGAAACGAGCCATTCCTATATGAAACATGTCGATATCACCATAAATACTGTTGTATTTGTTACTAGCTCTTCTAAGAAAACTATTTCTCCTATAATTAGTTTTGCATAAGGGAATAGAGAAAGTGTGTCTGTGTCGTGCGCCATGTCTACCGCACTTCAAAAGCAATCTGCTCAATAAGAAAGGAGAATCAACTAAATTGTTGCAAATTATTGCGCGTGGCCAGGCACTCTGCACTCCACCGCGCACAATTTCTTGACTTGACCCCCTACAAATTCTTTGATATTTACCTGTGTCCCTTGTTGTACTCTCCCCCCTTCTGGGGGCTACACGTCACTTCAACGAGTGGCAGCTTCTGGCGCCGGGCAGCTCGGGCGGGTCCGTCGCGTGTGCCACTTGCATGCGAACTCTCGCAGCCTGCGGAAGTTTTTTTTTTTTTTTTTTTTTATAGTGGCTCGACATAATGGCTTCCCTACACCTGATGGAAAGCGAAAGAGAAGCCCAAGTCGCTGTGACAACGGGCAAGTAACTGGTCAGTTACCTGTCAGTTGCCACCGCCATGCCGGCCCAACCCTAACCCCCCACGGGCTCCGGAAACCCTACTCACCGGCAGAAACACGACCCAGAGGTCATTTGACTGCGGTATTCTATAGGGTGGAGGTCCTTCCCCGGACGGGCGGCTCAATTCGTGCGAAGATTCGCTATGCCCTACCTCTCTCTCTAGTTCGCTTCAGTGGAGACAAGATCGGGGTACCAAGCGGGGGGCGAACTCTCGGGACTCCAAACCCTTCAACAGCTCCGTTCGAAGATCATCGTACAAGGGACAGGTTCCTCACCTGTACTTGGTCTTGAAGGTCTTGGCGCATAGCTGGCAGGGCGCTTCCTGCGCGGGCGCAGGGCGGCAGCTATGTCCGGGCTAATAGGTCTGGTAACTTTGGGGAGGTTAATCACCTGTACTTGGTTTGGTCTTGAAGGTTTGACGCACAGCTGGCAGGGCAGCAGCTATGTCCGGGCTATTAGGTCAAGCAACTTGAGGGGGGGGGGGGGGGGGGGGGAGGTTCCTCACCTGTACTTGGTCTTGAAGGTCTTGGCGCAGCTGGCAGGGCGCCTCCTGCTCGGGCTCCGGGTGGCAGTAGAACACGTGGTTGTTGAGCTTCTTACGGCTCGGGAACGTCTTGTCGCAGTGCGCGCAGGGCGCCTCCTCGCTGCCCTCGATGTGCACAGAGCTCTGCGGGTTCATCATCATCATCACCAAGATCATCATTATAATGCAAACATACAAAGATGTTGCATCAAGCTCTGGGATAATATCCCAGATAATGATATATCATTACCATCATGACAGGCTCGGTGGCTCATTTGGTAGTGACCTCTGCCCTCTGAGCCGAGGGTCGTGGGTTCGATTTCCGCACAGTACAAAACTTTGTGTTCATGAACATGTCTGTTTGTATTGGTCTGGGTGTTTTCTATGTATAATATGTATTTATTTACAAAAAAAATGTATCTAAGTAAGTTTATCAGTTGTCTAGTACCCATAGTACAAGCTTCGGCTTAGTTTGGGGCTAGGTGGCGCTGTGTGGCCCAGTGTGGCATGTCTTGGGTTATTTATTTTTTTATTTATAATAACAATGCAAGGCTTTCCACACTGGGGGTAAAAATTTACATACCTTATGCGACCGAAGATGCTGCAACGACTTGAAAGTACGGAAACACTGATCGCACTCGACCATGTCATCCTCCGTAGAGTGCACGAACTTGAGGTGGGCCTTGAGATTCGCCCTGTTCTTAAACGTACTATCGCACTCAGGGCACTGCACCCTATTAATTTTACCGTTCTCATAAACTTTGCCATCAAACTCTATAGTTCTCCGTTGGTGTTCCATAGACGGAGGCTCTTCGAAATCAACGGGCAGTTTCTCATACAAATGTGGTACCGTCTGATGGTAATATTCCGGCTGTGGTGTCAAGTCATTTTCGTCCGTATGGTACTCGATTTTAGGCTTAATTTCTATGTGTTCGGGCACTTCGCACCTTTGGACTTCGACATCTACATTTAATTCGGTTTTTATGAAAACATGTTCTGTGTCTTTATCCATGGTTGTGCATCTGAATAAGAAGAAAAAATGGTTTAACTTAGCTTTTTAATCGCTTGGCTATGGGTAGCTTACGACATCAAATTAGAAAGATCTTAGATAGTGATTAGATTAGATTAGATACCTATTCTTTATTGCACCAAATACAAACATTTATAGATAAGGTATTACAGACAACTATAGTTCTACTTCCAACAATAGAAATTTAATTTCTAGCGTTTTGATTGGCTAGTGGCCTGTCAGTGACCTGTCAGTCACTATTTTCTTAACGCGAATGAACTATAGTAATACAATTTAGGCGGTCTTATCGCTAGTAAGCGATCTCTTCCAGACAACCTTCAGGTAGAGGATAGATTAAACAGAAGGGGTGAGGTGAGCAATCGACTGATGAAACAGATTTAGTCAAAATATAAATACATAATAATAAATAAATGAATATGTAAGTAAAATACAGATATAATAAATACATAGGTTTAAAACATAAACATATACAAGTGATGTTTCCAGGGTCGAAATAATTACATTATATTTAGTCCGTATTTTAGATTATAAAAATATATTGGACACAGATTTTTCCTTTCTTCATTTAGACAGAAAATAACAAAGATACAAGGCATCAAAATGTAGGAGTCTTTGACATCACAATGCTATAAATGCTATAGTGATCGATACTGATGCCAAAAATGCAATCAGTAAAATTTTTGTCTGTCTGTATGTTCGCTATAGAAAAAAAACGACTGGACGGATTTTAACGAAACTTGGTACGATTATTCTTCATACTCCTGGGCAGGTTATAGTATACTTTTCATCACCCTACAATCAATAGGAGCAGAGCAGTGACGGGACTTGTTGGGAAAACGGGAGAAATTTTTATCTGTATGTTTGATCGCGCATAACGCAAAAACTACTGCATGGAATCAAATGCAATGTCATGCTATGTATGCAAACATGTAAGTTTAAAACTATGCAATGGATTTTGATGTCATATTTTTTATAATAGACAGAGTGCTTCAAGAGAAAGGTTATAAAGCATTTTACAGTAGAGAAACAAAGATAATTCTAGATTAGAAACTAATGTGTTTTTTTAAATATTTGAGGCAAAGAGAGGGTGCACCACATTTATTTTCTAAATCATTCAATTCTAAATTGTGTTTGTAAGTAAAGAAAACCACACATACTTGTATATTTCACTAAATCCCCTCTCTACATACTTTCTTTCACTCAGAATACAGCATGAGGTCATTGTAGACTTTAACAAAAGATAATTATGCTTCAACTACTGCAAAAACGAGTTTTTTATTATTATTATTATTATTAACTGAGTTTTTTTTGAGATATAATATGATTCTGCTAAAGAATAAAACAATTTTCACATATTTTCAAAGCAATTAGATAGATACAGCCGTTGGATGTTAAGATATCTCTTGGATTTCATTGAAAATATTGGTCTTTTGAAAAACTTACACACGAATATGGCGGACTTATGGCTAGATAGATCATGGGATTAAATACAGTAATATAAATATAAAAATCTATACTTACACGATTCTATAGGTTATTTACAAGTCAATAATGTCTAAACTTTGCAAAAAGGAGTTTAATTTTACAAGAAATATAGAAATATAAGCTGTTATCAGTGCGTCGATCTACATCTTTAGATTGATAAGGATCTATTTGCTTACCAAGCTGTTGCTTCTAGTGGTACAGTTGAGAAATCACTACTTTCGTTATTACACTATCACAGATTTGATTAAAAACGAAAATGTACATATATTTACGCTAAAATAAAAATAATAATGAGAAAACAATCTTCGAAGAAGGTGTCCCAATACGACGTGTTTTGACATTTGTTGTTTTTTAAATTCACTAGGTTGGATGGCTGTGGATTTTACTATTTGAGCCGTTTTTACTGTTTTTATTTATTTTTGTAGGGTAATAAAACCGGAAGCATGGGCTATTTATTATGTTGCTTTATATGTAATGAAACTCTTTGAAGTGATTTGTTTACAGAATCAAATTAAATAAATTATTCTCGAGCTTGACCAACATTTTCTGTACATCGGAGTTTGCTTAATTCTCGACTTCGTAGGAGTAGAAAAAATAATTAAAAAAGAAAAATATCTTGTAGCTTTATTTTTAATTATGTACATAAAAAAATAATTAAGCCGAAATGTATATTCGACCGGTCTATCTACATTATTATCTAAAATGTTTTTCTCAACACATTACACCTACCGAATGCATTTAGTTGACGGCCTTGGTGATGCATCGTGGTAAACCGGAAAGGATACGGGTTCGACTCTCCCCTTTTGACATGTTCTTTAACCCTTTGACGACTACGGGGACACGGGGATCCCATGCCAAAAACATAAGATAACTAAATAACTATCATGGGAATCAATGTAGTTTTATTTTAAATTGGTTTTTGATAGTATTACTTCATTATTTATTGTTGTCAATATAACATTTGACATGTCAACCATTTTCTATGGTCATGGGAAGTTGACCGTCCGCGTGGCGCGCAAAACGAAAACTTTGCGATGATGTCTCGAAGTGTAATAATAGTTTTGAATACTTTGTATTATGTTATATTTATTCGTTGGTTAGTATGTTGTATCATATGTTATTATAAAATAAATGTGCATGTCGAGTACTTTGCTACATAGCTGTGAACATAAAGGGACATCGGGGTCCCTATGGCCCGTGAGGGAATATTTTTGTATACATATTGCAGTTACATTTTTTTGCTATTATCATCATCGGCTTCTCGCAACCACTGCTGGACATAGGCTCTTTCATTTGTACGCCACTTTACTTGATCCTAGGCTTCTCGCATCCAGCATTTACCAGTAATTTTGATCAAATTGTCGCTCTATCCACGTTTGCCGAGAAGCGGTATCAACTCTAGAAGTCGTGTATCTCAATGGTTATCGGTTCTGTGTTCTGTGGCTGATATGGTCAGTCTACTGCCCTTTCTGCTTACTAATTAGTAGAGCTATATCGATGGCCTTAGTTCTCTGTTGGATCATCTTGTTTCGGATCCGATTCAGCAGAAAGATGCCGAGCATAGTCCTTTCCATAGCTCGCTGAGCAATTTTCAGCTTGTGAGTTAGCCATACCGTAATTGTCCACGTTTCGGCTACGTATGTCAGAACCAATGGGACGCTCAAATTGAAGATTTTCGTATTTAGGCACTGTAGGCATCGACGACAAACGCTGCCCCGCCTAGCTGAA
The DNA here is from genome assembly GCA_031163375.1 of Conogethes punctiferalis. Taxonomy (NCBI): domain Eukaryota; kingdom Metazoa; phylum Arthropoda; class Insecta; order Lepidoptera; family Crambidae; genus Conogethes; species Conogethes punctiferalis. The sequence goes on along the minus strand of JAVAXP010000036.1, from coordinate 154,330 downwards.
TTCTTCATTATTCAATTCATCTAAAAGCAGTTTTCACCTAATTGTAATGTTTGCCCGAGATACATCTATTTTTGACCAACTACGAAGATGGCGGCGCTGTGTACAGCAAACGATTCAGGGGAACATGTTTATTGAACATGGTTTTGGTTGATAGTTTTAGCCAAGTTCATCCGTAGGTGCGCATAGAAGATTCGGCCAGTTCATTCTGCATCTGTTGTAGGTTCTACAGCGATTCTAGCATTATGACGTTGTCGTCTGTAAATCGGAAGTAAGATATGTGTTCGCCATTTAGCTCAATGCTAAGTCCGTCCCAATTCAGCGTCTTGAACATATTGTCTAACTAATGCATTAGTGAACAGTTTCGGGAAACGATATCCCCTTGTCTCACTCCTTGATACAACGGAATAGGTCATGTTTGCTGATTCTGTACTTGGATGGACATGATGGGGGCTATATAGAGACATCTAATCACTGGGATGTATCGCTACTCTACGTGGTATCGGTGCAGGGATCCCAAAACAGACCAGATTTCAACACAGGGGCTGATAATGCTCTCTATTATAATTATTTTTCATTTATATTTATAACTAATTTGTAAAATAACTACCATGTTTAATTAATTAATATGTTAAAGTATGATATATTTTGTAAAACCCCCAAAAAAAATTAATGAATCTTAAAAATTTAAAGAGAAGTTATACAAGCAAAAAGTGTCCGTCATCGACCATAGGGACATGTGTGTCCCAGAAAAAAACTGGGAAACTATAACTTATTTCTGTATTTTGATTTAGAAATATGTTTTTTAGGAGCCCTATGAACCATCCTAACTAGTCAAAATGATTGATTTACCTCCCATAACCTTATGGTCCTGAAAGGGTTAAAAGTTTGCCACACATTTGAGGATTTTTTTTTCTAAATGACTACGATGATGGCCCTGCCAGGTTTGAATAGAATAGAATATATTTATTGCACCATGTTTAGATAGTTCACATACAAAGTACACTTACTAACTAGTACAACATAGACCCTGTAAGGGTATGGCAACATTTATGATTTGGTACACAGAGAAATAATTCAGGTAAATTATGAATTGTCTTATACATATATCGTCGCCGTAGAGCGAAAAGTCACTAAGTAGGCCATGACGTGTTTTGAGTTATGGCGGTTTAAAGTTTTATAAAACAAAAAAAAAAAAATATAACTTAATTTTAGTAAATGATAACTCTAATTTCATTGCTATATATCTTAAAGAATAGATAGACAAATAAGATTGTAATATCACTTTCAATTAATTATGTTTAATTACTGAGATAATGACAAAAAATCTGAGTTAGTGACTATTTCACTTATGTTTGGATCATATCGAGAGTCATTAAGTCGACTTAGTTAGTTTTCGCTTTCATGTTTTGTATCGAACCAGTAATTCTAAAAGTAGTTAAGTCACTTTATGTTGTAATCGAACATGCAGCCCCACCGGACCGGTCACATCCCTAATCCGACGACAGCTTTTGTCCCCTCACTACTATTGCTTCCCCTTCCCGTCTCGTTCACTCTCTCATGTCTGCCGCCGCGACCGCCTTTTGAAACATATCTTGTATCTATTTTAATCAATAGATTATTTAAAGTATTTCCACTGTTTTATTTCTCACAACAACAGGTTATGGGCCCAGCCCCCTGTTGTTTTAACTTAATAGTAGTTTTTTTGCAAAATTCCGACAAGTATCGCGTATTCAAAAGTAAGGTTAGGTCGCCGGCTAGGTTTTCGTATTTTTCAGCTAACTCCATCCAGTTTAGAAAGCAATGTCTGTGAACACGGTGCATATGGATAAACTGACCGGGAGAGACAACTACAATAGTTGGAAATTCGCCGTAAAATCCTATTTGGAACACGAGGAGTTGTGGTCGTGTGTGGAACCGATCATAGACGAAGCCGTGGATCTGAAGAAAGATGTGAAAGCTAAAAGCAAAATCATACTCTTAGTTGACCCAAGTAATTATCACCACATTGAAGACGCACAGAGTGCACGGGATGTATGGGTCAAACTTCAGTCTGCATTCGAAGACTCCGGTTTACAGAGGAGAGTAGGCTTGCCAACTTTTTTTACAAGAAATAAAGTATATTGAGGCCTAAGAAAACAAATTAAACAGTATTTTAGAAAAATGAACAGTATATTATTTATTTAATAATATTAATTTTATTTACGGGGGATGTAAGGGAGCGACCTATCAACTTTTCGCTCCAAGCCAACCTCACCTGCCCGTGGTGCGTCCTACCAAATAGCGAACGAGGCGACCGAAGGCGGTATAACCACCACAATTGAAGGCGTAGCTAAGTACCACAGACCGATGACGGGCAGCAGCGTCACCGGAGCGAGAGGCTACGCCCTGCGATCGCCAACCCGCCTGCCCAGCATGGCGATTATGGGCAACTCCTCCAAATGGTCTCACATAAGCCACGGCACCCAGTTCCCGGCGGCCCCGCTATCCCTGATCACGGTGGCGACCACGGTACGGGCGAGGCGGGGGGTGCCAAGAATCACCGGGCTACGGCAGGCCACCACACCAAACTTACCCTGGCATCGTACAACGGACGCACACTACCTAAGGCTTGACTCGCATCTGGCGCAGTTGGAGGTGGAACTTGGGAAAATTAGGTGGCACATACTAGGGCTATGCGAAGTCCGAAGAGAGGGGGAGGCTACCGTAATCCTAGAGTCAGGCCACCTTATGTACTTCCGCGAGGGAAACCAAAAATCCCAAGGTGGCGTCGGGTTTCTGGTCAATAAGTCCCTCTCCGACAACGTGTTGGAAATGTCCAGTAGGTACCTATGTCGAACAGGGTAGCGTACCTTATTATCAAGCTCACCGAGAGGTATAGCCTCAAGGTGGTGCAAGTGTACGCACCGACCTCACTGAGAACAAGTGCGTTCTGGTCCAGAACGCACTTGTTCTCAGTGCTCGCTCACACATTTTTTTTATTTAGTTAGAGGGTTCTCCCTCTAAATAAATAAAAATGTGTGAGCGTGCGTCTAACTCTCACACTCTCACATCTTTGATGCTGAAAACAGTATATTTCATACTTTTTTTTTGTTCAACAGTAAAAAGTATTTTGTAGTGAAAAACAGTATAATACTGTTCTTAACAGTATAGTTGGCAACCCTAGAGGAGAGTGGCATTATTGCGTGACCTCATTAATACAAATTTGGATAATTGTACCGATATTGAGGAATACGTCAACAAAATCATGACAACTTCACACAAATTGAGAAATATTGGATTCAAAGTGGATGACGAATGGCTAGGCACCCTTATGCTGGCAGGATTGCCAGACCAATATAAGCCAATGATTATGGGTTTGGAAAGCTCTGGTGTAAAAATAAGTGCTGATTCCATAAAAACTAAGTTGTTACAGGAGGTCAAAAAGGAATCTGACACTACCGTATTGTATTCTAAGCACAAGTTCTCCAATAAGAAGTACAGCCATCAACATCATCATTCCCCGAACAATCCAAACAAGCCCCGAGGCCCACGTTGTTTCAACTGTAACCGCTATGGACATTTAAGTAAAAATTGTTTTGCTACTAAGAAGGATTCTGTTACTAATAATAATTATGCCGCTGTTTTTTCAGCCTATGCTAACATGGAAGAGACGGACTGGTACGTGGACTCAGGAGCGTCCATGCATATGACTCGAAGATCCGATTGGCTGTATGACATCAAGACACCTCCGATACATAATTTATAGGTAGCCAATAATTCTTCAGTCACTGTACAAAAGATGGGAAATGCGGATATCCACCTCAGCAGTCAAGATGGTAAAGTAAACACAGTCCAGGTGAGAGATATTTTATTTACTCCGGAACTCAGCACCAACTTATTATCTGTAAGTCAGTTAGTAAAGAATGGCTGTGAAGTAAATTTTCATAGAACAGGCTGTAATATTTATAACAGAGAGAGGCAGTTAGTAGCAACGGCAAGATTGATAAACAATATGTACAAACTTAATACTGTTGGAGGGCTAGCCTATGTCACTGACACTAATAGTTCTGAAACATTAGATGTTTGGCACCGGAGAATGGGTCACCTTAATTATAATGATGTGAAAAAGTTAGAAAATTGTGTAGAAGGTATAAGGATAACCAAGTCTGATGATGAGACATGTTTACCCTGCATAAAAGGTAAACAAACAAGAATACCTTTTCGGAATGAAGGTTCCAGGGCAACTACACAACTAGAAATCATTCACTCTGATCTCTGCGGTCCCATGGAGACAACATCATTAGGAGGGGCCAGATATTTCATAACATTTATTGACGACTACTCCAGGAAGGCATATGTATATTTTCTTAAAAACAAATTAGATGTTACTTCTGTATTTCATGAGTTCAGATGTGAGGTTGAGAATGAACTCGAGAAAAGGATAAAAATCATTCGTACAGATAATGGCACTGAATATTGTAACAGACAGTTTACCAAATATCTTTCAGATTGTGGAATCAAGCATCAAACGACAGCGCCCTACACTCCTGAGCAGAATGGTCTCAGCGAGAGAAAGAACAGAACACTTGTAGAACGCGCCAAATGCATGCTCAGTGATTCCAATCTGTCTAAGGTGTATTGGGCTGAAGCTGTATCTACCGCAGCCTACATACTGAATAGATGCCCATCCCGAGTTCTAAATGACATGACACCAGAAGAGAAATGGTCCGGAAGTAAACCCAATGTCAACCACATGAGAATATTTGGATGTAAAGCCATGGTGCATGTACCAAAACAACACAGACAGAAATGGGACTCTAAATCTACCGAAATGATATTTGTTGGGTACTTTCAAAATACAAAAGGTTATAGATTGTTAGATAAGAAGAAAATTACCATTGTCAAGAGTAGAGATGTTATATTTATAGAAGATTTGAATTCAATTCCGCATACTACAGAACAAACCATTATACCAAATTTGGAATTATGTACACAAAATGTACAAACAGAGGAATCAACTCCGGAAGAAGTCACTTTGACAAATATGAATTTGTCTGACAATTCTTTGTCAGAAGATAGTTCTTTTTCAGATGCAAATGACAGCACTTATGTTCCTAGCAGTGGTGAATTAACTGATTACAGCACCAATGAAGAATACATTTCTAATATCACTCTTCGAAAAAGAAGACCGAACAGGCAAGTAGAAATGTCCTCGGAAGAATCTGATAATGGTCATAATCATGCGTGCTTGGCTATTGGCAATGATCCGACAAGCTTAGAAGAAGCTTTATCATGCACAGATTCAGGACACTGGATACAAGCCATGGAATCAGAGTATAGGTCGCTGATGCAGAACAAGACCTGGATCTTGACCAAACTACCACCTGAGAAAAAGGCAATACCTTGTAAGAAAAAGGAAGACGAAAAAGACAACAAAAATTATGTTCAACTGGCCAAGAAGAGGCATTATTAGAAAACATTCCTTACCAAGAAATTATAGGATGTCTATTGTATTTATCACAAGGGACAAGACCAGACATCAACTACGTTGTAAACTATTTAAGTAAATATAATAATAAACCAGAAAGGAAGCATTGGATAACATTGAAGCGTGTATTGAGGTATTTAAAAGGAACTGAAAATTACTGTTTAAAGTACACACAGAACAAAGATGAAGATACAGTTCATGCATACTGTGATGCAGATTGGGCGAATTCTGAAGAGGACAGGCGCTCATATACTGGTTACACTTTCATCTTTCAGGGAGGATCAATATCTTGGAACTCCAAGCGGCAACCAACTGTTGCACTTTCAACGACAGAGGCAGAATACATGTCTTTGTCAGCATGTACTCAAGAGGCAATCTGGCTGAAACAGCTGCAAGAACAGTTTTGGCCACATCTCAAGCAACAAGCAGTAATTATTAATTGTGATAATCAGAGTTGCATTAAACTTTCAGGTACTGATGGGTACAATTGCAGGACCAAGCACATTGATGTCCGTCATCATTTTGTGAGGGACAACGTCAATCAACAGAAGATTATTGTACGATATGTCAGTACTGAAGAGATGGTTGCTGATGTGCTCACCAAAGCGACAACGCAAGCCAAGCTGCTCTACCTATGCACCAAAATGGGCTTGTGTTCTAGGGAGGATGTTGTAATCGAACATGCAGCCCCACCGGACCGGTCACATCCCTAATCCGACGACAGCTTTTGTCCCCTCACTACTATTGCTTCCCCTTCCCGTCTCGTTCACTCTCTCATGTCTGCCGCCGCGACCGCCTTTCGAAACATATCTTGTATCTATTTTAATCAATAGATTATTTAAAGTATTTCCACTGTTTTATTTCTCACAACAACACTTTAGGTACTTTTTAGTATGGATTGGGTCTAAAATTATGATTTGATTTGTAAAAGAGAGAAATAACTAACTCGACTTGGGTACAGATTTGCTTTGTTAGATCATAAAAAAAAGTGTTAAGTAAAATTGGTTAGTTTTCGACTACCAATGAGTAGTGCAAACGTAAAGTTAATGTGTTTTCGCTCTCTGTAAAACAAAAACTATGGCGCGTACAGAAATGTCAAAAAGAAGAATTTGTGCAGAAAAATTTGGGGAATCTGGTTAGGTATTTAACTCCATTTTGGCCATATGTCGACTTAGTGACTTTTCGCTCTACGGCGACGATATGTAAACTAATGTTATGATCTAAAGATAGACGAGAGCTTAGGTATACACAGACATTAATTACATTATATATTTTATTTTATTTTCGAAGTATTCTTGAATGGTGTAGTAGCATTGGTTTGTGAGAATGGTCTTTAGTTTTTTGTAAAATATGTTTACACTGGTTTCGCACTTTAGATCAGTTGGGAGTTGGTTATATATTTTGATGCTCCGGTATTGTGGGCTATTTTTATACATTTCTAACAGTGGTACAGGTAAGACTAAATTAAAGGGGCGGCGCGGATTTTTGTCGTGTTCATAGAGATGTATGTTCTTTTTTACAAAAGTGGCAGTTTCTAGTATGTTTAGGGAAGGCAGAGTAAGGACTTTTTGTTGCATGAAGTGAGGTCGGCAACTTGTTCTCTGTTTTATATTCAGTATAATGCGAAGGCATTTCTTTTGGGTGATAAAAAGGTGTTTGGCGTCTACACTGTGCCCCCACAGAATAATACCGTAACGAAGCCAGGAATGTGCATATGCGTAATATGCCGACATTGCGCATTCTTTATTGGTGTTCGTCTTTAAGATATGTAGAGCGTAGATAAATTGGGATAATTTTGTTTTTATTTGTTCAACATGTTTCTTCCAATTCAGATGCGTGTCTAGAGTCAATCCTAAAAGTTTGATTTCACTTACCTCTTCTACATTCATACTTTTTGTTATAGATTTTAAATTGATGTGTTGTTTTTGATGTGGTTTAAATTGTATTAGTTTGGTTTTATTGTTATAAATGTGAAGGTTGTGTTCTTGTAGCCAGAGTTTTACCGTGTCATAAGAATCGTTAATAACTGTATCTACATTTTGAGCATTGTTCGGAATTTTGAAAAGTAGAGAAATGTCATCTGCAAAAAGTATAGAATAGAATAGAATAGAATAATTTTTATTTGGTATACATAACGGATCGCATATGGAAGGGAGGTCGTTGATGTATATGAGGAAGAGAATGCATCCTAATACGATTCCTTGTGGGATAGACCAGTTGATGGTTAAAAATTGCGATTGAATCTTACGCAACTCATTGTTGTCGTCACCTGGATGTTCCATTTGGACACATTGCTGTCTATCAGTGAGGTAAGACTTGAGCCACTCGTGTGCATCTCCTCTTATACCGACCCCATGTAGTTTTGCGAGAAGTATTTGATGCGACACCATGTCATAAGCCTTGCTCATATCAAGCAGGAGCCCAACTGCGTAATTTTTATCCCTAATATAAGTGACAATTCCTTGGATGTATGTGTAAAGAGCATGGAAACAGCGTTTTTTCCGGAAGCCGTATTGATTATTGTGTAAAATGTGGTATTTTTCAAGGAACTTGCATATACGATTTGTTATAGCTTTTTCGAATATCTTCGAGAAGGCTGGAAGAAGTGCTATAGGTCTGTTTTGAGTAGGGTCTTTAGGGTTACCATGTTTTTTGAGGAGAGGTTTAATAATTGCGGTTTTTAATCTACAAGGGAAAGATTTTTCTGAAAATGATTGGTTTACTAGCTTGGTTAAAGGGGGTGTTAATTCAGTTGCACACGCTTTGATCAGCGTGGGAGGTATTTCATCTATGCCATAGCTGCGTTTGTTAGGGAGAGTTCGAATGATTTTGTACACTTCGTCTTCCGTGACGGGCTGCAGGAACATCGAGTTGCCGGCGGGGGAGAGCACGGGCCGGCCGCGAGGCTCGGATGTGGTGTCAGTAACGGAGCTGGGCGCGCCGACAGATGCAAAATGTTCATTAAAAGTATTGACTATTTTCAGTGGGCATTGTGTCACACCTGCGCTCGTGCTAATTTCCATGTTTTTGATGCGGCTAGTTTTAGTTTTGGATGTTACCCGTTTTATTATATTCCACATTTTCTTTGTTACGTTATTTGTATGTTTAATTTCGTGTAGGTATATATGTAAGTTTTTTTGATAGTTTTATGCTTCTTTTTAAAGTTTTGTGATAAAGAGTGTAGTGGTTCTTAATGGTTTTATTTTTAGATTTATTAACAATAATTTTTAAAAGTCTTTTATGTTTACAAGAGAGAGATTTTTAATCCTTTTGTAAGCCAACTTTTGTTATCTTTTGTTGAAAATTTTATACGTTTTATGGGAATAGCTGTATCTATGGTATTTTTTATTGTGTCGTCAAAAAGGTTATAGTTCGTGTTTACGTTGTTGTGCGAATTCAAAATGTTTTCCCAAGAAATTTGATTAAGTAGTGATTTGAATTTGTTTAAGTATTTAGGATTATTTGTGAATCGAATGTTTTTATATAATGGTTTTGGTGTGTACTTGTTTCAAATTTGAAGCTACATGTTATGCATTTGTGATCTGAAATGCCTTTATCTTCGATGGTTAATGACGTGAATTTGTTGCTATTTGTAAAAAGTAAATCGATACAGGTGGAACTACTTAGTAGCTGTTTCTCTAGTGGGCTTGTCTACTATTTGGTGTAAATTATATTCGAACATTTTTTGGACTAATCGCTTGTAATCACTTGACCTAAGCGTTGCATTTATATTGAAATCACCCCCTATTATGATATGCTTTTTATAATAATGTGATTTTAGGTTCCCCAGCAATAAATCAAGAAAATTGAAAAACTTTTCTATGTCTCTATCTGCCCTGTATAGACTAATTATAATTAACTTAGGCTCAAGCTCTATTGCACAACATTCTACTACATACTCTATTGATAAGTCGGTCAAGTCTTGTCTGTCGGTAAATTCGGTCCCGGACGGCAGCAGGATGGCGACGCCGCCTCCCCGGCGCCGGCTTCGGCAGTAGGCAGCGGCTATGTCGATGTCGTACCCCTCCACTCGCACGTAGGGCCGTTGCTCTTTTGTGATCCAAGTTTCCGACAAGCATACAGCTTGGTATTTATTTTTGTTGAGTAGGCTCTCTAATAAATCAGTTTTATATTTTATACTTTGGACGTTTTGTATCATAACATTGAAATTAGTTTCGAAAGGAACTATTGCTTCTATTATCATTCCGATTATTGGTCTTGCTTTCTGGTAATGACGTTGCAATGTAGCTCGTATCGCCTATTTTATCTGAAGGTGCGTGAGTTTGTTGGGTTGGGCAAGTATATTCCAATCCATCGATCAAAAGCTTGTTATTTCTTATTACTGCATGGTGCCCTTTTTTTCTTGCTTCTTGGAGCAGTTTGCCTAATCTGTTCCGTTCGTGAAGTGCTTCATTTTCCAAAAAATTGTTAATCGCTAGTCCAGTGTTTTTAAAAAATCCTTTGTTTTGTAATGCTTGCATGGTAATTCTTTTGCTTAGAAGTTCAACAACTACCGGCCGACGATATCCTTTTTTTCCTAATCTAGTTAGCCCCTCGATTTATCCCTCCAGGTTTAGGTGTAAAATATCCGAGAATATGTGAAGTACGCGGTCATGTAGTTCGTTTTCCGTCTCCCATTGATGCTCATCGAGTCCGTATAGGACTAACTTCCTGCTATTATCTACATCGACTTGGTGGGTAGTTTTGGTGGCAAATGGTGAATTTTGGTGGTTCCGTATATTTTTTATGTCGCATATTAATTTTTTGTATTCTCCTTCCAAGGTTTTTATTTTCTCCGTTATATCGTCTATTTCCATTTTTAACCTTCCTTGCTCTGTTTGTACATTTTCTAAGCCAGTTTTTAGTTCGCTGTTGAAGCTAGCAATCGCATTTTGTATTTCTTCTTGTATTAGCGGTCTCAATTCGGCCTTAATAATTGAAAGCATTTTCCTTTCACGGTCTTCCAGTTTTTTATCTAGCAATTCACTAATTTGATCAAGTGTTATCGATTTTGTTGATCGATTAGATATAGGAATATCTATTTGCGAGTTAATTGTGTCCCCTAGGATGCTTTCATCATTATTCAGGCGTTCGTCAATTTCAGAGTCATCGCTGTCTGATAAAGGAGCTGATAGCTTTCTACGTTGGGTTACATTCATGCGGGTCAAGTCTGGAGCGCATGATAAGTCAGCTGCAATGTTTGCCGCACAAGCAGGAAATTCGATGTTATTTTTTTTGCCTAATTTACAAATACATTGTTGGCATTTCCAGTTCTTTTTATTTTCAGGCAGCATGAGGAAAAAACGTTTTTCAGATACGTTTGTACATGGAAGGTCGTATAATAGGTCGCATGTCCCACACTTAAGGAACATTCTCTTAACGTACTGTGACATCCTGAACACTTTTTGTCAGTAGGGGCCATTTTACAAAAGGGGTCAAATAAATGTAGCAGAAATAGTAATAGAATAATTTCAAATGTAGTCTTTTCTGAACCAATCAGGGTTTCTAAGCGACTAAGTAGCTACAAAGTAAATTTAGTTTAGTAATAGAATTAGAAAACTGGTAGCGCCATCTCTTGGCCTTGAATAGAATACAAATGCTATTTGTAGCGTATCAATGTAGTATTAAGTCAAAACTTCTCCACTAGATGGTGCTATATTGCACTTTTTAGACTTAATTTACGCATGCGCGCAAGAGGTGAACAAAACAAGCGTCTTTAATTTTCTTCAAATTATAACGGTGCAATTGAGTAATTTTTACAATTTAGTCTCATATAGATAACGGATAGATGTAATTTTCCACTTTTCACTTACTGGTATGGGCTTATAAGGTACTTCTGTTCTTCTTCTTCACTTTACTTTCGAATTTCGGTATTAAACTGTCTTATAAATTTTTGCACTAGTCTATATTAATTCACTTAACAAATTGTTTTACAAACGTTTGTGTCTGGTTATTGAAGTAATCTTAACACTTAGCACTTATAATTTCCTTAAAAAGTTGCGTTTTTATAATTTTAATACAATAATTTCTTCAAGATGACTTTTTACATGACGCTAGCGCCATCTTGTCATCATTACCGGACTGTTGGGGGAGCGAAAGGCTTAAGAAAATTTGACTTCATCATCATCATCGTCAGCCTTTCGTAGTCCTGGACATAGGCCTTACCAGTTGTACGCCACTTTGGTCAAATATCTGGACGCTTTACCCATAAATGCCAAGCTGCACTGCGAGTTGGCTGGGCGTAGCTCCTCGCTTGGGTTATGCTGCCGCCCGTCATCGGCCTGTGGTATTTAGCTAAGCCTTCAGTCGCGATTGTTATACCGCCACCACTGCCACCAGTCGGTCGCCAGAGCCTCGTTTGTTATTCGGCAGGATGCACCACGGGCAAGTGAGGGAGACTTGAAATGGCAAGATGATAGGTCACTCCCTTACATCCAATTTGAATGAATACTTAAGTAGAGTCCTTTAATTACCTTTTATTATTTTTTAAGGCAATACATAAGGGTAGACCATTAAGTTGATTTTTTGCTGTGGATTCCTACACCATTTCACGGAAAATCTGTCATAGCGGGCCTTGTATGGAGTCTGTCGACAAATTTGTTTAATAAAGTACCTATTGCTCGCATTCTGAGTCGAGGTCAGAACAGACATCGGAGTAAGGTCGGGGACTGTTTGTTAATGATCATGTTACTTGACAATATGGATCTGTAGGAGGTGACGGATTATGTATGACAAGGATTTATTATTTACTATTAATATTTCGTAAGATACTTAATTCACGGCATAGTATGGTCTATCAGATAAATAAAATAATAAAAGACAACATCACATACATTGCTCTAATCCCAAAGTAAGTAGCTTAAGCACTTGTGTTATGGGTATCAGAGCATCGAAGGTACCACAAATAAATACTTACTTAAATACAAATATAAGCACCCAGACACGACACGGAACAAACACAAGTGTTCATCACACGAATGTTTGTCCCGGGTAGGAATCGAACCAACGACCCTTGATTCAGAAACCAGAAAACGCACGATTTGCTAATGCCAAAGCCTCGTTTGACATTCAGCAGGATGCACCACAGCAAATTAGGGTAGCTTGGAGAGAAAAGATGACAGGTCACTCCCTTACCTACATCTTTGTTAGAACTGTATTACAGCTGTTTTGTGTGACAAAATAAATAAAGAACAATACCCGCAGGCAATGTTATCGTGTCTGCGTCTGATCGGGCCGGGCTGGTTATTGGGTAACTCTAGAGTAACCCACGAGTAGGTCAGGCGGCCGTGAGCGGAGGTGAACCGGTTGGGGTTAGTGATGTGAAGGGAGCGGTGTCGATATCGATCGTGTGGAGTGTATATGTGACCGTGAAATTGTAAATACCGTTAGATTATAATCCACCTCGCGAGATTGTAAACTGTCGCAATATTGTGAACGGACATAATTCTTAAATTTTAACTATCATTAAGTACCTATTATTTTTCGGTAGATTTTGGTCGATCAAAGTGGAACTGTTGATAATAAAATTTAACTCGTGACAGATTTTAATTTAAAAATTTAACATCGATCCATACAGTCTGTGACCGAATATTAGTCAAAATGTAAGCATTATTTTACAGTTTACAATCTGGCGAGATAGATCATAATCTAACGGTATTTACTATTTTACGGTGACATATGCACAAATATCGGCCACTTTGCAATAATTTTGGTCCTGCTGTGTACATTTGACTTTCATTTGGTAGTGACCTTCTGAGCCAAGGGATGTGATCATGTGAGTACGATCCTGTGCGGGTACAGGACAAACATTAGTGTGCATGAACATGTCTCTTTGTATTGGTATGGGTGTTTTCAATGTATAGGTACATAATATATATTATCTTATTTACAAAAAATAAATGTATTTATGTAAGTTTATCAGTTGTCCAATACCCATAGTACAAGCTTCGGCTTAATTTTCGACTGGCTCGATGGCTCATTTGGTAGTGACCTCTGCCCTCTGAGACAAGAGTCGTGGGTTCGATTTCCGCATATTACGAACATTGTGTTCATGAACATGTCTGTTTGTATTAGTCTGGGTGTTGTCTATGTACACATATAATATGTATTTATTTAAAAAAATGTTCCTAAGTAAGTTTATCAATTGTTTAGTACCTATAGTACCAGCTACGGCTTAGTTTGGGGCTAGATGGCGATGTGTGGCCCAGCGTGGCATGTCCTGGGTTATTTATTTATACTTACCGACTTTATTGTCGATAAAGGTCAGGCACATCACTACCGCATTTACGAGCTATTTGATATCGACGGTTCGATCGACCGCGAATCTCAAACCGTGTGTGTCGCGACGATGATACTAAGAATACTTATAATTATAATTAAAATAAAATAACAAAAAAGCACCGATAAGTTCAAAGGTGAGGATTTTGGCAATTAAATTGGGCGGCCATTGTGAATTTGTGACTTTGATTATGTGTCTTTGTAGTTTAATTTATTTATTTTATCATTCTTGCACAATAGAAATAGTGTAGTGGCGGACTTAATGCTGCACAGGCATTCTTTACCAGTCAACCATTGGGCTACGCAGAAACACATGTTGATGTAGGTGTGTGCTGTGCTGAAGGGTTAATAAATTTAAATATATTTTATAACATAAACAGTAAGTGCCTAAGTAGTTGTGTCCTTACAAAAAGCTGTTTATGTTATTGAACAGTTTTTATAGGTGAAGTTTTGGCAACAGATTGTAAATATGTCACCGGAAAATAGCAAGAATCGTAAGTTGATCAATTTCCTAGGTAGTTGATTAACTTTCGGAATATATCAAACGGTAGTCGAAATGTATTATTTAACGCAATGGATTTGGTGGATGATGGAATGGATGGAACCTACCTACTCTTAATAAAATACGATTTAACTCAAGATTTTAGAAAAATTAGTGTACCTACGTGTGAAAATGATTTTTTATTAATAAATAAATTGACCCGATCGGGAATCGAGCCTTGGGGTCATCCTTGGGGTCCTTTAGAATTACATACACCGCCAGTGAGGCTCTCAAAAATACTTTCTCAGGTGCTCAGGAAGCTAGATTACGCAACAGCTACGACTTTGCATACCTAATTACATAGGGAGAGACACGAAAAACGACTTTGTTTTAATACTACGTACTTATAAGCCTCCAGGTGTTTGCCCTTAGTGTCGAATAACCGGAGAGGCTACTTATGTCCAGCAGTGGACTGTAATAGGTTGATGATCATGACGCGATGGAGTTTTTTTTTTCAAAGTAGCTTGACATAATGGCTTCCCTACGCCTGATGGAAAGCGAAAAAGAAGCCCAAGTCGCAACAACGGGCAAGTTACCTGTCAGTTGCCACCGCCATGCCCGCCCAACCCTAATCCCCCACGAGCTCCGGAAACCCTACTCACCGGCAGTAACACGACTCGGAGGTCATTTGGCTGCGGTGTTCTATAGGGTGGAGGTCCTTCCCCGGACGGGGAAGATTCGCTATGCCCTACCTCCATTATAGTTCAAATTATAATTTCTAGCGTTTTAATTGGCTAGTGGCCTGTCAGTGACCTGTCAGTCACTATTTTCTTAACGCGAATGAACTATAAGTATTCGTGATATTGACACTCTGTCCTTTTCAATTAAATTGATTAATTAAAGCCACGATCGGCGCATACAGCGTATGGTAATTAACCAGTTATATCTAATTAATCGTTTCAGATGGACACGAACTCGACCGATGCCGGAAGCGGAAGCGACGAGTACACGAATGGCGTCCGATTGGTGGTGGTGAGTCAAAACAACTACTATTTATTGTATAAACTGAATTGTATAAAATAAAAAGCATGAGGGATGTAGGGAGTCGCCTATCATCTTTTCGCCCCAAGCCAACCTCATCTGCCCGTGGTGCATCCTGCCGAATAACAAACGAGGCGCTGGCAACCGACTGGTGGCGGTATAACCATCACGATTGAAGGCGGAGCTAAATACTCGTACCACAGACCGATGACCGGCAACAGCGTCACCGGAGCAAGAAGCTACACCTTATGTGTTCACCAACCCGCATTTTTTTTTTGTTTTTTTAGAGGGGAATGCATTAGGCACCGTCATGCCACCTCCGGGGGGAGGTGACATGGTGTGTGGGACTCACACCTCCCGAAATGGGAGGGTATACCCACTAAACCCCCCTGTGTCGCCAATGGGCAGCAAGTTGCAGGGACACGGGCAACGCCGAAGCATACCGCCGCATCCCTGCATGCCCTGGCCAGCCGCAGATGACAAGCGGCCAGCACTCCTGGTTCGGGGAGGGCAAATACCCCTACCCCCGGCTTCCGGGGAGCAATAGGGTGCTCCCCAGGCGGACCTCGTGCAACGGTGTGGTTGCACCCACCACACCGTTACGCCCCTATGAGTGGATCGCGCCCCCGCACTCACCACTCGGGGCGGCTCGAAGGAGAGGCTCGGAGGGCATACGATGCGTTGTATGCCCTCCGGCGACGCCCGGGCCGGGGGCGGCGTAGAGCAGGCGCGTCTACCGCGGCCTCACGCTCTCTTTCCGCCGCCTCCTTCTGCGAGATCACTGTCTCGCAGAATGCAAGCATCGCTCGCCAGGTCTCCTTCGACGCCGTCATCTGCCGCAAGAGTTGCGGCAGATCGAGGTCCTGTGCGACAGTAACGAGGACGGAGCGCTCATTGGCCCAGGCAGAGCAATGCCTAAGCGTATGCTCTGTTCGCCAACCCGCCTGCCCCAAGTGGCGATTATGGGTAAGTATACCCTCCAGATGTTTGCCCTAAGTGAGGAACAACTGGAGAGGCCTATGTCCAGCAGTGGACTGCGATGGGCTGATGATGATGAAATATCATACAAAGCTAAGTATGTACAGACCGACAAAAATGTTTTGGTAGAATCCACTTTCCATCATGGGGCGGTAGAATAATTTTTATTTCACCATCATTATGCTTAGCTCAAAGGTTGACTGGTAGAGAATGCCTACGCGGCATTAAGTTCGCCTTTTTTTTGGGTTTGACGCTGCTGCCCGTCATCAGTCTGCGGTATTTAGCTACGCCTTCAATCGTCATGGTTATATCGCCACCAGTCGTTTGCCAGAGTCTCGTTTGTTATTCGGCAGGATGCACCACGAGTGGAAGAGGGTGGCTTGGCGCGAAAAGATGATAGGCCGCTCCCTTACATCCCAACTCTTGTAAAGTGAGGACTCATTACAACATTGTATTTTCAGTTAAATTTACCGGAAGATGAAGGGGAAGGACTCGGCTTTCGGCTGACGAGGACGCTTTGGGACCCTTATCCTTGGGTAAATATAATATACACACACAGCTTTACTTATAAACACATTACCAATTTAATATAAAACAATAAATGTTGAAGAAAGAATAATCGCAAAACGTAACCAAAACAGTATCAAAAATGTACCTTAATTAGTCCGCCTTTTAACTTATTCAAAAATAAAAGACACCCTATGTTTTAATTTGTAAATTAGACCAAAAATGACAACTAAAGATATAGCCCGCGAAAATTACGACAAAGAGTCGCTAAATTTTGATGCCATGTATCTTTGTTATTTTTGATTTATACAAAAAAAGAAAATACTTAGTTAGGTACTTAATTGTGTCCAATGTTATTTTTATCACCTAAATCAATACGGATTAAAATAATGTAATTATTTTGACCCTAAATACATCCCTATTATATGGATGATGCTCAAAAATGTTGTATAATGTTTAGATTCTAAATTCATCATCATCATGATCAGCCTATTACAGTCCACTGCTGGACATAGGCCTCTCCAGTTGTTCGCCACTTAGAGCAAACATCTGGAGGATATACCCATAATCGCCACGCTGGGCAGGCGGGTTGGCGATCGCAGGGCGTAGCATCTTGCTCCGGTGACGCTGCTGCCCGTCACCGGTCTTTAGTATTTAGCTACGCCTTCAATAATAATTGTGATGGTTATACCGCCACCAGTCGGCTGCCAGAGCGCCTCGTTTGTTATTCGGCAGGATGCACCACGGGCAGGTGAGGTTGGCTTGGAGCGAAATGATGATAGGCCGCTCCCATACATCCATTTCTAAATTGCTGGAGTTTTGTTATTGATGAACTTTCAGGTTCGTGAGGTGACACCGGGCTCCCGGGCGGATTCGGCAGGTCTGAAAATGGGCGATTGCCTGCTGCAGGCCGACGGAAAAGACCTACTTGGACTACCGGTACTTTTATCTCATCTTCATCAGCCTATTGCAGTCCACTGCTAGACACAGGCCTCTCCAGTTGTTCGCCACTTAGGGAAAACATCTGGAGGATGTACCCATAATTGTCACGCTGGGCAGACGGATTGGAAATCGTTTTAAATTAATAACGGCTGTACAAACAAAGGGTTGTTGTGGTGTGACTATTTACATTGTAGGAACAGGGGCCCTACTACAAAAAACGAAAACGATCGTTCGTTGAACGGATCGCGTATATTTGCCCCATAAATCCCTCTCATTTGTCCCTCCCGTGTTCTAATATCTATATACGACAAACCAAAACGGATTATTGTATTTTTAAACATAATGATAAGTAGTTTAATATTCTACAAACACACATAAGCGCCATCTACAATGTCCTACACTGCAACATCCAATCCAGACTTACTTTGAAGGCCTTAGCTTGTAAGATCTTTTGTGTATGTTACATGTGCAATAAACAAATAAATAAATATAGTTATATGTATGACAAACCAAGATGGTCCATCGGACCGAGATCCCCGAGCACCGATCACCAAGCTCCACGAAGCTACACTCGTGATGAAAACTTCGTATGCGCGTTGTAGGTCTTTCATAGAACTTGTATGGAGCAATTTTATTTTGTATGGAGATTGCGTGCCGCGGATATTTATATCGCCATCTGTTGTCAGCTGGTGGAACTAGTGCTTGTATATTGTAGCAACGTGGAGATAGGTGTCGCTACAATCGACCTCACTAATTACATTTTCCATTGACAGGTAGGACAAGTGGCCGGTCTGATAAGAGGCGACGGGGCTGGACACGGCGTGTCGCTCCTCGCGTGGAATTGTGGCGTGGACCCCAGCGACGACCCCGAGGTAAGATAAGCTTTATAATACGCGTAGAAATACGGGTTTCCAAATTCTCATCCAGTGGGTGTACAATTAAACAAACATTTCTTTTGCCATTTATTTGCACCGGAGTTTATTTGACCGGAGTGAATTTGCAGTTTATTTGACCCGAGTGGCGCCGCGCAATTTACAAAAATGTGGATTTGTGGGCAAACCGAGGCGCAGTTTTAGGGGGACTGTACCTATAGATGCGGGGGAATATATGTATATCAATCATAAACAGAAGGGAAAGGAGGAAAAATACCAAGACAAAAACTTCTGACGGTTTGTACGGCCCCGGTGTTATATTAAGTTCTTGCCCCGATTCGTTTAGGGGTTCCGCTCCCCCAACAGTCCGGTGATGGTAACAAGGCCGCCCTGGCCATAATCGTAGACATTTAGAGAAAAAAAGCCCCGGTTCGAAAAATTCGTAGATCCGGGCCTGGCATGGGGAGGCCTATGTCCAGCAGTGGACGTAAAGAGTGTTGTTCGTCACTGCTGTGCGGCGGTCAAAGGACCTCTGGGTCGCATTTCTGCTGGTGAGTAGGGTTTCCGGAGCTCGTGTGAGGTTATTGTCGTGCCGGGCATAGCGGTGGCAACTGACTGAGGTAACTGACCAGGAGCCCTACTACAGAAAACGAAAACGATCGTTCGTTGAACGGATCGCGTATTTTTGCCCCATAAATCCCACCCATTTGTCCCTCACGTGTTCGAATATACGAACTAAAATTCGTCAACGTCGATTTTCAACAATTTAATTGATATGTTAGAACACGGGAGGGACAAATGAGAGGGATTTATGGGGCAAAAATACGCGATCCGTTTAACGAACGATCGTTTTCGTTTTCTGTACCTACAGTATATAGGGCCCCAGTTACTTGCTCGTTCGTTGTCACAGCGACTTGGGCTTCTTTTTAGCTTTCCATCAGGCGTAGGGAAGCCATTATGTCGAGACGCTATAAAAAAAAATCTAGAGAGCATTTGTTATTTTCGACTCACCGTTACTTTTGTACCCGGTGTCCCCTAAAATGCCGCGTTTACACGCTCGCGTTCACAAACACAAGCACAAGCATGTGAACGGGCTGTTCGTCTGTTTGAATGTGCACGTGCGTGCGCAGTGTGTAGGGCAGGGCTGCTCGCCGAGCTGCTTGCCAGGCTGCTTGCCGGGCTGCGTGGCACGCGTGTAAACCTAGCATAAAGAGTGTCCCCAGCTGCTGTGGAGCTGCGGCGGCGGCGCGCGCTGGCGTGCTGCGTGTGCGCCGCCCAGCCCCGGATCTACGATTTTTTCGAACCGGGGCAAGAACTTGATATAGACCCCGACCCCGATGTTTGTTCCACTTTCACGCAAAAACTACTGAACGGATTTCAATGAAACTTTACAGGAATATAGTTTGTGCATCAGATTAACACATAAGCTATGTTTTATACGAATATCACGCGGGCAGAGCCGCGGGCAGCAGCTAGTAAATAAATAAATATAAATATCAAACAACATCACATACTTACATTGCTCCGATCCAAATGTAAGTAGCTTAAGCACTTGTGTTATGGGTATCAGAACAACGTAGGTACCACAAATAAATACTTAAATACAAATATAAACATGTAAGGGAGCGGCCTATCATCTTTTCGCTCCAAGCCAACCTCACCTGCCCGTGGTGCATCCTGCCGAATAACAAACGAGGCGCTGGCAACCGACTGGTGGCGGTAAAACCACCAAGATAGAAGGCGTAGCTAAATACCACAGGCCGAGGACGGGCAGCAGCGTCACCGGAGCAAGAAGCTACGCCCTGCGATCGCCAACCCGTCTGTCCAGCGTGGCGATTGTGGATATTTCGCTCTAAGTGGCGAACAACTGGAGAGGCCTATGTCCAGCAGTGGACTGTAATGGGCTGAGGATGATGAACATAAGACAAACAAATTACTTTTTAATTTGAATACATACCTTTAAATAGACATGTAGCATACACGTAGGGATGTAAGGGAGCGACCCATCATCTTTTCGCTCCAAGCCAACCTCACCTGCACGTGGTGCATCCTGCCGAATAACAAACGAGGCGCTGGCAACCGACTGGTGGCGGTATAACCATCACAATTGAAGGCGTAGCTAAATACCACAGACCGATGACGGGCAGCAGCGTCACCGGAGCGAGAAGCTACGCCCTGCGATCGCCAACCCGCCTGCCCAGCGTGGCGATTATGGGTATATCCTCCAGAAGTTTGCCCTAAGTGGCAAACAACTGGAGAGGCCTATGTCCAGCAGTGGACTGCAATAGGCTGATGATGATGATGATGATGTAGCATAGGTACACGAACATACAAACACACACACAACTACACACACTGTCAAACATCTGACAGTGACATCTGTCGTCTCGTTCCTACACTCCACGCAAGCAAGGTGCGGGGTGGGAAGGCAGTCTGTCTGCGTCCCACCGCCGCCGAGTAAAGACGTGTTCGAGTGAACATAGCGGGCCGATATACAAGGTGACTTTTTAATCACTATCCAAATTTTTTCTAGGCATTAGGTATCGTTAATAGAGCCCATTTCTGCAAAAAAAATATAGGTAAAATTTTTACAACAAATTCATTGTCCCTAACCAATTATAAATTTCACATGGTTACCATTTAGAATAGAATAGAACAACGTTTATTTGGTACTTACATTTACATATAAAAGAATACTTAAAAGAACTAACATTAAAACCTAATGGGTACCAAACAGGTCCCCGCTCAGCTAGTGCACGGCGCTGGTATTCTGCGGATACCTTGGCTACATTTCTGGCGAGCTGAACGTAGCATGATAGCACTGTCCACGCCCAGCCTCGCCGCGACCGTCTTCAGGAGGCTGTTGGCGCCGCCGCGCACCTTTTCCACCACCAATTCCTAATAAATCCAAATACATAATTATTATAGCCGAGAGGCTGTCCACTTCAGCTGCAGCTATTTATTTATTTGTGTTTTTTAACTGTGTTTGGCAGCATGCTAACAGGTATTTTCATTGTTTTTTTTTTGTGCGACATAATGCGCCCTACGTCTGATGGAAAGCTCTCTCAGACTCAGACGCAGACTCTATCGCACGAAAAGTGTGCCGTCTGCGCTGCACGTTAGAGTTTTAAGTATCCATGGGCGGTGTCGACTGCTTACCATCCGGCATCACACTTGCTCGTCTGCCGCCTCTCGCATAAAAAAAACATTGGCTGCGGCATATACCTTTTATAAAAATTTATTTGACCAGTTACATTTTTATCAGGGATGTAAGGGAGCGACCCATCATCTTTTCGCTCCAAGCCAATCTCACCTGCCCGTGGTGCATCCTGCTGAATAACGAACGAGGCGCTGGCAACCGACTGGTGGCAGTATAACCATCACAATTGAAGGCGTAGCTAAATGCCACGGACCGATGACGGGCGGCAGCGTCACCAGAGCGAGGAGCTACGCCCTGCGATCGCCAACCCGCCTGCCCAGCGTGGCGATTATGGGTATATCCTCCAGATGTTTGCCCTGAGTGGCGAACAACTGGAGAGGCCTATGTCCAGCAGTGGACTGCGATAGGCTGATGATGATGATTTTTTTCAGGTCTTCGAAGCAATAGCGACAGAGTACGAAATAAAAGACACGATGAAGAGGCTAAGACAGACTATTTCTCCAGAAGCTGCTCTAACAGCTTACCACGGATATGTATCCTCGGTCCTTAATTACGGTTTAATTATATGGGGCAACTCCGTAGACGTAGATAGAGCATTTAAATTACAAAAAAAATGTCTAAGGGCTGTCAGTGGCGCGAAAGTTTTAGATAGTTGCAGGCCATTATTTCAAAGGCTGAACATTCTTCCTCTACCCTGTCTGTACATACGGGAGGTCTGCTGCTTTGTTAAACAACATCCATCACTTTGTAAAAAATACTCGGATGTGTCTACAAGATCATTACGGCCTAAATATAACCACTTGCTGTACAAACCTCCGAGTAATAAATTTATTTATAAAAATAACATTTCCAATATGTCCATAACTCTATACACAAATTGCCTCATTCAATTAAAATATTAGAAAAAAATTTATTCAAAACTGCAGTCACGAAGTGGTTGTCACAAAAATGTTTCTATAGCATTAAAGAACTTATGGATGATTAGTTTTTAGGGTTCCGTAGCCAAAATGGCAAAAACGGGACCCTTATAGATTCGTCATGTCTGTCTGTCTGTCTGTCTGTCTGTCTGTCTGTCTGTCTGTCTGTCCGTCCGTATGTCACAGCCAGTTTATTCCGAAACTATAAGAGCTGCATTATTGAAATTTGGTACGTAGATGTATTCTGTGAACCGCATTAAGATTTTAAAATAAAATCAGAAAAAAATCCAAAATTTTTGGGGTTCCTCATACATAGAACTGAAACTGAAAAATTTTTTTTTCATCGAACCTATACGTGTGGGGTATCTATGAATAGGTATTTGAAAATGATGTTGAGGTTACTAACATCATTTTATTCTAAACTGAATAGTTTGCGCGAGAGACTCTTCCAAAGTGGTAAAATGTGTGTCCCCCCCCCCCCCCCGTAACTTCTAAAATATGAGCATGATAAAACTGAAAAAAATATATGATGTGTATGACTATAAAAACTACTAACGAAATTTGGTTTGAATGAAATCTAGACAGTAGTTTTTTTTTAAACGTCATAAATCGAATTACCTAATTTTTTAATTTAATTAACTCCAATATAATAAAACGTAAAGAAAAACACTTATTTAGCTGTATAGTGGCACGGAACCCTACGTGCGAGAGTGCGACTCGCACTTGGCCGGTTTTTATTATTTAGTATGATTAGGCATTATAGTAAGTACAATGTTTTGCCACAATATACAGTGGGTGGCCAAATTATTAGGGACAGTGCGATTATTTCAATTTTTTTAGAATAAACGGATTTTTAAAATTAAATTACCCTTTTCTATTGGGGTTATTATGTTTAATATTGCTACTGATATAATGGTTATTATCTTTGTGTAGTGGCAGCACAGGTTACTTACGTAATTTATTAGTTGTGTCGCATTTCTTGTGAAGTAGTCATTGTTCATTGCAAAGGTGCGAATTTCAAGGTTTGTGTGTCGGATTATCTTGCTTAGATTTTCATTAGTTTCAAATGAATTTTGTATCTTAAATAATCAAAAGGTAAGTGATAGACGTATAAAAATTATTTTTGCCATGTTTTAACTCATAATTTATACATTATTCACACTACAATACGATATATCAAGATTTTCTAAATATTTAGAACATGTAAGGCTTCAGACATTCCTCCAAGAAAATGAAGAGAGATACAAACCCTGATACTGCACTCTGCACATTCACAAAGAGAGATAGCATCTATCCCAGGCATTTCAAAGTCTGTAGTCAATCGAGTAAAAATAAAAATTGACCGTGAACAACCTCTTGAGGCAGATCGCGCTGGCAAAGGTGGCAGAAAAAAGATCGCCACACTTCGTACCCATCGAAAATTCAGGGACATTTGCCTTAAGAATCGTAAAAAGAGTGTTGTCTATTTGATTACACTAATAAATGAGGACGGTATTAGGATTTCCGAAAGAACAATGCGGAGATGCCTCAACGAACAGAAGCTGATGGGCCGGCGGCCAGTCAAAAAACAATGGCTAACCCACCGTATGAAGAAATACGACTTAATGGGCTCGGCGACATCCAAATATGACTGTTTAAGATTGGATTCGAGTTAATATAACTTATTTTAGTAGTTTAATTGAACAATAACCTTTTCATGTTATTAATTTTATTGATTCACAAGGGTGCTTTTTGATTTTGATGAATCGACGTTCCAGATTTTGGTCGACAAAGTTCGTTTGTTAGACGTCGTCCTGGTAAAAATAAAATATCCAGACTGCTAGTGGAGAGGTTTAAACACCCAGTAAGCATTATGCTATGGTCTGCAACATCAGCCAAAGGCATGGAGCGGCTGTATATTGTAGAAGGGACGATGAAACAGGTCCAGTGCAAGAGAGTACTATAAACCCGGTTACTGCCGCAGATCAATGAATGGTTCCCTGATGATGAAAACTATATTTTCATGTATGACTGCACCTTATCATAAAGCAAGAATTGTTTATGTGTTTTTGTCTGATAAAAAAATTACGATTTTGCCTAAAATGGGAATTCGCCAGACATGAACCCTATAGAAAACATTTCGGGAATTCACGAAACGGGCGATTACAAAAAAAAGTGATAACTATCAAGCAACCACTCATTGATGCGTTCATAAAATAGTGGCACCTATCATCAAACATCAGTAAAATGTATTGAGAGTATGCCTCTCCGCATAAAAGCTCTTTTTGTAGAAAATGCTGACATCGCAAAATATTGAACTTTAGTTTTCTCTCTTTTTAATCCCACATAAAATAAATAATTCAAAATGATTTGTAATATTTTTTGTTGTTATTATAACCCTAATAGAATACAGATATAAATAAAAATTATATAAGAGACCTACAACTAATCATTTGTTACAGAAATTCAATGAAAGTGGTAAATTTTAAAATTTTTGCACTGTCCCTAATAATATGGCCACCCATGGTAATTATAGCATACTGAATTACTGATGTAATACCTATTCAAGATATTTGCACGCCTGCCAGCAGGCTAATACTACCTACTGGTTACCACTTTAATTCCAGCTATTTGTATCACCTATGTATTCTAAGCAAATAAACTTTTTGTTATTGTTATTGATAAAAAAGCCCAGAGAAACGGTATCTGCGTACACTTCTCCCAACAGATCACCGAACAACTCACCAGCGGTCAACAGGAGGGGCCAGTACCAGATGTCGATGATGAACAGGAAGAAAACAGTACAATTCAATGAGCTACAGAATTACGGATCGGATCCGAACATTCACAGGTCTTTCAACAATAGGGAAGTGTTCAGACGGCCGCCGGTTACTACTGCAAGAGGGGATATTTTGCAAGCTGGCAACTCTGGGTGTAGCTGTCAGAATGGTGCTAAACCACAGGTTAGTAAAAAAAAGGAAAAATGAAACATGAATTTTTTTCAAATTCAAAATGCGTTCGCGCTTGACTGCAATTAACTTGATGGTAAGCGATATCACAGTCTACGATGGAGCGCGCTCACCCAGCAAACCGGTTCACTCTCGCCCTGAACATTTGAAGATTATATCTTATCTCTCAGAGAACAAGGAGAGTTCCATATTTTACCCGTTCGCACTATGAAGGTAGAGGCCAAACGCGCTGTGCGAGTTTTGGAACTTGCACTATTGGGTACCTACATAGTGCAAGTTCCAAACCTATATTTTATAGTCATCGTATGATGACCTATCATCATTTCGTTCCAAGCCAACCTCACCTGCCCGTGGTGCATCCTGCCGAATAACAAACGAGGCGCTGACAACCGACTGGTGGCGGTATAACCATCACGAGTGAAGGCGTAGCTAAATACCAGCAGCAGCGTCACCGGAGCGAGAAGCTACGCCCTGCGATCGCCAACCCGCCTGCCTAGCGTGGCGATTATGGGTATATCCTCCAGATTGTTGCCCGAAGTGGCGAACAACTGGAGAGGCCTATGTCCAGCAGTGGACTGCAATAGGCTGATGATGATGAGTATAATAGGCTTGTTTCCGTAAAAAATGTAATTAGTCCGTCTTTTAGCTTATTCAAAAATAAAAGACAGGTATTTTTTTATTTGTAAATTAGACTAAAAAATTACGACGTTATAGCCCGTTGAAATTACGCGTGACGTCACTCGGTGGGGCATTTTTACGGGAGCGAGTGACGTCAAAGACTCCCACTCCTAACTTTTGATCTTTGCTATTGTTTATTTGAATGAAAAAAGGTAAAAATACGTGTCTTGTATTTTTGAATAAGCTAAAAGGCGGACTAATTACAATTTTTAGCCATAATAGCCTTGAAGGAACAGACTTGTCCCTACGAAAAGTGGAAGTACTTCCGCCGAGCTAGGTGATCGTGCTCGGGGACCGCGGTCCGATGGACCATCTTGGTTTTTCGTATATATAGCGAGTCGTGATGAAAACTTCGTATGCGCATTGTAGGTCTTTTAAACAATTTTGTATGGAGCGATTTAATTCTCCATAGACCCGGATTTCACGTCGCCATCTGTTGTTAGCTGGCGGAACTTGTATTGCATATTGTAGCGACGTGGAGGTTGTTGTAGCGGTGTGGAGATAGGTGTCGCTACAGCTTATTATTATCGTGTCCCTCATTCCAGATACCTCAAATCAAGGTGGAGGACGCGGACAGGTCGGCGCTGGGCCCGGGGTGGCTGGCCCACCTGCGGGGCACGCCCTGTCTGCTGTCGCGGTCCCTCACTAGCCTCGCGGAGTGTAGGCACCACACAGCCTCCCTGGAGAGCTTGAAGAGCTGTGGAGGGACTGGCGGTAAGGACCTAATCACCTATCATTTATTTATTCACTAGCTGTGCCAGCGGCGTCCCACGCGCGGATATCGGGTTTCAAAAATAACGGACTTTCATAAAACGGTGCCTAAATTTTAAGTTAGACTTCTAGCAATACGATGGTGAAAACCGCATTTAATTCCGCAGTAGTTTTCGCGTGATGCGCGATCAAACATACAAGTAAAGATTTCTCCCGTTTTCCCAACACTTCCCTTCACTACTAAACGATTAATTATAGTATAGCGTGATGAAAAGTACCTATACTATAACCTGCCAACGCAGGAGTATGAAGAATAATTATACCAAGTTGGCAAGTTTCGTTAAAATCCGTCCAGTAGTTGTTGTTTCTTTAGCGAACATACAGACAGACAGACAAAAATTTTACTGATTGCATTTTTGGCATCAGTATCGATCACTAATCACCCCCGGATAGTTATTTTGAAAAAATATGTCATGTACAGAATCGACCTCTCTACAGATCTTAACTAATATTATAAAGCTGAAGAGTTTGTTTGTTTGTTTGAACGCGCTAATCTCAGGAACTAATGGTCCGAATTGAAAAATTCTTTTTGTGTTGAATAGACCATTTACCGTGGAAGGCTTTAGGCTATATAACATCACGCTGCAACTATTAGGAGCGAAGAAATAATGGAAAATGAAAAAAAAAACGGGGGAAAAATGACTATTCCACGCGGACGAAGTCGCGAGCACAGCTATTTATAATATTAAGTATGGATAAGTCCTAATGTGTAGACTAGTAGTCAGAGTTGCGTTCATAACAAAATTTAACTTCACAGATGCTCCAGTGTTCGTGCTGTCTTCGCCGCCAATATATGTTTTGGCTTGCGACCATAACAAGAACGAGTGATATTGTTGAAGACTTGTCCAGGGGCCGTACTACAAAAAACGAACACGATCGTTCGTTGAACGGATCGCGTATTTTGCCCCATATATAAAATAAATATAAATAACCCAAGACATGCCACGCTGGGCCACACAGCGCCTCTAGCCCCAAACTAAGCCGAAGCTTGTACTATGGGTACTAGACAACTGATAAACTTACTTAGATACATTTTTTTTTGTAAATAAATACATTTTATACATAGGAAACACCCAGACCAATACAAACAGATATGTTCATGCACACAAAATGTTTGTAATGTGTGGGGATCGAACCCACGACCCTTGGCTCAGAAGGCAGAGGTCCATTACCAATTGAGCTACCGAGCCAGTCAAATGCCATGTTCGAATATACGAACTAAAATTCGTCAAAGTCGATTTTCAATAATTTAATTGATATACGGGAGGGACAAATGAGAGGGATTTGTGGGGCAAAAATACGAGATCCGTTCAACGAACGATCGTTTTCGTATTTTGTAGTAGGGCCCCTGAAACGTGGAAGTACTTCCGCCGAGCTAAGTGATCGTGGACCATCTTGTTTTGTCGTGTATGCTAAGGGGCAGCGCAGACTACAGACTATCTATAACCCACTCTTTAGTCAAACGACGCGCAAAATAAGTGGAATTTTTGCTTCAACGCGAGTTAACGCAGACGGCACACTTTTTGTGCGATCACGTCTGCGGCACACAAAAACGCACGCGATTTATAATCATGACGCCAGAGGTCGATGTAACGATTCAAGAAATACGCAATAGACCAGCAATTTATGATAATTCAAAGGCAGAATATCATGCATGATAGACATTTTAAAAGAGCATCTAGATCCCTACAGCTGTCGACAGAATGATCCTAGATGAGCGTCGTGTGCGTTGAGTCTGTGAAAAATCCGCGACAGACTTTTTGCGCGCCGCAGACTCGATCGCAAAAAAAATGTGCTGTCGTGACGAAAACTTTGAATGTGCGTTGTAGGTCTTCCATAGAACTTGGAGCAATTTTTTAACCGACTTCGAAAAAAGGAGGAGGTTCTCAATTCGTCTGTATGTATAATATTTTTTTTTTTTTATGTATGTTCACCGATATTTCCGTCAATTATAGATGGATTTCAAAAATTTTTCGACAGTTCGACAGAGGACACTTCCGAGGTGGTCCCATTATCACCAAGTCAGGATCTGATGATGGGATCCTGGAGAAATTGAGGGCAACAACCGAAAATTGTATGCTCATATGGTGTTTTTGTTACGTAATCATATTTTACTCAGGTATATGCTTCCGGGCGTCAACATCTGGTGCTGATGATGAAGCCACAGAACTCCTTAACGGTTAGGAGTTAGGGAAAAGTACTGACATTGGTCGATATTAAACTAGGTAGTAGTATGTACTTATGCAGGGCTAATAGGGCAGGTGTTTTGGTAAGTTATATGCTTGTTTCTAGATCGCAAAGTCTTCACTGGACTTAAAGCAAAATTTTTCATTCCTAAGTAAAACTTTTAAGGACATTAATTAGCCTTTATTCAAGGTCACAGCACAATTAACGCAACTAAAAATAGAGAAATAAAATTATTTAAAAAAAAAAAATTAAACCGACTTCAAAAAAAACACAAACGACCAAAACTAAAAAGCGATAAATAACGTAAGTAATTCTATCCTTAATACATAACTATTTAAATATTACAATTACAATTATCACTTATTTTTGAAGTCGGTGCCCGCCAAACAAATAAATGTACCTATATTGTCGTGTGGATTTGCCGGCCGCGCGCGTCATACAACAACAGTCTACGTTAGGTACCGAGGGGCTGGCACCGACTTCAAAAATAAGTGATAATTGTAATATTTAAATAATTATGTATTATGGATAGAATTACTTACGTTATTTATCGCTTTTTAGTTTTGGTCGTTTTATTGATTGCTTGCCGCGGAGAGTACATCGCCATCTGTTGTTAGTAGGCGGAACTAACGATGTTATAGTAATGTGTAGATAGATGTCGTTATATTAATTGTTTTGTAGAGCAACAAATCTTATTGATATTTGTTGTAAATATTATGTACTTAGTCAAAATTTATAATTAACTGTCCATTTTATTATTTTTATACCAAGAATTTCCTTATAAAACATTTTTTAAGTTACCACGAAAATGCTTATTTTTCACCCTAAATCATCATTTGAAGAGATAGGGCATAGAGAATCTTCGCTCGAATTGAGCTGCCCGTCCGGGGAAGGACCACCCTATAAAATACCGCAGCCAAATGACCTTCGGGTCGTGTTTCTGCTGGTGAGTAGGGTCTCCGGAGCTCGTGGGGGGCTAGGGTTGGGCCGGCATGGCAGTGGCAACTGACGGGTAACTGACCAGTTACTTGCCAGTTGTCACAGCGACTTGGGCCTCTCTTTCGCTTTCCATCAGGCGTAGGGAAGCCATTATGTCGAACCACTATAAAAAAAAATCGACTCCTTTCTCAGTCTCAGGGGAAATGTTTTAATTAATTTAAACAAAAAATTCTTACAAAAATATTTGAGATCACTTTATTGAATTCATGCACAAACCAATTTTAAAAACACATTAAATATTAATCTAAATAAAGTTATATACAGAATGTATAGATGCATTGAACTACACATCAAGTTAAAAGGAAATATAATATTTATGCTCTTAAATCATCATCATCAGCTATCTAGCCCACAGCTGGACATAGGCCTCTCCAAGAGGCTATTATGGCTAAAAATTATAATTAGTCCGTCTTTTAGCTTATTAAAAAATAAAAGACACGTATTTTTTATTTGTAAATTAGACTAAAAATTACAAAGTTATAGCCGTTGAAATTACGCGTGACGTCACTCGGTGAGGCATTTTTACGGGAGCGAGTGACGTCAAAGACTCCCACTCCTAACTTTTGATGCCTTGTATCTTTGCTATTGTTTATTTGAATGAAAAAAGGGAAAATACATGTCTTTTATTTTTGAATAAGCTAAAAGACGGACTAATTACAATTTTTAGCCATAATAGCCTCAGCAGTGGACTGTGATATTATGATGAATATATGATCGACGTTTGGTTGTGATATTCAATGCAATTTGAACTTAACACAAGCAATAGCATAGCTCACATAATATTATTTTATATCTGTCACCGGAAAATAGCAAGAATCGTAAGTTGATCAATTTCCTAGGTAGTTGATTAACTTCCGGAAAATAATAAACGGCAGTTGAAATGTATTAATTAACGTATGTATTTTAGTAAATTGATCATTTTACAGGGTCACGTGGCGTTATCACGGCAACCAATCAGGGAACACTGTATTAAGTTACGGGTAATAGTGCACCGTAAAAATAGTACATTGAGCAACGATTGGCCCATTTGAGGACGATTTTACTTGTGTCAAAATCGTAAAATTATTAATTGACTGTCAGGCTACCGTAAATTGATCAACTAACTGAAATCCATTGCGTTAAATAATACATTTCAACTGCTGTTTGTTATATTCCGAAAGTTAATCAACTACCTAGGAAATTGATCAACTTACGATTCTTGCTATTTTCCGGTGACATATGCAAATTGTCTAAGCGAGCGTCTCCTTTAAAATAGATATAGTAAGAGTGTCTATGTAGCGATATGGAAGTAGACATCGCAGGGCGGCGCCGGCCAGGGCTCCTGCTTGGGCGGCGCGGGCTCGGCCTCCACCTGCGACAAACATATTTATTTATTTTAGTTCTTATTTATATTTTTGTATTTTGCCACAAGGGCGCTATAGTCCAAGAGGCCACCGCTAATATTTTGCCACGAGTGCGCTATAGTCCAAGAGGCCACCGCTAATATTTCGCCACGAGTGCGCTATAGTCCAAGAGGCCACCGCTAGTATTTTGCCACAAGTACACTATAGTCCAGGTGGCCGCCGCTAAAGTTAACACTGACCTTGGCGCGGCGGCGCATCTTCATGTGCACCAGCTTGACGTGCGTCTTCATGGCGGTGCGCTGCGAGAAGCCGCGCCCGCACACGTGGCACACGAACGGCTTCTCGCCCGTGTGCGTGCGCACGTGGTTTGTTAGCACGCTCTTGCCCTGCGAAAGATAACATAATACTAAGCTATTATGGCTAAACATTGTAATTAGTCCGTCTTTTAGCTTATTCAAAAATAAAAGACACGTATTTTTTTATTTGTAAATTAGACTAAAAATTAAAAAGTTATAGCCCGTTGAAATTACGCGTGACGTCACTCGGTGAGGCGTTTTTACGGGAGCGAGTGACGTCAAAGACTCCCACTCCTAACTTTTGATGCCTTGTATATGCTATTGTTTATTTGAATGAAAAAAGGAAAAATACGTGTCTTTTATTTTTGAATAAGCTAAAAGACGGACTAATTAAAATTTTTAGCCATAATAGCCTATTTTGATGCCTTAATAAAATGTTGGGACGATTATATAGTTCGTATCTTTTGTAATGAGCCGTTAAAATATGACATGACATAATTATGGCCTCATTATTATTATAGTCCAAGCGGCGGTCGTCAAAATATCGATACTTTGATAGTCCAAGCGGCGGTCGCTAGAATGTCGACACCTTTGTAGTCCAAGAGCCAGTCACCAAAGTATCGACAACTTTATAGTCCAAGAGCCAGTCATCAAAATAGCAACAATTTCGCGCGCGCTCGCCGTCGAGTCAACATCGTCTCGCACTCGCTCTCGGATAATCTACAAAATACATCTAGTAAAACTGACTTTATAAGGATAAATTACATATCGTCGTGTAGCTGAAGGTGAATGCTGTGAATTCGTGATCTTGTATCGGAAATACATCCAATGTGATACGAGCTACAAGAAGAAATTGTCCCGATATTTGCCGCCCGGATATCAACAACGAAATCAGCTGTTCGAGAAACACAGGTACGCGCTCAAGGTCAGCGGCCGCTCGGTCATTGCCCTCGCTCAGCTGGGCACGCTTGCTATCGCACTCACTCCTATTGCGCTGGCGCATCTAACTGTCTTCGTCGCAGATATTATCACCGCTGCGCGTGCTTCTTGGGGTCAAACTTGCGTAGCATAATTATTCATTACTTATGCGAACTGTTATTCGTCTACCGCGCTTTATTTTGCTTATCTCTGGAAGCGGACGCACGAAAAATGATCTGCTTGGGTTGTAATAAAGCTATCGAACGCTCAGACTTGTTAAGGTGTGTTGCCTGTAAGGGTTGCTATCACTTTCAATGCTTAAATCTGTCTCAATCATATTTCAAGTCTAATAACAAGGAACTGAACCGCTCGTGGCGCTGCGACTCCTGTGCGAATATAACACGGAGGACTAGAAACGACGATACACCTGTGGGATCGCCATACCGGGTAGGCAACTTAGCTGCAAGTTCGACTGGTGGTCCCCATCTCGTTAACATGTCGTGTGATGAGTCACTAATTGACACGTCTTCTTTATCAACGGGGTCGAACAATGGACGCGAACTCATTCCTCCAATGGATCCGGAAGCGACAATCACTATGAGACAATTTGGCTATTTGATTGATATGAAGCTAGATAGCATCAGGGCAACACTTTCTCAAGAGATACAAGAAAAAGTCAAATCCGAAGTGACAGCTGTGGCAGCAACTTTAAAGCAGGAGTTTACGGTAACAACGGATTTTTTAAGTGAGGAGCAGACCGACATGAAATTAAATATAAATCAGACGAACAATAGAATTGCTGAACTCGAAACCCAAAAAGCCAAACTGGAATCTGATGTAGCCAAACTTGAGATGCGCCTTTGCCAGACTGAAAAAATTTCTAGAAGCTGTAATCTCGAAGTTCAATGCATCCCTGAGCGTCGAAATGAAAACTTGTCTGTTTTGTTCAGGAAATTATGCGAACATATTAAAATGCCTATAGCAGACAGTGATATACGGTCGTGCCGTCGCATTGCGAGACTAAATCCCTCGTCTGCACGGCCTCGGACCGTATTAGTGACCCTGCCGTCCGAACGTTACCGGGATGCGATCTTGTCGGGAGTCAGAAGATACAACAAAGGAAACCCCAAGGACCTGCTCAACTCGACGCATATGGGCATCACAGGCGATAAACAGCTTATATATGTTGGAGAGCACCTGTCCAAACAATGCAAGGATTTACAAGCAGCTGCTCGAAAATTAGCTAAGGAAAAAAACTATAAATACACATGGGTCAAATTCGGACGCATATATGTTAGAAAGGATGATACCTCCCCGGCTATCTATGTTAAAGATTTGAATACTCTTAATAAGTCGGTTATATAATATTATGTATTTTATGTATTGGTATTTTTGTATTTTTTTATTGTATTATATCTATTAAATCATACCTTTTTCAAGTTATTTGGATTAATTACCACCTACTCGTTTATGAAAATATTTTATCAAAATGTTAATCGCATTAGAAGTAAGTTAAAGCTTTTATATATTAATATCCTCAACGAGGATTATGACATTATTTGCTTGTGTGAAACCAACCTCGATAGCTCCTTTTCTAATAGCGAATTTGTAGATGACAGGTACAGCGTGTTTAGGAGGGACCGCGAATCGTCGAGCTCTTCTAAGTTGCATGGAGGGGGAGTCTTATTGGCAATCAAGAGAAATCTACAAGTAGTTCGACATCCAGAATTCGAAAGCTCCTTAGAAGATATATGGATTACGGTATGTGATAACCCCGGCCCCCGTGCGTATCGTCTCAACATATACCTAGTTTACTTACCTCCGGACCTTAGTGTCGTGCAATGTCAGAATTTCTATGACAAGTGTAGTAATACTTTATTAAATCTCGATAATTCTACTTCTAAAACCATCATTCTCGGCGACTTTAACGTACCTGGATTAACGTGGACGCATGACGAAAGGCATTCCCCTCGGCTGAGACCCAGTAATACTTACGACACCAAATCGTCATTACTCGTTAATCTGTTAGACCTGGGCGGTCTTTATCAATACAACCATGTCCGTAACATAAACGACAGAACTCTTGACTTATTTATGACGGATCTAGCTAACATCACACTATCAGAATGTGCTCCCCTGTGCACACCTGACCGTCACCACCCAGCCATTGAAATAGACGTACCCAATAATCGGAATGTTAAGAACCTACAGCTTAATGCTATTTCTGTCCCCAATTTCCGCAAATGTGATACTTATAATTGTATACTACAACTCAAAAAAATTGATTGGGCGGAAGTCTTACACCACAAGGACATCAATTTAAACGTTGAGTGTTTTTACGACAAGCTTAATGGGATAATAAGAGCTAACACTAAGTTCAAGCGTATAGGTCAATCCTTACACTATCCCATCTGGTTCTCTGAACCACTTAAAGCCTGCATTGAAGAGAAAAATAAAGTACATAAACGCTATAAAAAATTTAATAACCCAAGAGACTTTGATGAGTTTCGGCTACTACGTTCTAGATCTAAGGCTCTAATAAAAGCTTGTTACGAGTCATTTCTAACCAATGTCGAAGAGTCTCTAACTGAATCTACAAAACTTTTCTTCTCATTCATTAAAAGTAAGAGGGCGGGCCCGGTAATACCCGAAACAGTTAGATTCGGCGTTAGAGAGGCTACTGGTGGTGAGGCTGTAGCGCAGCTCTTCTCTGAGTACTTCTCATCTGTCTTTGTGCCTGACAGCCAAACCCCTTCTCCATCAATCACCAATGTAAATTACTCCCTGTGTTCAATTAACATGTCTAGAGAGGACGTAGTAAAGAAACTTACAGCCCTGGACCCCAACAAAGGTGCAGGGCCAGACGGAATTCCTCCCCGTTTTATTAAGCAGTGCGCATCAGCATTAGCCGAGCCACTGTATATTCTATTTAATAGATCTTTGCAAGCTGGCACTTTTCCAACTATTTGGAAAGAAGCGCATATAGTTCCCATTTATAAAGCTGGAGATAGTAGTGATTGCACGAACTACAGGCCAGTTAGTATTTTGTCTTGCTTTGGCAAGGTTCTGGAGTCACTGGTGTACGATCACCTATATCATCACTTGGCTCCCCATATCCATCAACAACAGCATGGATTTGTTAGAGGAAAGTCCACAGTTACGAACCTGCTGGAGTACACCGACTTTATATGCAAGACTTTCAACAAACATTCCCAAGTTGACTCTGTCTACACAGACTTTCAAAAAGCTTTCGACAGAGTCAACCACAGGTTGTTGGTCCATAAACTGGAATCTGCGGGTGTGCATGGGTCCCTTCTGAGATGGATGAAATCCTACATATCGAACCGCAGCCAACTAGTGGCTCTAAAAGGATACTGCTCTCGGAAGGTCCCTGTATTATCAGGCGTTCCTCAAGGATCGCATCTCGGGCCTCTTATGTTCACTCTCTACATAAACGACCTCATCCCTAGACTAAATAATACCTCGCTTCTCTATGCAGATGACCTGAAGATTTTCAGTGAAATAAAAACTGTTTGCGACTGTATACAATTGCAAAAAGATTTAGATACTTTGCTTGACTGGTGTAAAGATAATGACATGAGCTTAAGCATCAAAAAATGCTCTACGGTTACGTTCACTCGCATGAAAAATCCTATCCTCTTCGACTATACCATCAACAATACATCTTTGGAGAGGAAAACTGTGATACGTGATTTAGGCGTTATATTCGACGCAAAAATGGGTTTCAACCATCACTACGACGCACTACGCAAGAAATGCAATAAGCTTTCAGGCTTTATATGCAGGGCAACGCGCGAGTTTAAATCCCCCAAGAGCCTACTTTTGCTCTATAAATCCCTGATTCTTAGTCAGCTCGACTACGCGTCAGCCGTGTGGACACCGCAATACAACACTCACGTGGACATGCTCGAGTCAATCCAAAGGCGCCTACTCAGGGTACTGACAATCAGATATGGCCTCAAACGTGAGCTTACTACATATGCAGAACGTCTCCATTACTTTAAACTTAAAAGTTTGGAAAGTCGTCGAAGGTTGCATGATTTGAACTATCTTTACAAAATATTCTACTGTTCAATTAACACTTGTCTATTAGCCGACCTACATATTCGGGTTCCCACTCGCTCTTGTAGAATAGAACGTACTTTCTCTGTCCCCTTATCTAACAACAATGTGTCCTCTCATAACCCGATCCACAGAATGTGTCGGGAATACAACACCCTCCTACAGAATCACGTCGAAGTGCCTGACATCTACAACTCTAAATTTAATAAATGGAGATCTGTACTTGACAGACTCATATAAACATCTACTCATATTTTCGGTAAAAAATTTCCATCCATTCATTTTTCTATATGTACATGTATTATATATATTATATGTATTTATTAGTATTTATGTTTATTAGTATATTAAAGAATATTCTCTCATTATTGATTTTTTATTTTTTATTTTTCCGATACAGTGCTGCTTAACACGCTGTGTACACATGATTGTGGAATTACGGCCTAATTGTATGTAAGTGTTTTTTTATAAGTTATTAATGTTTAGCTGTAAGTCTGTTTTGTGTACCTAATAAATAAAATAAAATAAATTTTATAGTCCAAGAGCCAGTCATCAAAATAGCAACAATTTTATAGTCCAAGAGCCAGTCATCAAAATAGCGACAACTTTATAGTCCAAGAGCCAGTCACCAAAGTTGCGATACCATTAATCCAAGAGCCAGTCATCAAAGTATCGACAACTTTATAGTCCAAGAGCCAGTTGCCTTCAATAATCATAGTCCAAGCGCTCACCCTGAAGGCCTTCCCGCACGTGTCGCAGACGTGCCGCGGCGGCGGGCGGCGGTGCGGCCGCGCGCCCTCGTCCTCGTGCGCAGCGCCCGCTCCGTCTCGTAGCGCTTGTCGCAGCGCGCGCACCCGAACCTTGTAAAAAAATGCAAAACATATTTATCTATACTTATAATAAATCTGTAGAGAGGTCAATTCTGTACATTAAATATATTTACAAAATAACTATCAGGGGGTGATTAGTGATCGATACTAATGCCAAAAATGCAATCAGTAAAATTTTTGTCTGTCTGTCTGTCTGTATGTTCGTTATAGAAACAAAAACTACGCAACGGATTTTAACGAAACTTGGTACAATTATTCTTCATACTCCTGGGCAGGTTATAGTATACTTTTCATCACTCTACAATCAATAGGAGCAGAGCAGTGAAGGGAAATGTTAGGAAAACGGGAGAAATTTTTACCTGTATGTTTGAACGCGCGTCACTTAAAAACTACTACACGGTACTGAATGCGGTTTTCACCAATGTATTGCTAGAGGTCTAACTTAAAATTTAGACACCGTTTTATGTAAGTTCGTTATTTTTGAAACCCGATACCCACGCGTGCGACGCCGCTGGCACAGCTAGTAATAAAATAAAATAATTTATTTCTGCAAATAGATTCACTAGTAATACTTTTGCACGTCAAACTTTTTTCCTACCAGCACTTCGACGTGTAGCCTGCTGAGAAGAAGTGCCGCAACAAACTTAACAGTTAGCCTTTTTTTAATATATAATACAATACAATAATATCGTTTCAAAAAGCGCAAGCGAGCAGACTATCATGTCCATGTAATATTGTCATCCATATAGTCTTGTACTTTATAATAACCTTTTGACATTAAAATGGACTTAATGCGAGATTTAAATCTATGTATAGGTAGATCAACAATATTTTGCGGTATTTTGTTAAACATTTTTACACTTTGTCCTATGAATGAGTTACCAGTTTTACGTAGCCTGAGATTGGAAACAGCAATAAGCTATAATAAGTATATATGCCCTACTTCGACACTTTGACATCATCCTCCACACTTCCGCGCCGCATACCTCATAAGCCGCAGACGCGCCAGGTTGCGTTGAAGGGTATCCTACAGAAGGAGCAAACAGCACCCGGAACATAGACCCGGAGAAGAAGCCCGGGCAAAGATCGCCAAAATCGATGCCCGTACGCGAGGTCCGCCAAGTGAGACCTCACAAGATCCGTAGTAGTAGCCACGCCTTGTTTATCTCCTTCGAGGCCGCCACTCAAGATGGACAGAAATCTCCGACCCAGCTGGCGCACAACGTCATCGCCCAATTAGAAGAACAAGAAATCGAACAAATTAGCGACATCCTGTTCAACCCACCCAAAGAAAAACTTTACGACGCTTTGAAGGCCCGAGATGCTCTCCGTTGTTTACGAGGAGTCGGTATCCGAGATGATGTTAGGGGAGCAGAAACCGTCGCAGCTAGTACGTCGCATGAGAGACCATGCTCGTGAAAAAAAAAGATAAGTTAATGACTGGCTCGATGGCTCATTTGGTAGTGACCTCTGCCCTCTGAGCCAAGGGTCGTGGATTCGATTCCCGCACGGTACAAACATTTGTGTGCATGAAAAACACAGACTAAAGAGAGACATTTATTGCATGGACAAGACAATAATATAGTTTGCACAAACAACAGTGGGATGTAAGGGAGCGGCCTATCATCATTTCGCTCCAAGCCACCCTCACCTGCCCGTGGTGCATCCTGCCGAACAACAGACGAGGCGCTGGCAACCGACTGGTGGCGGTATAACCATCACGATTGAAGGCGCAGCTAAATGACCGATGACGGGCAGCAGCGTCACTGGAGCCAGGAGCTACGCCCTGCGATACACAACCCGCCTGGCCAGCGTGGCGATTATGGGTATATCCTCCAGATGTTTGCCGTAAGTGGCGAACAACTGGAGAGGCCTATGTCCAGCAGTGGACTGCGGTAGGCTGATGATGATATACTCACTTAAACGATGTCTTGTCTTTGTGCTTCATACTCTTCAACAAATGCTGTCGCAGGCTGTGCGCAGACTTGAATCTGAAATGGAAACTTATTTTTATATCTATTTGTATTGGTCTGAGCGTTTGTTATGTATGAATATGCATTTATTTTACAAAAAAAAAGTATTTAAGTAACTACATATTTGTCAAGTCCCATAGTAAAAACTTTTTTCTATATATTGGCTCAGCATAGTGCAAGGAAAGCAGGAAAGGAAGCCCAAGCCGCTCTGACAACGGGCGGGAAACTTCCGCTAAGTTTGCGACTAGATGGCGTTGTGTGATGGTCCGCGCTGAGTCAAGCTTGTTTTCTTTTAAAGTAGCTCGACATAATGGCTTCTCTACGCCTGATGGAGAGCGAAAGAGAAGCCCAAGTCGCTGTGACAAGTAAAACATTTACCTGTCAGCTGCCACCGCCATGCCGGCTCAACCCTACTATACGAGCTCCGGAACCCCTACTCACCGGCAGAAACACGACCCGGATATCATTTGGCTGCTCAATCCGAGCGAATACATAATATCAACATAGCAAGTGACGTCATACCTGACGTCGCCCTACACAGTAGAACTCCTTGGCGTCGTTGTGCCTGAGCTGGCGGTGCTTGACCAAACCTTCATCAACATCATCATCATCAGTCACATACCTGACGTCACACTCCACGCAGTAGAACTCCTTGGCGTCGCTGTGTCTCAGCTGGTGATGCTTGACCTGCGCGCGCGTGCGGAACCGCTTGCCGCACTCCTGGCACTAGTAGTTCTTGACTCCCTGGTGGATCCTGACAGAGGAACGTGTCATCATCATCATCGCTTTCAAAAATGACCCTTGTATAATTTCTCGAACGATCGCGAACCCCTAACACCAAATAAAATAGGCTACCTTTAGAAGAAAATATGGTTTTTATATAATACCGCCCAAATTATGCAACAAATTTCAATTATAGCTAGCTTTAAGTCGATTACATGGTGTGCAATATCTATAAACAACAAGAGATTGCAAACATGACAAGGTTTGACACGACAAAATAATGATCATCAGATAACCACTGCTTTTTAAAAAAACCAAGCACATATAAGTATTTACCACTAGATAACAATTGGTGGTCCGTGACAAGACAGACAGTGATGATGGCCCTCCTGATCATGACTATTGAAGATACTCACATCAGATGCTCGGTGATATAGGTCATACATCAGATAAACACATACATATGCTTTCAATTTATATATCGAGGGCAATGCCGCGAGTTGCACCTAGTACTTCTCTGTATTTTTGTGTTTTCTTTGCGTAACCTGTAATTCTCTTACCCTTACCCTTCACATATAGTATGAAACCTTATGCAATACATATAGTACGAGTAATAAATACACTTACTTTGATATTTTCCCGCAGATATGACACGTAAACATAGGTACTACGCCTTCATGTTGTGTTCTGGAAATGAAATAAATATGATTATTCCTCTACCTGACTACAAAAACAAAAGACACGTACTTTTTCATTTTATATTTAGGCCAATTTAAGAGAGGTAGGGCATAGCGATTCTTCGCTCGAATTGATCTCCTCCAGAAGGACCTCCACCCTATAGAATACCGCAGCCAAATGACCTCTGGGTCGTGTTT
Organism: Conogethes punctiferalis; assembly: GCA_031163375.1. NCBI lineage: Eukaryota > Metazoa > Arthropoda > Insecta > Lepidoptera > Crambidae > Conogethes > Conogethes punctiferalis. The sequence goes on along the minus strand of JAVAXP010000036.1, from coordinate 113,064 downwards.
TTTGCCGGTGAGCAGGGTTTTCCGAAGCTCGTGGGGGGTTAGGGTTGGGTCGGCATTGCGGTGGCAACTGACAGGTAACTGACCAGTTACTTGCCCGTTGTCACAGCGACTTAGGCTTCTCTTTTGCTTTGCATCAGGCGTAGAGAAGCCATTATGTCGAGGCACTATAAAAAAAAGATGGACTAATTACATTTTTTACGGCAACAAGCCTATTGAAGGTCAAGGTCCATATCGCTCACCTGTAGTGGTCCAGTATGGAAGCTCGGTCTGTCATCCGGCGTAAGCAGGCGACGCACTCGTACCGCTGCGTGTGGATCAGGGAGTGGACCTCGCGACTGTACGCCGTCGGCAGGTACATGCGGCAGAACTTGCATTCGAATGAGCCGCGAGACTGGGAGCGGACAACATGACTGTTTATATAAAGGTTAAGTAAATAAACAAATATTCTTTATTCATAAAAATAAATGTTTTACAATTTACAATTCATGGTCCGCGCTGAGCAAAGCATTTAAAGAAAGTGTGTATGTGTGTATGAAATGAAAAATATCTTTATTCAAGTAGGCTCACGACGAGCACTTATGAATCGTCAAACAATGCAAGTACAAACAATGAAACTACCACCGGATTCGGAAGGTCGTTTTCTACCGAGAAGAACCGGCAAGAAACTCGATAGTTACTCTTTTTAATCGCCAAATCTTACAATTTTTGTATTACAACGTTTATAAATAAGAAAATTTAAACTTATACAATGCAAAGCTATAAATTGAGTTTATACAATTCAATAGGAGTGCTGACTTAGAAACTGCAATCCAAGGAATGTTGTCGTTCAAAAAGTCCTCTACTATATAGTAAGCCCCCCGTGTGTTTGTGTTTCCCCCCAACCCCACTCACCGGACTGTGTTTCTTCATGTGGTTCTCCAGTTTGGACTCGAAGTTAAACCCTTGGTAGCAGAGGTTGCAGTGGAAAGGGTAGTTCAGGAACTTGTTATCTGCCTGAAACAAGGTGGTAGGGTAGGTTTTAAACAAATACCAGTCAACTTCATAATCAGCCCCAATGATATCGAATTAAGCCGCCCGTACGGGGAAGGACCTCCACCCTATAGAACACCGCAGCCAAATGACCTCCGGGTCGTGTTTCTGCCGGTGAGTAGGGTTTCCGGAGTTCGTGGGGGGTAAGGGTTGGGCCGGTATAGCAGTGGTAACTGACCAGTTACTTGCCCGTTGTCACAGTGACTTGGGCTTAGGCTTCTCTTTCGCTTTCCAACAATTTTTGCCGTGTTATCCGGCGCCGGCAATTTAGGTGATGGCAACCCTTTTTTTTTTTTTTTTTTTTTTATATGCCGAGGAAAATGCTTTTAGGCATCCCCGTCACCCGGGGGGAGTGACGGGGTATGTGGGACTCACCCTGCCTCAAGGTGGAAAGGAGGCAGGGAATACCCACTAAAAACCCCGGCCCCTCCTGTCAAGCGCCTATGGGGATGGTGTCACGGGACCCGGAAAGACTAGGACTGCCGCGACACCACCAGCACTGCCCGCCTACGCGGGCCCGACTGGCCCCCCTCTAAGGGGAGCGACGGGAGCGGCCCGGAGGGCCGGCCCACTCCCATCCGACGAGGACGGGGACCCGTGCAAGGCGGAGGTGCCCCCGCACCAACCACCCACTGGGCCCCATCAGGAGGCATTTGGCGGTCGAAGATCCGCCGAGCACGCCCCCTTCTGCGTCGACGCTGGATTGGAGCCGAGGGATCGTCCTCGCGCTCTCGTTCTGCTGCCTCCTTCTGCGAGATGACTGTCTCACAGAAGGAGGCAACAGCTAGCCAGGCTTCCCTGCTCCCGAGCATGGCCGCAACGACCGCTGGGAGGGAAGATATGTCCCCTATGGCGCTGGTAAGGACCGCGCGTTCGCCCGTCCAAGACGGACACGAGACGAGGGTGTGGTCAGCCGTATCGAGCTCTGCCCCACACCCCCAACAACCCGGTGAGACCTCCCGCCCAATGCGGTGCAGGTAACTTCCGAAACAGCCGGTCAGTACCTGCACCAGGCGGAAGGTTAAGTAGCCATGCGGGCGCTCTAACCACTGCTGTAGTACAGGTGATGGCAACCCTAACCAATATGAACAAAAAAAAAAAAAAAAAAAAAATCTTTTCAAAAGGCAGCAACATCCAAGGTTTGAGCATTGGATGTTGCTACCTTTGCTTCCATATGATTGTCTTAATGCAATAGAGAATATGCATGACTTTTTTTAAGGATTTATTGAGATCTTTTATCTTCCTATTATTTATCTAATGCGCATTTTGGTCACTAGGGGCGCTGATGTGGCGAGAAGCGAGTAAATTTTTTTTTTATTGTGGCTCGACATAATGGCTTCTTTACGTCTGATAGAAAGCGAAAGGGAAGCCCAAGTCGCTGTGACAACGGACAAGTTACCTATCAGTTGCCACCGCCATGCCGGCCCAACCCTTACCCCCCACGAGCTCCGGAAACCCTACTCACCGGCAGAAACACAACCCAGAGGTCATTTGGCTGCGGTATTCTATAGGGTGGAGGTCCTTCCCCGGACGGGCGGCTCAATTCGAGCGAAGATTCGCTATGCCCTACCCCTCTTAATTATCGCTATCTATTGCGCATTTTGGTCACTAGGGGCGCTGATGTGGCGAGAAGCGAATAAATGCTGTAACACTTAATATTAATAGCTTAATAGCTTGTAAGCTACATCACTCACCTGCCTCTGCCTGAGCTGCTCCTCGGGGTCCAGAGTCACGATCCTGATCTTACTCGGGTCCAGTTCATCTTTCTTCCTCACAGTCGACTTCGGCTCTTCACTTTCATCCGCACTGAAAAGGTATGAGCATCATCAGAGCTTCAGGGACGTAAGGGAGCGAGCTACCATCTCTTCGCTCCAAGCCACCCTCACCTGCCCGTGGTGCATCCTGCCGAATAACAAACGAGGCGCTGGCAACCGACTGGTGGCGGTATAACCATCACGATTGAAGGCGTAGCTAAATACCACAGGCCGATGACGGGCAGCAGCGTCACCGGAGCGAGGAGCTACGCCCTGCGATCGTCAACCCGCCTGCCCAGCGTGGCGATTATGGGTAAAGCCTCCAGATTTTTGCCCTAAGTGCCGAACAACTGGGGAAGCCTATGTCCAGCAGTGGACTGCCATAGGCTGATGATGATGTTATAAGAAAACTGGATCAAAAAGAGCACTCACCTCCTAATCTTCTTTCTCTTCTTAACTTTCTCATCTTTCTTCTTCCCTTTCCTCTTCTTCTTCTCTCTCTCCGGCTCGGGTTCCTCCTTGGGCTCTATCGGGCTGGGGTCTTCTAGAAGCTGCTTTATGTCTTCGTCTGTCAACTTGTTTGAGCTCACTCTGAAACAATAAAATAAATAAATAACCCAAGACATGCCACGCTGGGCCACACATCGCCCCAAACTAAGCCAAAGCTTGTACTATGGGTACTAGACAACTGATAAACTTGCTGATAATACTTTTTTCCTAAATAAATACATATTATACATAGAAAACACCCAGACCAATACAAACAGACATGTTTATGAACACAAATGTTTGCACTGTGCGGGAAACGAACCCACGACCCTTGGTTCAGAAGGCAGGGGTCACTACCAAATGAGCCATCGAGCCAGTTAATCAAATCTCCATTTAGTTAGCACAAATCATCGTTAATTTACTCACATCCCCATTCACTCAAAGTCAACACAAACAAACCATTCATTCATCAACACAAACCATTCATTCACTCAACACAATCCCTTCATTAACTGAACACAAACCATTCGTTCACTTAACACAAACCATTCATTCACTCAACACAATCCCTTCATAAACTGAACACAAACCATTCGTTCACTTAACACAAACCATTCATTCACTCAACACAATTCCTTCATTACCTGAACACAAACCATTCGTTCACTTAACACAAACCATTCATTCACTCAACACAATCCCTTCATTAACTGAACACAAACCATTCGTTCACTTAACACAAACCATTCATTCACTCAACACAATCCCTTCATTACCTGAACACAAACCATTCGTTCACTTAACACAAACCATTCATTCACTCAACACAATCCCTTCATTAACTGACACAAACCATTCGTTCACTCAACACAAACCATTCATTCACTCAACACAATCCCTTCATTAACTGAACACAAACCATTCGTTCACTTAACACAAACCATTCATTCACTCTACACAAACCATTCATTCACTCTACACAAACCATTCGTTTCCTTTCCTTAACAAAAGCCATTCATTCATTCACTCAATTCCCCATTCGGTCAGTACAAACCATTCATTCAACCCAATCTCCATTCACTCAGCACAAACCACTCATTCACTCGCCTTTTACTGACTGGCTCGATGGCTCATTTGCCCTCTGAGCCAAGTCGTGGGTTCGATTCCCGCACAGTACAAAACATTTGTGTTCATGAACATGTCTGTTTGTATTGGTCTGGGTGTTTTCTATGTATAATAATATGTATTTATTTATAAAAAAAAAATCTAAGTAAGTTTATCAGTTGTCTAGTACCCATAGTACAAGCTTCGGCTTAGTTTGGGGCTAGATGGCGATGTGTGGCCCAGCGTGGCATGTCTTGAGTTATTCACTCTACACAAGCCATTCGTTCACTCAACACAAACCATTCATTCACTCAAATCCCCATTCGTTCAGTACACCATTCACTCACCTGTACTCCTCCAGGGTTATATCGTCATCGTAGCTGAAGTCTACTTCCACGTCCTCCATGTTGACCAGGGGGGGATGGGGGGAGGGCGGCCGCCGGTGGGGCGCCTCCAGCATAGCGGGAGCACCATACTCGATGGTTGAGGGGTCATGCTGGAACGTAGAGAAGTGGCAATTCTAGCTCTGTACCAATAGGCTATTATGGCTAAAAATAGTAATTAGTCCGTCTTTTAGCTTATTTAAAAATAAAAGACATGTCTTTCTTGATTTGTTGATTAGACTAACGGCCGTATTCACAAACATCACTATGCGTCGCTCGAACGCACAGGTACTCAAAAAGCTATAGGAATTTGGGCACTGTGCGTCCGTGCGTCCCATAGTAACGTTTGTGAATACGGCCGTAAAAGTTACAAAGTTATATCCCGTTCAAACTACGCGTGACGTCACATGGTGAGGCATTTTTACGGGAGCGAGTGACGTGACTTCCACTCCTAACTTTTATGCCTTTTATCTTTGCTATTGTTTATTTGAATGAAAAAAGGAAAAATACGTGTTTATTATTTTTGAATAAGCTAAAAGACGGACTAATTACAATTTTTAGCTAAAATAGCCTATTTCTTTAAGCTTATAAATTGGATTAACACATAGACTATGATTTCGTCCTGGGACGTGACGGGGAGCACTCTATTGCTCCCCGGAGCCGGAGGGGTATTTGCCCTCCCCGGACCAGGAGTGCCGGCCGATTGTCATCTGCGGCTATCCAGGGCAGGGCCCTGCTACTTGCTGCCCACTGGCGACACAGGGGGTTTAGTGGGTATGCACTTCCATTTTGGGAGGTGTGAGTCCCACATACCACAGAAGGTGCCTGATGCACTCCCCTCAAAAAAAAAATTATTTCGTCCTACAGAACGCCCAGCAACCCGTTGGGTATTATACTACATCTGCCTTATTCCTTACCATCAGGCAAATTGCAGTCCACTGCTGGACATAGGCCTCTCCTGTTCTCCTCCAGTGTTCGCCACTTAGGGCAAGAGAGTGGAAATACCCATAATCGCCACGCTGGGCAGGCGGGTTGGCGATCGCTGGGCTAGGCTCCTCGCTCGTCACCGACGCTGCTGCCCGTCATCGGTCTGTGGTACTTAGCACAAAGGCGTATTTGTGATGGTTATACCATCACAAAGGCGTATTTGTGACGGTTATACCGCCACCAGTCGGTTGCCAGCGCCTCCGTCTGTTATTCGGCAGGATGAACCACAGCAGGTGAAGTTGGCTTGGAGTGAAAAGATGATGGGTCCCTTAACCAGTTAAAATAAACTTCAGATTACACTCAATTCCTCCAGAAATCCCGTCTTCCCGTCGCCTCCCGCCTCGAGGGTTAGAACATTAGGGTCTCCGTGGTTGTAAGCTCTGGCATCGCATATTTCCTCAGCTCCGAGTCTTCTGCATCCATCGGGAACTGAAATAATAAATAAGGAAATTAATGAAAGTACACAATTTATATCTATCACCGGAAAATAGCAAGAATCGTAAGTTGATCAATTTCCTAGGTAGTTGATTAACTTCCGGAAAATAATAAACGGCAGTTGAAATGTATTATTTAACATATGTATTTTAGTAAATTGATCATTTTATGGGGTCTTGCCGTAAAATCATCCGACGAAGGTGAGGTAATGTTGATTGGTTCAATGGCTCACGTGGCGTTATCCCGGCAACCAATCAGTGAACAGTGTAATAGTGCACCGTTAAATAGTACATTGAGCAACGATTGGCCCATTTGAGGACGATTTTACTTGTGTCAAAATAGTAAATTATTAATATCAGGCTACCGTAAATTGATCAACTAACTGAAATCCATTGCGTTAACCCTAGAGTAGTCGCGCCTTCTCGTGAAACGCGAGTGATCGCGTAGGGAGCATTTTGCCGCCCGTACGTAATACGATTTTTTTTGTTAATACGAGTTATTACGCATTTGTATTTATGTTTTATCGATGAAATAAAACACCAACTATTAAAATAGAAATCATTTGTTCAAGTTTTATTATTAGAAATAACAAAGAAATGCTTTGGGAAATCTCAGGTAATTATTTTTGTTTTTTGGAACTCGTATCATTTTTATTTCTGTAAAATTTTAAAAAACTAAACTTAATAACAACATTATGCGTTTTCATCATCTACAGCGTGTATTTTACCAAAACAATCCTAGCACATGTACATGCAATGTTCGTTGCACAGTAACTTTGCACATCTGTTGCACCCTTTTTTGTCCTTCTATTTTTCTTCGATGGACATACTTTGCATATGTCGCAGGCAAATTCTATAATTCGCCCGTATACAAACGGCGTCGGCAGTTTACAAAGGCAAATTCGTTATATAAAATGCCGTACGCCGTATGTAAGATGTCGTTCATTTTCTAATATGCCGAGCTACGATATTACAGCCGATTACAAATTGCCTCGGCATATCGTTCCAATTAGTACCAAATTTAACCGCGCCTTGGCGCTACTAGTCTCCAAAACCAATATGGCGGTCAACAGTGAAAGTGTGGAAGAAAAAAAATATTAAAAATATGTCTAATATCGGCTGTTTCAAATAGATTTAAAGGGCTAGTATTATAGGAAACTATTGAAATTAAACTAATTACAAAGGGGGCTCCGAAAACACCGTGGAAAAAAACCAAAAAAATTCGAGGTTATCCAGCACGTAAAAACGCTAGGGTGTCCATGGAAACTGGTAAAGTGGAACACAAAATTGCAATAAAATGCATTGTATTTTGATTCGCTGTAAATCAATTGTTTCGCTGATGGTTTTATGCTTGTTTAAGCTTAGCAGAATAAGTGAAACAAAGAAATATTGTTGAATTTATTTTTGTTATTACCACTGAATGTCATAGGTAATTCTTGGTAAGTTTACTATGTATGTGTAAGGATCCTAAGATTAGGGAGAATATGTTCTCACCCGATACCATTTAGTGCAGGTTTTGTTTGGTTACGGTTTCAATTTCATGCTTATTTAATCGACGAATTTATTTTCGTAGTCAATAATTTAATAATATTCTATTATGAATCTTAAATACCTAAATAAAATGATTAAAAACCCTGTTTAATTTCTATTATCATGGTCACCCTAATACACAAACCAAGTCGACGTTGATGCGATGACAATTTGCCTTCGGCATTTTATAACACGAATTTATCTTTCTAAACTGCCGACGCCGTTTGTATACGAGCGAATTATAGAATTTGCCTGCGACACATATACCCTCTCGAACTGAGGATACATTTTGAGGCACAAATCGAGAGATTTGGTACCGCAGACGTATCTGTAAAGTGTTCACGCCGGATCTTCTAACGATAATGTTGTCTAGTCATAGCCATGGCAATTTCCTTCAGAACTATTCGACGTAATAATAATTGGCCAGTATTTTCTTTATTATTAATTAAAACAAACTAAAATTAATATCATGCCATATTTACATTAAATTAATACTATACGCAATGAAAACAAATAATATTTCAACAATATTAAAAACTAAGACCAATGAACTTCACCTACGTGAGTAGTCGCACGGTGAGCAATTTGCCGCCAAACGCGACACACCTCCAAAAACCTTTGTCTCCTGCGGTCATCCTCGTACTGATTTAATTTTTATTTCTAACACACGAAGGCGAGGGATGGAGGGGCAGCTACACGGACGCTTGACCTTGACAAATGCATAGCTTGCAAAATAAAACGAAATCTATGCCGCGGGCGGCAAAATGCTCATAGCGCGAGCACTCTAGGGTTAAATAATACATTTCAACTACCGTTTGTTATATTCCGAAAGTTAATCAACTACCTAGGAAATTGATCAACTTACGATTCTTGCTATTTTCCGTTGACATATCAAAATCAATACAAAAACTCAAGTATAACTTGTTGTTGTATTGACTGGCTCGGTGGCTTAATTGGTAGTGTCTCCTGCCTTCTGAACCAAGGGTTGTGGGTGCAATGCCCACCCGGGACAAACCATGTGATGAGTACTTGTGTTTGTTCCATGTCTAGGCGTTTATATTTGTACTAGCAGTGCCCGCCGGTTCGCCTGCATTGCCCCCCATTTTAGGGAAGTGGGGGGTTAGAAAGGGACAAAATGTAGCCTATGTTACTCTCCATCTCTTCAACTAACTAACTTAAAAAAATCATGTCAGTTCGTCGCTCCTTTTTGCCGTGAAAGAAAGACAAACATACAGACAGACAGACACACTTTACCATTTATAATATTAGTAAAGATTTAAGTATATATTTGTGGTCCCTTCGTTTTCTGATCCCATAACACAAGTGCTTAAGCTAATTACTTTGGGATCGCTATGTATAATGTATCTGTCACCGGAAAATAGCAAGAATCGTAAGTTGATCAATTTCCTAGGTAGTTGATTAACTTTCGGAAAATAATAAACGGCAGTTGAAATGTATTATTTAACGTATGTATTTTAGTAAATTAATCAATTTACGGGGTATTGCCGTAAAATCATCCGACGAAGGTGAGGTGAACGTTGATTGGTTCAATGGCTCACGTAGCGTTATCCTGGCAACCAATCAGGGAACAGTGTATTAAGTTACGGGTAATAGTGCACCGTTAAATAGTACATTGAGCAACGATTGGCCCATTTGAGCACGATTTTACTTGTGTCAAAATCGTAAATTATTAAATGACTGTCAGGCTACCGTAAGTTGATCAACTAACTGAAATCCATTGCGTTAAATGATACATTTCAACTACCGTTTGTTATATTCCGAAAGTTAATCAACTACCTAGGAAATTGATCAACTTACGATTCTTGCTATTTTCCGGTGACATATCTAAATCTAAACTAATATTATAAAGTTGAAGAGTTTGTTTGTTTGAACGCGCTAATCTCAGGAACTACTGGTCCGAATTGAAAAATTCTTTTTGTGTTGAATAGACCATTTATCGAGGAAGGCTTTAGGCTATATAACATCACGCTGCAACTATTAGGAGCGAAGAAATATTGGAAAATGTAAAAACGAAGTCGCGAGCACAGCTAGTGTATAATATAATGTTGGCTGGTTGTTTGATGAGTATGGCTCATTGTGTTCTCACAAATCGTGAGATTACAGAATAAAAAAAAGTACAATACTCACTGGCGCACATCGTGTCAAATACTCATAAAGCAAATTGTTTGAACGCATCAGTTTGTTTTTGAATCGGACAGCTTTCTTTAGCAACGCGATGCACTCCCAACACAGCCACTGGGGCAGGCAGTCAGACGCAGATACCTGTTGAAAATTATACCATTACATTATGTAAATTATCTGTGAATCTCTTCCTTCACAGTGAGCATTTCGAGATGTTCATGGACTTCCAAGTTCCTTATGAACCAGGGGGCGTTAGAGATTTGTTTCAGTATGTAGTTCTTAGGAATATAGTAAGGAATGTAGAAACAAATACAAAAGCAGACTTTCTACTCATCCCAACCAGCTCGCCGCTCAGCTCACTAAAGCGTGCTGTCCGAATCGCCTCAAGAGGCGAAATATCCTGAACACTTAGCCTTTATATAGGCTAAGTACTACATGTGGTGTTCCTACTGGGGTTCACCTCATCCTGCCAAATCTCATGCAACCTATCTGCTCATGGTCAACTGACTGATCGCAAGATTTAAATAAAAAAAATACTTAAATATGAAGCACATGTCTGAAATGAAAAGGCTTATTATTATTGAGGCGAATGAAAAATTAAGAGGGTATACCTATTGGCATCTACAAATATAATTGGGCAATGTTTAAATAATTTGGCTTCAATTATATTGGATAGCCAGCAATTGCAAAGTATTATAAAAAACTAAATAACGGCTACGACTTCTTGGTAGTATTTTTTTATATATGGCAATTGAAATTATAGGTGGGGTACTAAAAATAATGACATGGCGACTAAAATTAACAGTTGGATAGCAAATAATATTATTATGGCTACTGTAGACTTCCATCTAAAAAAGCACTTTCTGGCTATAATTAACGAGCAGCTGTAATTTTAAATCGAATACTAAAATAAATAATAGGGAATCCTTTTTTATTTTTGGAAATCATAATATAATGATAACGGCGCCAGGCGTTTATACCTGTAAACATATATTGGGCTTTGCCTTAAGGTTAAAATTAACAACACCGCCTTCGGAGGCAAAAATAATTCCAATAGGGCAAAAAAGAAAGCGTGGACGCCCCGTCAAATCGAAGCCGGTCCTAATTTTCAAATAGGTGTTTGAAAATGATATTGAGGATAGGTATCCTTATACAGCCCACACGTATAGGTTTGATGAAAAAAAAAATTTTGAGTTTCAGTTCTATGTATGGGGAACCCCAAAAATTTAGGATTTTTTTCTGATTTTATTTTAAAATCTTAATATATCTACGTACTAAATTTCAATAATGTAGCTCTTATAGTTTCGGAATAAATTGGCTGTGACATACGGACAGACAGACAGACAGACATGACGAATCTATAAGGGTTCCGTTTTTGCCATTTTGGTTACGGAACCCTAAAAATAAGTCAAGAAATAAAACTTACAATATTTAAATTGCATGCCATTTTTTACTTTATTTGCAGCTTACATGTCACACCACATATTATGTTAATTAGATCTCAATCTTATTAAATACTATCTAAAATCATTTTAATAGATACCTCTACTTTACAATTTATGAATGCCTATTTTGTACTTTTTATTTGTTGCTTCTGAGTTTCCGCTTAACCATAAATTCAATTGCCAAAAGAAAAACTCGATGCCAGTTTAAATTAAACTAAAGCTTAAAATTACTTTTTAATGCTGCCAGTTTTTACATAATAATGTACTCCACCATTGCAGCCAACCTATTATATTTCCTATCCACTTTAATTATTTTATAAACCTTAAATCAGATTTATTAGTCGCAGCGTTAAATACATGCCAAATGAAAATATCTTTATTCACATTGATTTAATATAAGTATTATTGATCTAATCCATAAGGTGCAGCCCAGACGGCACACTTTTAGTGCGATAGAGTCTGCTTCTGAGACATTTAAAAAGAGCGTCTAGGTCTGCCGACAGAATGGTCGAAGATGTGCGTCGTGTGCGTTGAGTCTGTGAAATATCAGCGTCACGGATAGTCTGTCGTCTGCGCTGCCCCTAATCTAGAGTTATTGTTAATAAAATAAGATATCTACATGATAAATATTACTTATAATTGTTTATGTACTTTGTTTACATTTTTCAACCCAAACAATTAATCTCTTAAATCAATTTATTAGCTAAAATATCACCTCCATTGTATGCGTATGATATTTAATCAGCTTTTAAGCAATTAAATTAACAGAAACTTACGCTAATTCCGGCTAAATTTCGGAAATATACGTCGTAGGGTACAACATCTTTCATTTGTCTGTCCGTCGATAAACAGCACCGGCAGATCGGTTTTGGATCACCGAAGTCAATTTTCAAGTCCTCCTCAGTATGTAGTATATTCAAATCCATGTTGAATAGTTTTATTTCATTACAATAACACTAACAAAATCCGTGAAAGAAATCAAGAAGAAACTAGCATTCTAGCAAACTGAGTGAGTGACATTAAATTCAAGATGGCGGTAAGGGACTTTGCCATAGATTAAACATTATATAAAGGGCTGTATACACTGAAAAAAGAAAAAACCTTTATTCACATAGACTTAAAATAATTACCGATTACCAATAATAACGATCATCTTTTCGCTCCATGCCGAATAACAAACGAGGTGCTGGCAACCGACTGGTGGCGGTATAATCATCAGTTGAAAGCGTAGCTGGGTAAATCAACTCAAAGCGATTCTCCAAAGGTTTTCGTAGATAAAAAAACCAGATATGACTAATTTTGTACTTCTATTTTTTTATTTAATCTTCAGTTCATGCCTCATAAAGTGCCTATGAAAAGAAATCTGTATGAGCTTTATTTATTTTTTTATACCTCTTTTTATAGCTAAAACGTCATCACGAGGTGCTGAAAAATTATTGATCACCAAATAAATAAATAAAAATTAGTAGATTACAGGCATGGTAATGCGTTTTCGATTGAAACACAATAAAGTTAAGATCATTGACTATTGTTTAAGGTAATCACAATACGGATGATGACAAGGTATGAAAATGAAGAAAATAATTAGTCCGTCTCTTAGATAATAAAAAAATATAAGACCCGTATTTTTTGTTTTGTCGAAATAACAAGAAAATACTTAGATATAGCGCATTAAAGTTACGGAGTGGGGGCTAACTACGTCACGTTAGAGTATATTTTGTACTATAACGTGACGTCATGTGACATTTAAAATCAATGTATCTTCGTAAGTTTTTGAACAAGAGGCAAAATAAAAAATACGTATCCAATATTTTTCATTAATCTATCTGATGGACATTAAATTATTTTTTAGTCGTCATCCCAATTATTGGGAACATCTTAATAAAGACAATAAAAAAAAATTAAAAATTGTCACGGGTTTTTCATCATTACCAGGAATGAGCGTCAAACTGTCAATATTTTTTATAGAGTTATCCTATACTTTCTGATATTTCCCCTCGCCCATGTCACCAGTCTATTCCGTGTAGTAAGCGGGTGTGCTGGTGGCTGAGATTATTGATATTAAAAAAATATCAGTTTCAAGTTTCAAAAATAAAGTTTGTCACGTTTTGCGTCATTACCAGATATTTTTTTTAAGGAAAAGTGTTGATTTAATCTTTCTCAGTTTTTGATATTATATACTAAAAACCTTAGTTGCATAAATATTTCCAACTACTTTCAATAAGTAATATCCCATCGACAATTTTTTTTTCTCAAAAACCTCATTACCGGTAGCATCATCACCAAAAAGTTAACAATACCGGTAATGATTATGGAGGCCTGGTAATGACATCTTTTATATATTTTGACTTTCAAGCTTAATATATAGATTGTGATATTGAATTTTATGCATTGTAGCGCGCGATAATGGAAAGGCAGTGGCCTCCCCTCTCTCGAGTGACATTCCGCGGCCTCGGCGCCCAGTACGAGCGCCTCAGCGTTATAGAGAATGACGATATATAATCTGTGCGAGAGAGTAAATTCTAGAGAGCGCGGGATTTTTCGAATAGAGGCTAGGACAAATTTTATTATTGTTTTTTCTATTATATTAAGTTTCTCTCTGTAATTGATTAGCTGTAACTGGGTAATAAATCTCCTGGAAAACTGTTTATCTGAGTCTTCTTTTCAATCAAGAGAACCCAGCAAGTAAATGCTACAAATTGGCTGCCCAACTTTAGGCCTTGATTGATTTGAAAACAAAAGCGAATCGCTTCTCAGGAAAATGCCTCGAACAAGGAAGAGTTCCCGTCGGGAGACGCAATACCTAGATCCTGACTCGGAGGATCAACTTATACCAGCTTCCAGCGTTGCAGAGATGCTACAAGCAATGCAGCGGTCTCAAGCAGAAACTTTAGAGAAACTTATTGACCGAGTAATGGTGCGCCAGAGCGTATCTCCACCCCTGGAGTCTTCTGTTATAGTACCTGCCTCTGGCAACTTCGCGAACTGCAGCGCACGCTTCTCCGGCGAACCTCAGGAGTCCGTTGACGCTTTCATCGACGCCTTAGAGAGTTATAAGGAGTGCACATCAACGACCGACGGTAATGCGCTTCGTGGCATGTCCATGCTGCTCACCGGGTCTGCTGCCGTGTGGTGGCAAAGTGCGAAGTTGGAGGTAACGTCCTGGCCGGATCTGATCAAGAGACTTCGCGGGGCGTACGGCGACAACCGTCCACCGTATAAGATTTATAAAGAGCTCTTTAGTCTTCAACAAGGTGATGAAAATACAGACTTATTCGTAGCGAGAGCTCGTGCGCTACTTTCACGGCTCCCTACAGGTGATGTATCAGAGAAAGCAAAACTAGACATGGTTTACGGCTTATTGGATCGTCGCATAAGAAAACGAATTAGAAGGGAAGAAGTAAGCACTTTCCTAGACTTGCTGAATTCAGCCCGCTCAGTGGAAGAGTCGCAGACTGAAACAGAAAACATTACGAAGGAAACTGCAAGTCAGCCTGTCTTCGAAGCTCGCACCAGCACCGGCCCGGCTCCGGCCGCAACGGCTCCGCCACGTCGGTCATCGGCAGCGTACACCCCGAGATCACAGTCAGCGAAACGCGTATCCTTTAAACATTCTCCTCCTAGTAATTCCATCACTGTACCTAATAACAAAAATGTACCCAGTAGTTTCACTGTAACAAGTAGTAATCCTATCAGTTGTTATGGTTGCGGTATGAAGGGTGTGGTGAGGTCGCACTGCAAAAATTGTAACAAACTTTCGTTTTCGGCTTTTTATCCTGAAATTGTAGAGTCCGCTGAACATGAAATTTTAATTAATAACATTACTCCTACACATAGTACTCCAATTAATGAATGTTTGAATGAACAATTGAACGAGACACTCACATTTCATTCTACCATAAACAATAAATCTGGTTATTCACCATCGACAACTCGTACAAACTTTTCAAAATTTACAGCGCCGGACTCTGGCACACAAAATGATTCGGACAATGTTTTAAATAAGTCCCCGAACTACCATAATGAGTCCCAGGCACAAAACTATCTTCCACTCGGTGAAGATTCGTTAGCGTTCTCTAATTTAGCACGTGATAGTGATAATAAAATGCGAAGGCCGATTCTAAATATTGGTATTCACGGCTTACGGGGAACGGCCCTCATAGACACCGCGGCGAAATGCTCTGTTGCAGGAAGCTCTTTGTTTAGGATACTTAAGGAACACAAACAAGTTTTTACATCTAAGCAAGTGAATGTAAAGCTTGCTGATGGTACTTGTCGACTACGAGATATTTTGATGACCTCTGTTGACGTTACTATCGCACCAGGTAAAGTTTTTCATATTGATTTTATGGTATTTCCGGATGCCCAGAGTAATGATACTCTTCTTGGCATTGATTTCTTGAAGGTGTCGGGTATGATATTTAATTTTGCTTCGCATAAGTGGCGTTTTGCTGATGATATGCAATATTATCCTTTGCAGTATGAGGATAAAGCCAATAATGTTTCGCCTATAAAATTATTTTGTGTTTCGCTTAGGGAGGACGAAGGCACTTTGCTTGATGGCGAACAAAGGCAACAACTCTCCGAACTGCTATTTAAGAATGGGGACATCTTTCAAGCAGGAGGAGGGATTACAAATTATGGAGAACATCGTATCGATACCGGTACCCACCGTCCAATTGCCGTACCGCCATACCGTCTGACGCCGGCAAAAAGGGCAATTATGGAAGTAGAAGTCGAGAAGCTTCTCAAACAGGGTATTATCGAAGAATGTGAGTCTGCATGGGCGGCCCCTGTGGTTCTAATACCGAAAAATGATGGTACTCACCGGTTTTGTGTCGATTACCGCCGCCTAAATGCTGTGACAAAAACGGATACTTACCCACTCCCGGTTATCGAAGACCTTCTTCATGCCACTAAGCGTAATTGTGTCATCAGTGTAATTGATCTTCAGGCTGCTTACCATCAAGTGAGTGTAGCAGAAGAAGATCGTGACAAAACAGGGTTCATAACACCTTTCGGGACGTTCCGTTTCACTCGCATGCCCTTCGGCTTAAAGAATGCCCCGTCAACCTTCCAACGTCTCATGGATAGGTTCCGGTCAAGCGCTTCATTGCGTGATATCACTCTTCTATGCTATTTAGATGATCTTTGTGTTATATCAGAAGGGTTTGAACAGCATTTAAAAGATTTACAACTTGTTTTCAAACGGTTGGGAGAGTTTGGTCTTCGTGCCAACCGAAACAAGTGCGTTTTTGCTTCGAGTGAGGTGAAATACTTAGGACATGTTATCACCTCACATGGAATTCAACCTGATAATGCCAAAATACAGGCTATAACACAGATCGAAGAACCCACTAACTTGAAGAACCTTAGAACTTTCCTACAAACATGCGCTTGGTTTCGTAAATTTGTACCAGGATTCTCAGACATAGCTCAACCGTTGACCAAACTGACGCGTAAGAACCAGCCATGGGAGTGGAACGACGAGCAACGAGCTGCATTTAGCGAGCTTAAAAGGCGACTAACCACTGCACCTATATTAATACAGGCAGACTATACAAAGCCTTTCATTCTGTGTACGGACGCTAGTAATTACGCACTCGGCGCAGTCCTCCTTCAGGGTGACAATCCAGCAGATGAGCGGCCTATAGAGTATGCTAGTCGTCTGCTCACCTCAGCCGAAACACGTTACAGCACGACTGAGCGCGAGGCCTTAGCTGTGGTTTGGGCTGTGGAGAAATTTCGTCCGTACATTGACGGACATTCCATTATTGTACGAAGTGATCATCAGCCTCTTAAATGGCTCCTTACATTGAAATCGCCAAGTGGTCGATTGACCAGGTGGGCGCTTAAACTTCAGTCTTTTGATATTCGTTATGAATACACCCCAGGAAAAATGAATGTTATCGCAGACACCTTGAGCCGATCAACGTATATTGTGGACGACCAGCAAGATTGTGGAACATACGCAGTCATTATTGACTTCCCACAGATTAGCTCAACGGAACTCCGTTCGGCTCAAATGGATGATCCTGATCTGAAGAAGATTATTAAGGAACTAGAAGGGACCGACATCTTAGAACCCACACGCTGGTTGGAACGCGGATATCTCATGAACCAAGGGATTTTATACCGCTATGCACCCGATGTTGATTCCGAAGAACCTCAGCTAGTATTACCCGCTTCAATGATTCCTTCTGTTCTCAAGGAATATCATGATGCACCCACTGCAGGTCACCAAGGTGTGGAACGTACCCTTGATCGGCTACGTCGACGATATAATTTTACCGGAATGCGAAGATGTGTCGCCGAGTATCTTAAGAACTGCTTGGAATGTCAGCGCTACAAATTTTCAAATCAGAAGCCTGCGGGACTTCTGCAGACACCAATTCTTAATCAACGTGGTGAAGTACTGGCTATCGACCTATTTGGTCCTCTCCCTGAGGGTGAAACTGGAGAGAAATGGATACTTCTTGTAGAAGACACCGCAACACGCTGGGTAGAGTTATTTCCCCTACAGGATGCTACTGCTGAAGCCTGTGCCACTGTCCTTATTGAGCAATACTTTCTAAGATATGGATTCCCTCGAAGAGTAATTTCAGACAATGGCGTGCAGTTCGTTTCAGCTATTATGCAACAGTGTATGTATCTCTTCGGCATTAAACAAAATCTGATTCCCTTATATCATCCGGAAGCAAATCCGGCTGAAAGGAAAAACCGGGACCTAAAAGTGCAGCTGGCCATACTTGTTAAGTCTGAACATCGAACCTGGCCCAGACATCTTTCCCAGATTCGTTTTGCATTAAATAGTGCAACCTGTAGTACGACTGGTATGAGCCCAGCTTATATGATGTTTGCACGTGAGATGCGAACTCCGTTGGATACACATCTTGACATGAGGGCAATACTAGATAAAGATAATTTTGTTCCACAGATGACTCCTTATCTAAGGAAATTCGTTAACACCCTCCAAGATGCAAGAGATAGGATTGAAAGTCGCCAGGACTATCGAAAGGAAGGAGCTGATATGACAAGACGACCTTCACCCGTCTATCGACCAGGTGATCTGGTTTTACTCACCAGTCACTCTTTAAGTAATGCCTCTAAGGGTGTCACAAAGAAGTTTATGCCCCAACGCGACGGACCTTACGTAATCAAACGGCTTGTTAGCCCTACAAGCTACGAAGTAGTCGATCGTGATAACCAGGTGATAGGTCGTTTTCATGTGTCAGATATATTTCCGTGTGTAGGTCTCCAGCCACAACGTTCTGTGCCTGTCCAGCCGCGACGACAGCGGGGACGTCCGCGTATACGTAAAACCTCACTTAACCCATCTAGTACGCCATGTGTTACCAACTCACCATCGGGTCGAAGTGGTGACTTGGAGGAGGAGAGTGTAGCGCGCGATAATGGAAAGGCAGTGGCCTCCCCTCTCTCGAGTGACATTCCGCGGCCTCGGCGCCCAGTACGAGCGCCTCAGCGTTATAGAGAATGACGATATATAATCTGTGCGAGAGAGTAAATTCTAGAGAGCGCGGGATTTTTCGAATAGAGGCTAGGACAAATTTTATTATTGTTTTTTCTATTATATTAAGTTTCTCTCTGTAATTGATTAGCTGTAACTGGGTAATAAATCTCCTGGAAAACTGTTTATCTGAGTCTTCTTTTCAATCAAGAGAACCCAGCAAGTAAATGCTACAGCATATAATTATATTTTTACGCTTAGGTCAGCTTGTATCGTAAAAATTAAAGATTTTTTACATTGAAAATTGAGCCCATGTATGTAAAATTTGGTTATGATTTAATTTAATTTACATAAACAGGTGGACACCTAGACTTTACTTAGTTCTTTGTATTTGTGGTGTACGTTTAGCTAGGCATGTGCTTACGAGTGCTTAACAATCTACACATTAAAATCAATAGGTAAAGACCTATCTTGGACCAGAGTAATACGGTTAACGACAAAACGAGATACGAGAGAGGCTATTTTGGCACTAAGATTGATGAGTAGACAGAAGATAGGATCTGGATCTTAACACTCACATAGCTTTCATAGATTTAGAAAAAGTATTTGATAAAATAGATTGAAAAAGAAGTTGGACAGTTTGAAAGCAATCAAGGTACACTACAAAAACAGGAGAATAATTTACGAATAGTACAAGGATCAAGAAACGATTGTTGAAATTGGAGAGGAGAAAGAAAGAGCTAGGATAGGTCAAGGTGTAAGTATACATATGTCTTAAAAGAGTTGTCCACTCTCACCGATCATTTTACAAATATATTGAAAAGGAGGGTTGTAGATTAATGTACAGTACGAATTTTTTAGATAAACAACATAGCCGCAATAGCAAAAAGTCCAGATCAATTACAAGATTTAATAGATGAAATGTGTAATGTATGATCCCTGAGGTAAGGAGGGTTGTGTCCTGGAGGATAAGTGAAAGAAGCGTGTGCGTACTGGATAGCGGTTTATTCCGGACTGGTCTCTCTGATACATTGTTGTCCTACCCTCACTACATACTTATATTAAATGGTAGGTATCTACCTACATTACACTCCTCCACGCTTAATTACTTTACAACAACCAACCGTAAAACTAAGTATAAATTTTTAAGTACATACTAATTACGTAAGTATCACAATAAAGTTTATACAATCTACCATAAATTATTACATACAATTTTCGTAATTGTGCCCCATTTAAAACTTATACTTAGGTAACTTATCTAATCTACACTTTCTTATTGGACGTGGCTGGGAGGGTATCGGACTCGTTGCCGGAAC
This sequence comes from Conogethes punctiferalis, assembly GCA_031163375.1. NCBI lineage: Eukaryota > Metazoa > Arthropoda > Insecta > Lepidoptera > Crambidae > Conogethes > Conogethes punctiferalis. The sequence continues at coordinate 92,980 of JAVAXP010000036.1, read as the reverse complement.
GACTAACTGAGCCGTATCTCCAGGTGGGATAATATCTTTTTCCGGAGTTATGAAACACTCGTCATCCACCTTCTCCTCCACCGCGCTGCGCCCCGGCGCGGGCGACGGCGCCTCACCACTCGACTGCCTCGACTGGGTACCCGATTTTTGTGGAGTACTCATCACCGTCACACTTTCATCTGAGGCAGATTGCTTACTACTTGTATTTATCGAACACGCTAATGACTTCCTAGATCTACGTCTTAATTGGTCGATATGTCGATGAATTACTTTACCGCTGTTATCAATTATGTTATAATCTGTAGTACCCAAAATACCACTTACTCTGCCCGGTTGCCATTTGTCCCCTTTTAAGTACTGACGATACCAAACATCGGAGCCTACTTCTATTTTCCTGTCTGTTCCTCCCGACGTTTCTAACTGACGAGATTGACTAATTTTTACCCGTTTCTCCCTGTCTGGTTTCAATAAGTCTAAAGGTGTGCGAAGTCTCCTACCTATGAGTAACATCGCCGGGCTTTCACCTGTCGAACAATGTTCCGTGTTTCTATAATATAGCAAAAACTTATTTAAAGACCTATGTACATCTGTTTTTCTACGGCAGATTTCTTGATCACATTTTTTAAAGTTTTTACGGCATTTTCAGCCGCCCCATTGGACGCCGGGTGATATGGTGCGGTAAAAATGTGCTCAATTCCATCGCCAGTAAGAAATTCACTAAATTCTCTACTCGTAAAAGGCGGTCCGTTATCACTGACGACTTGTTTCGGAATCCCCCATCGCCCCCATAACTCCCTTAATGAATGTTTGAATGAACAATTGAACGAGACACTCACATTTCATTCTACCATAAACAATAAATCTGGTTATTCACCATCGACAACTCGTACAAACTTTTCAAAATTTACAGCGCCGGACTCTGGCACACAAAATGATTCGGACAATGTTTTAAATAAGTCCCCGAACTACCATAATGAGTCCCAGGCACAAAACTATCTTCCACTCGGTGAAGATTCGTTAGCGTTCTCTAATTTAGCACGTGATAGTGATAATAAAATGCGAAGGCCGATTCTAAATATTGGTATTCACGGCTTACGGGGAACGGCCCTCATAGACACCGCGGCGAAATGCTCTGTTGCAGGAAGCTCTTTGTTTAGGATACTTAAGGAACACAAACAAGTTTTTACATCTAAGCAAGTGAATGTAAAGCTTGCTGATGGTACTTGTCGACTACGAGATATTTTGATGACCTCTGTTGACGTTACTATCGCACCAGGTAAAGTTTTTCATATTGATTTTATGGTATTTCCGGATGCCCAGAGTAATGATACTCTTCTTGGCATTGATTTCTTGAAGGTGTCGGGTATGATATTTAATTTTGCTTCGCATAAGTGGCGTTTTGCTGATGATATGCAATATTATCCTTTGCAGTATGAGGATAAAGCCAATAATGTTTCGCCTATAAAATTATTTTGTGTTTCGCTTAGGGAGGACGAAGGCACTTTGCTTGATGGCGAACAAAGGCAACAACTCTCCGAACTGCTATTTAAGAATGGGGACATCTTTCAAGCAGGAGGAGGGATTACAAATTATGGAGAACATCGTATCGATACCGGTACCCACCGTCCAATTGCCGTACCGCCATACCGTCTGACGCCGGCAAAAAGGGCAATTATGGAAGTAGAAGTCGAGAAGCTTCTCAAACAGGGTATTATCGAAGAATGTGAGTCTGCATGGGCGGCCCCTGTGGTTCTAATACCGAAAAATGATGGTACTCACCGGTTTTGTGTCGATTACCGCCGCCTAAATGCTGTGACAAAAACGGATACTTACCCACTCCCGGTTATCGAAGACCTTCTTCATGCCACTAAGCGTAATTGTGTCATCAGTGTAATTGATCTTCAGGCTGCTTACCATCAAGTGAGTGTAGCAGAAGAAGATCGTGACAAAACAGGGTTCATAACACCTTTCGGGACGTTCCGTTTCACTCGCATGCCCTTCGGCTTAAAGAATGCCCCGTCAACCTTCCAACGTCTCATGGATAGGTTCCGGTCAAGCGCTTCATTGCGTGATATCACTCTTCTATGCTATTTAGATGATCTTTGTGTTATATCAGAAGGGTTTGAACAGCATTTAAAAGATTTACAACTTGTTTTCAAACGGTTGGGAGAGTTTGGTCTTCGTGCCAACCGAAACAAGTGCGTTTTTGCTTCGAGTGAGGTGAAATACTTAGGACATGTTATCACCTCACATGGAATTCAACCTGATAATGCCAAAATACAGGCTATAACACAGATCGAAGAACCCACTAACTTGAAGAACCTTAGAACTTTCCTACAAACATGCGCTTGGTTTCGTAAATTTGTACCAGGATTCTCAGACATAGCTCAACCGTTGACCAAACTGACGCGTAAGAACCAGCCATGGGAGTGGAACGACGAGCAACGAGCTGCATTTAGCGAGCTTAAAAGGCGACTAACCACTGCACCTATATTAATACAGGCAGACTATACAAAGCCTTTCATTCTGTGTACGGACGCTAGTAATTACGCACTCGGCGCAGTCCTCCTTCAGGGTGACAATCCAGCAGATGAGCGGCCTATAGAGTATGCTAGTCGTCTGCTCACCTCAGCCGAAACACGTTACAGCACGACTGAGCGCGAGGCCTTAGCTGTGGTTTGGGCTGTGGAGAAATTTCGTCCGTACATTGACGGACATTCCATTATTGTACGAAGTGATCATCAGCCTCTTAAATGGCTCCTTACATTGAAATCGCCAAGTGGTCGATTGACCAGGTGGGCGCTTAAACTTCAGTCTTTTGATATTCGTTATGAATACACCCCAGGAAAAATGAATGTTATCGCAGACACCTTGAGCCGATCAACGTATATTGTGGACGACCAGCAAGATTGTGGAACATACGCAGTCATTATTGACTTCCCACAGATTAGCTCAACGGAACTCCGTTCGGCTCAAATGGATGATCCTGATCTGAAGAAGATTATTAAGGAACTAGAAGGGACCGACATCTTAGAACCCACACGCTGGTTGGAACGCGGATATCTCATGAACCAAGGGATTTTATACCGCTATGCACCCGATGTTGATTCCGAAGAACCTCAGCTAGTATTACCCGCTTCAATGATTCCTTCTGTTCTCAAGGAATATCATGATGCACCCACTGCAGGTCACCAAGGTGTGGAACGTACCCTTGATCGGCTACGTCGACGATATAATTTTACCGGAATGCGAAGATGTGTCGCCGAGTATCTTAAGAACTGCTTGGAATGTCAGCGCTACAAATTTTCAAATCAGAAGCCTGCGGGACTTCTGCAGACACCAATTCTTAATCAACGTGGTGAAGTACTGGCTATCGACCTATTTGGTCCTCTCCCTGAGGGTGAAACTGGAGAGAAATGGATACTTCTTGTAGAAGACACCGCAACACGCTGGGTAGAGTTATTTCCCCTACAGGATGCTACTGCTGAAGCCTGTGCCACTGTCCTTATTGAGCAATACTTTCTAAGATATGGATTCCCTCGAAGAGTAATTTCAGACAATGGCGTGCAGTTCGTTTCAGCTATTATGCAACAGTGTATGTATCTCTTCGGCATTAAACAAAATCTGATTCCCTTATATCATCCGGAAGCAAATCCGGCTGAAAGGAAAAACCGGGACCTAAAAGTGCAGCTGGCCATACTTGTTAAGTCTGAACATCGAACCTGGCCCAGACATCTTTCCCAGATTCGTTTTGCATTAAATAGTGCAACCTGTAGTACGACTGGTATGAGCCCAGCTTATATGATGTTTGCACGTGAGATGCGAACTCCGTTGGATACACATCTTGACATGAGGGCAATACTAGATAAAGATAATTTTGTTCCACAGATGACTCCTTATCTAAGGAAATTCGTTAACACCCTCCAAGATGCAAGAGATAGGATTGAAAGTCGCCAGGACTATCGAAAGGAAGGAGCTGATATGACAAGACGACCTTCACCCGTCTATCGACCAGGTGATCTGGTTTTACTCACCAGTCACTCTTTAAGTAATGCCTCTAAGGGTGTCACAAAGAAGTTTATGCCCCAACGCGACGGACCTTACGTAATCAAACGGCTTGTTAGCCCTACAAGCTACGAAGTAGTCGATCGTGATAACCAGGTGATAGGTCGTTTTCATGTGTCAGATATATTTCCGTGTGTAGGTCTCCAGCCACAACGTTCTGTGCCTGTCCAGCCGCGACGACAGCGGGGACGTCCGCGTATACGTAAAACCTCACTTAACCCATCTAGTACGCCATGTGTTACCAACTCACCATCGGGTCGAAGTGGTGACTTGGAGGAGGAGAGTGTAGCGCGCGATAATGGAAAGGCAGTGGCCTCCCCTCTCTCGAGTGACATTCCGCGGCCTCGGCGCCCAGTACGAGCGCCTCAGCGTTATAGAGAATGACGATATATAATCTGTGCGAGAGAGTAAATTCTAGAGAGCGCGGGATTTTTCGAATAGAGGCTAGGACAAATTTTATTATTGTTTTTTCTATTATATTAAGTTTCTCTCTGTAATTGATTAGCTGTAACTGGGTAATAAATCTCCTGGAAAACTGTTTATCTGAGTCTTCTTTTCAATCAAGAGAACCCAGCAAGTAAATGCTACAGCATATAATTATATTTTTACGCTTAGGTCAGCTTGTATCGTAAAAATTAAAGATTTTTTACATTGAAAATTGAGCCCATGTATGTAAAATTTGGTTATGATTTAATTTAATTTACATAAACAGGTGGACACCTAGACTTTACTTAGTTCTTTGTATTTGTGGTGTACGTTTAGCTAGGCATGTGCTTACGAGTGCTTAACAATCTACACATTAAAATCAATAGGTAAAGACCTATCTTGGACCAGAGTAATACGGTTAACGACAAAACGAGATACGAGAGAGGCTATTTTGGCACTAAGATTGATGAGTAGACAGAAGATAGGATCTGGATCTTAACACTCACATAGCTTTCATAGATTTAGAAAAAGTATTTGATAAAATAGATTGAAAAAGAAGTTGGACAGTTTGAAAGCAATCAAGGTACACTACAAAAACAGGAGAATAATTTACGAATAGTACAAGGATCAAGAAACGATTGTTGAAATTGGAGAGGAGAAAGAAAGAGCTAGGATAGGTCAAGGTGTAAGTATACATATGTCTTAAAAGAGTTGTCCACTCTCACCGATCATTTTACAAATATATTGAAAAGGAGGGTTGTAGATTAATGTACAGTACGAATTTTTTAGATAAACAACATAGCCGCAATAGCAAAAAGTCCAGATCAATTACAAGATTTAATAGATGAAATGTGTAATGTATGATCCCTGAGGTAAGGAGGGTTGTGTCCTGGAGGATAAGTGAAAGAAGCGTGTGCGTACTGGATAGCGGTTTATTCCGGACTGGTCTCTCTGATACATTGTTGTCCTACCCTCACTACATACTTATATTAAATGGTAGGTATCTACCTACATTACACTCCTCCACGCTTAATTACTTTACAACAACCAACCGTAAAACTAAGTATAAATTTTTAAGTACATACTAATTACGTAAGTATCACAATAAAGTTTATACAATCTACCATAAATTATTACATACAATTTTCGTAATTGTGCCCCATTTAAAACTTATACTTAGGTAACTTATCTAATCTACACTTTCTTATTGGACGTGGCTGGGAGGGTATCGGACTCGTTGCCGGAACGACTAACTGAGCCGTATCTCCAGGTGGGATAATATCTTTTTCCGGAGTTATGAAACACTCGTCATCCACCTTCTCCTCCACCGCGCTGCGCCCCGGCGCGGGCGACGGCGCCTCACCACTCGACTGCCTCGACTGGGTACCCGATTTTTGTGGAGTACTCATCACCGTCACACTTTCATCTGAGGCAGATTGCTTACTACTTGTATTTATCGAACACGCTAATGACTTCCTAGATCTACGTCTTAATTGGTCGATATGTCGATGAATTACTTTACCGCTGTTATCAATTATGTTATAATCTGTAGTACCCAAAATACCACTTACTCTGCCCGGTTGCCATTTGTCCCCTTTTAAGTACTGACGATACCAAACATCGGAGCCTACTTCTATTTTCCTGTCTGTTCCTCCCGACGTTTCTAACTGACGAGATTGACTAATTTTTACCCGTTTCTCCCTGTCTGGTTTCAATAAGTCTAAAGGTGTGCGAAGTCTCCTACCTATGAGTAACATCGCCGGGCTTTCACCTGTCGAACAATGTTCCGTGTTTCTATAATATAGCAAAAACTTATTTAAAGACCTATGTACATCTGTTTTTCTACGGCAGATTTCTTGATCACATTTTTTAAAGTTTTTACGGCATTTTCAGCCGCCCCATTGGACGCCGGGTGATATGGTGCGGTAAAAATGTGCTCAATTCCATCGCCAGTAAGAAATTCACTAAATTCTCTACTCGTAAAAGGCGGTCCGTTATCACTGACGACTTGTTTCGGAATCCCCCATCGCCCCCATAACTCCCTTAATTTCTCTATCGTATAATTGGCCGACGTACTCGGAACCGGAAACACTTCAATCCATTTCGACATGGCGTCGATTACAACGAAATATATTTTACCAAATATTGGCCCCATAAAATCCATAATATGTAGTCTCGTCCACGGTCGCGCGGGCCACGGCCAGGCGCGGGGCGCGTGACGCGGCATCGCGTTCACTGCTCCCGTCTCGCTCGCTCTCGTAGCCGCACTGGTCTCCTCCACCATCGCTGCATCTCTTTCCGCAGCTTCCAACGACGTTGCAAGTTTGAAGGCTTCCGTGAAGGTCACGTTATCGTCCTCCGCAAACAGCCGTTGGCGAATGACGTCACTCCGTAGCCCGCAAATGAATTGATCCCGCAGATTTTCATTTAAATTACCACCAAACTTGCAATGTTTTGCCATCTTCTTCAGCTCCGCCACATACACAGACACATTTTCCCCGATGTTCTGCCGTCTTTGCCTAAACCGGTACCTTTCTGCCAACGAAGAGGGTATAGGCTGCAGATACGATTGCATCACCTCATTAACGGTTGCAAACGTTAACTCCGACGGCTTCTTGGGGCTTGCTAAATTAGCCAGCAACTCGTACGCCTCGTCACCCATTGAGGCGATTAAAATCGGCAGCTTCATGTCCTCGTCGATCCTGTTCACTTTGTAGAACATATTCAGCCGGTCTACATACGACGTCCACACCCCGTTGTTTACGTCGAACTCGTTCAGCTTGCCGATAGACATCGTGCAGGTTCTTAATCCTCGTCGCCAAACTGTAATGTATGATCCCTGAGGTAAGGAGGGTTGTGTCCTGGAGGATAAGTGAAAGAAGCGTGTGCGTACTGGATAGCGGTTTATTCCGGACTGGTCTCTCTGATACATTGTTGTCCTACCCTCACTACATACTTATATTAAATGGTAGGTATCTACCTACATTACAAAATGGATATAATATTCTAAGATTCTGGAATGAAAATCAATACCTACGTGTACACTTGAAAGATCAAAACACTTGCAATATCAAAATTCCCAGTGTAAATATCAAAAGTAAGAATCATATAATATTAGAACAGGTAAATTCATATAAATATTGAGTCAGTTTAATAACCAGATGTACTCCAGATATTAAAGCTCAAATAGCTATTATTAGCTACAGCAAAAACATTTAAGAATAAGAAACACCCATTTATATCAAGAATCTCAACATTTCATCAAGACTCAACTCATTTAAGATAAGAAAAAAGCATAAAAAATATTTCATCTGGAGCATTGCTCTGTACAGCTATGAGACGTGGACAATGACGCGAAGAGATAGAGAAAGATTGGAGGTCAGAGTGTAGGTGGAAGCTTTTGAGATGCGGTGATGAATAAGATTGAAGAGAATAAGCTATTTAGATGGAATGGAAGACGAATGAGGATGTATTGAATATGGTGGATCATAGAAGAGATCCTTAGTTCAAAGTATTGGGAATAGAAGAGGAAATCACCAAGGGTGGTGGGACACCTTGTATGTGACAAACTAATAAAAATAACAATCAAAGGCAGGAAATAGAAGCAGAAGAGGAAGACCGAGGAGGACATATACCCAGCAATTGAAGAAAAAAGTTAATGCCTTGACGTACAGGTACTTGAATGTGCTTTCCAGGTAAGGATGAAAATTGCACTACCAACAAGAATGAGGCTCTTGATTGGCCAAGGCCGTACGTATCGGATCGTAAGGAACTGCTGTTGAAGCCCTGGTCCGTCTACTGCTGAACGTGAACGTAAGCCTTTCTTAATTTGCGCCACATTTCTTTATCCCGAGATTTCCTCTTCCAGCCAATGTCAGCAGTTTTTTAAGGTCGTCAAGGCTGAAGGTTGCAGGGCGTCCTACATCACATCTGCTTAAAAGCGGCGTCCACGTCATGACTCGTCAATTCCAACGATTGTCGGATCTACGGCAGATATGACCAGCCCACTGCCAATTCAGCGTACTTCATCCTTAGCATTATCATCAGCATCCTTATAGCAATGTCGAACTTTCATCCTCTGACGTATATACCGTGCCTCTCAACCTCCCCTTTCTAAACAACTAAAATTACATACTTGCTCCACATATCTACAAACACCCGTCCCTTGTAACTGCTGTTTAATAATTCGTACTGACAGGATTAGGTACCTCGGAGTCACACTAGATGAAAACCTAACATACAAACATCATATCTCTATCTTATCTGGTCGAATAAGAAGAACTGCCTACATCATGAAATCTCTAAGACACTCAGCCTCGAAAAACACCCTACTATTAGTGTACAAGGCCCTTTGCCAATGTCTACTAACTTACTGCATTAAGGCATGGGGCGCAACTGCAAAATCCACTATGATAGAAGTAGAACGAGCACAACGAACTGTCCTAAAGGTAATGCTCCGCAAACCCCGTCGATTCAGCACTGACTTACTATATCAACAATGCAAAGTTCTGAACGTCAGGCAATTATTCATTTCCAGTGCTGTAGTTTACACTCATAAGAACACCATTAAATCAAAAGACTATGACAAGCTACTCAGATTACGCATATACAAAGTTCCCATTCCCGCACTAAACAGCACTTTCGCAAAACGCCATCCTTATTTTGCACTTCCACGTTTATACAACACAGTTACTCGTATAGTCGATATCAAAGAATGTTCCCCGCGCGAAGCAAAACACAAAATCGAATCCTGGTTATTGGAATTAAATTATGTTGAAACAGAAGGCCTCCTATGTTAACACACGCACACACATGCACACACATACACACACACACATCCACGCTTTTACACATGCACACACAAACACACACAGAGACACACACACACACACAGACACACACACACACAGACACACACACACAGTTACATTCCTACATCTTATCCTTTTATTTGTGATTGAAATAACCCCAAAACCGAACCGCGTCCATGATAATTATAATTGGTAATTGTAAATGGTTACTGCGACACAAGCATTGTGCTTAGTGCAGAGCCGCTAGATATAAGTTCACCAGATTGTAAAATGGAAATAAAGTTTATTATTATTATTATGTTGTCTCCTTTGGATTTCACGGGAAGGTGTTACCCCTCCCGGTCCTTTGGAAGGCTTGCGTGGGGGCACAGGCCCAACACGTAGAGGCCCCTTGAGACGATTTAATATGTGAATGTGAGATGGGATACACCGGCCGGGCATTACTTTTGAGTGCCCCAAGATGACGCACTCAATAGCAATACCCGGCGAGTGCAGCACTATTGCGTAGAGATGGATAACGAAAACTGGGACTATTGAATGAGGTTCTTGTGGGCAGGATATCTGGGCTATGGGGTGAGATAACGGTCGCCTGCCATTTCAATATCTCACAAATTAAAATAAAGGCAGGTGGTGACTCGCCTGCCACTAGGTGGGCCCCCCAAATTAGCCACCAGACTGGGCGGCAAGGGGGCAACACTGGCGTGGCTGGCTAAGGGTGTAGAGAGGTGTACACCGGTTTCTGGATCGCGGTAATCCGGTCAGCCGTTCCCCGTTATTATGTAGATTGAGCACTTCCACCCTTTCAAGCATATAGCTCCTGCGCTCCACTCTGGACGGCCAACGAAGGCAAGCCAGAGGTGGGGGAAAGATGGTGTGTTCCCCCGGGAGGTCTCGGGTCCGTGGTGTCGCCACACACCAACAGCTGGCCACAAGCTGCCCTGCGGAGACTGACTGCACTGATGGGAGTTGTTGCTCTTCATGGTGCGAAGCTCACCAACTCCCAACAGCGGGCGATGGGGTCGTCACTTCCCTACGCGCTTATTATTATTATTATTATATGCTCGTTACGTACCCTATCTTTTTGCGAGATACCAGGCATAGCTAGATAGCTATGCTTGGTATCTATTGTAGGTCGTGACAGGTTCCTTCCTGACACACTGATGGTAGGGAACTCATATAATGTACTATGTGAGCATAATCTCCTTAATTATAACTATTTAATAATTAAAATTTGTTTAATAATAAAGGTAATGGTCATTACCAGGCACATGATATCATCACCAGTAATTAAATCGTCATCACCAACCCCTTGTCGTCATTACCGGTAATGCCCCTAATTTCAAAATTAATTATCTCTGAACATACTTACTTACGCTACAACAGTGCCTTAAACAGAAAAACGTTTGTTTTATATTGCTTAAAGACACTACAATGTTATATTTTGCATAATTTCATTTTGAAAAAAACATGTAAAATAAATGTTGTAGAATCGGTTTGAGTTGATTTACCCAGCTAAATACCACAGGCCGACGACGGGCAGCAGCGTCACCGGAGCGAGAAGCTACGTGCTGCGATCGCCAACCCGCCTGCCCAGCGTGGCGTTTATTGGTGTATCCTCCAGATGTTTGCCCTAAGTGGTGAACAACTGGAGAGGCCTGTGTCCAGCAGTGGACTGCAATAGGCTGACGATGTTAGGATTTACTGGAAGATCTTAAGATTTACTGCAGTTCGAGCTTTTACAGTAACATATATAATATGTATCTACATGTATATCTATTGAAACAGTTTGCACGACGTTGCCCCTCTCTTCAGAGATTTTACACTTCCTCTACCTGAAGGTTGTCTGGAAGAGATCGCTCACTAGCGATAAGACCGCCTAGATTGTACCACAACATGTCTGTATCACCTTTACTGTATTTACTCTGTTTTGTGCAATAAAGAATATCTATCTATCTAAAACTGGCTCACAAAACTGGCACTGTTAGCTTTATAAGTTGGATTTTTTGTAGTATTTATTATGCTCTGTTACTACTATGTCTGGGTGTTAATATTTGTATTTAAGTATTTATTTGTGGTACCTTCGTTGTTCTGATATCCATAACACAAGTGCGTAAGCTACTTACTTTGGGATCGGAGCAATGTATGTGATGTTGTCCGATACTATAACTATAATTTTTTTTGGTTACCCAAGATACAGGCTAAGCCTAGTTTGGGATCCCCTGCTCCATTAATTACTCCTTAGACTTGTGCAATTTATAGAATTTTATGATTAAACTCACGCACATATGAACACACATGCACATTACACAAGCATTACGCAAACATATACAGACACACACAAACATTCACGGATACACACAAACATACCATCAAGAGTGCACAATGTATAACGTAAGTGCCTTTTTTAAAAAATAAAATGTGGTGCAATAGTAATTGATATCCAAGATACAAGCTTGCTTATTTTGGCTATCTCTGGAATTTCTGTGAATGATAAATGTAAATAAAAAACTTTTTGATTTGATTTGAACTACCATCAACTGTATAGTCTAGGTATGTTTTCTGATAGTAATAAAGCATTTTTCATTCTTGCATTTTTCAAAAGTGAAACAAATAAAACAAATGTATTATATTAACTTTATTACACATTAAAACTACTTTACGTACATATTTAGCCTAGGATTTACATAAACTCCGTATTTTTTTTCGTCAAAAGATTGGCAGGCTCTAGCTTTTTAGCCCACTGAGATGCCGTTTCACGCCCCGCCTAAAGAACCCAGGATTGTAAGAGGAAGGAAACACATGAGCTGGAGGGGCATTCCATGACTTAATGGCACGGGGCAGGAACGAGGAACTGGACCTCTTTTCTCCACACAGTCTCAAGTGCTGTTCTCACTCCACGGCTTCTGCTCGTATATCAGCTCGTAGGCCACGCTGCCCTCCTTGGCCGGCAGCAGCTCGTACTGGTCCTGCTCCCTGCTTGGCAGCGAGCAGTAATACACCTCCCCACCCTCGGAGCCCAGGACAGTGTACTTGCTGTCTCCGGTGTTGTCTGAGCCCGATTTGGGCTCAATTATATCAATCTGAAACAATGAATTTGTGTGATTATGGGAATGACGAGTATTATTGGAAACATAGAGAGTTAGGCTATTACGGCTAAAAATTGTAATTAGTCCGTCTTTTAGCTTATTTAAAAATAAAAGACACGTATTTTTTTATTTGTAAATTAGACAAAAAATTACAAAGTTATAGCCTGCTGAAATTATGCGTGACGTCACTCGGTGAGGCATTTTTAAGGGAGCGAGTAACTTATCTTTGCTATTGTTTATTTGATTAAAAAAAGGAAAAATACGTGTCTTTTATTTTTGAATACATAAGCTAAAAGACGGACTAATTACAATTTTTAGCCATAATAGCATTGAGCCGCCCGTCCGGGGAAGGACCTCCACCCTATAGAATACCGCAGCCAAATGACCTCCGGGTCGTGTTTCTGCCGGTGAGTTGGGTTTGTGCTCGTGGGGGGTTAGGGTTGGGCCGGCATGGCGGTGGCAACTGACCAGTTACTCGCCCGTTGTCGCAGCGACTTGGCCTTCTCCTTAGAATTCCATCAAGCGGTGGCAACCGGCTGGTGGCGGTATAACCGTCACGATTGAAGACGTAGCTAAACACCACAGACCGATGACGGGCAGCAGCGTCACTGGAGCCAGGAGCCTTTTTTTTTTTTTTTTTTTTTTTTTTTTTTTTTTTTTTTTTTATGCCGAGGAAAATGCTTTTAGGCATCCCCGTCACCCAGGGGGAGTGACGGGGTATGTGGGACTCACCCTGCCTCAAGGTGGAAGGAAGGCAGGGAATACCCACTAAAAACCCCGGCCCCTCCTGTCAAGCGCCTATGGGGATGGTGTCACGGGACCCGGAAAGACTAGGACTGCCGCAACACCACCAGCACTGCCCGCCTACGCGGGCCCAACTGGCCCCCCTCTAAGGGGAGCGATGGGAGCGGCCCGGAGGGCCGGCCCACTCCCATCCGACGGGGATGGGGACCCGTGCAAGGCGGGTGGAGGTGCCCCCGCACCAACCACCCGCTGGGCCCCATCAGGAGGCATTTGGCGGTCGAAGATCCGCCGAGCACGCCCCCTTCTGCGTCGACGCTGGACTGGAGCCGAGGGATCTTTCTCGCGCTCTCGTTCTGCTGCCTCCTTCTGCGAGATGACTGTCTCGCAGAAGGAGGCAACAGCTAGCCAGGCTTCCCTGCTCCCGAGCATGGCCGCAACGACCGCTGGGAGGGAAGATATGTCACCTATGGCGCTGGTGAGAGCCGCGCGTTCGACCGTCCAAGACGGGCACGAGACGAGGGTGTGGTCAGCTGTGTCAAGCTGTGCCCCACACCCCCAACAACCCGGTGAAGCCTCCCGCCCGATGCGATGCAGGTAACTGCCGAAACAGCCGTGTCCGGTCAGTACCTGCACCAGGCGGAAGGTTAAATATCCGTGTGGACGTTCTAGCCACTGCTGCAGTGCAGGGCCCAGGGCGTCCAACAGCCGCCGACCATAAGTTGCGGAGGCGAGGCTCTCGGTCCACTGTCGGACCAGTTCATCATAGGCCTCCCTCCGCATGGCGCCTCTTTCTGCAGGAGCAGGGCGGTTCCCACTTGCCCTCTCCTCAGTCGTCCAAGTGTAGACTCTGGCCAGTACCTGGGCTTCAAGCGCCCAGGGTGGGGTACTGGCCAGAGCACAAGCCGCATCGTAGCCGACGGTTCTATAAGCTCGGGCGACCCTTTGGGCCATTGCCCTCTGGGGCCGCCGGAGCTGTCGTATATTTTCAGGACGCGAAACTGCGTCCGCCCAGATTGGCGCTCCGTAGAGCGCCATACTCTTTAATATGCCGGCGTATAAGCGCCGGCAATGCGCCTTCGGCCCCCCCAGATTCGGGAGGAGCCATGCAAAGGCATCGGCAGCCTTCAGAAGCCGCGGCGACAGCCCGCTAAAATGCGGGCCAAACTGCCACCGCGGGTCGAGAAGTAGGCCCAGATATTTGAGTGTGAGCCCAATATCAATCTTCACCCCCTCGACGAAGATGTGCGCGTCTGGCGGACAGCGCTGCCGAGGCCCAGGAAAGTAGATGGCCTGGAGCCAGGAGCCTAGCACAAGATACACAACCCGCCTGCCACAAGTGGCGATTACGGGTATAACCTCCAGATGTTTGTCCAGCCACTGCTGGCCATCATCAGCCTATTGCAGTCAGTGGACTGATGATGATGATGATGATGATGGACGATTGAATGAAAATGAATTTATTATTATTATGTAGTCTCTTTTGGATTTCACGGGAAGGTGTCACCCCTCCCGGTCCTTTGGAAGGCTTATTATTATTACTAGCTGTGCTCGCGACTTCGTCCGCGTGGAATAGTTATTTTTTCCCCTTTTTTTTACATTTTCCATTATTTCTTAGCTCCTTATAGTTGCAACGTGATGTTATATAGCCTAAAGCTATCCTCGATAAATGGTCTATTCAACACAAAAAGAATTTTTCAATTCGGACCAGTAGTTCCTGAGATTAGCGCGTTCAAACAAACAAACAAACAAACTCTTCAGCTTTATAATATTAGTTAAGATTATTGCGGGCAGATGTTGAGGCCACGTACCTGGTCCATCTCGACTCCTCGTTTGGTCTTCTTGGCTCGTATCTCGCGCGCGAGGCTCTCCGCCTTGCGACGCTTCGACTTGTAGGGGGCAGGCATCTTGAGATGTACTGGAAAATTAATAACAGCATTTATAGCAAAAAGGTAGAGAATGCCTATGCGGAATTAAGTCCGCCTTTTGTACATTATTTTTATTGTGCAATAAAGTTTAAATAAATAAATAAATAAAATCAAAACCAACTTAATATATTTTTTTTTATAGTAGCTCGACATAATGACTTCCCTACGCCTGATGGAAAGCGAACAAGCCCAAGTCGCTGTGACAACGGGCAAGTAACCGGTCAGTTACCACCGCCATGCCGGCCTAACCCTACTATACGAGCTCCGGAAACCCTACTCACTGGCAGAAACACGACCCGGAGGTCATTTGGCTGCGGTATTCTATAGGGTGGAGGTCCTTCCCCGGACGGGCGGCTCAATTCGAGCGAAGATTCGCTATGCTATGCCCTACCTCTCTTAATTGACATTGGGATATGGGACAACAAAAAAACAAACAAACAAAAGATTTTGACAAATCTGTTCACAATAGAGTACATGACTATGTTTAATTTTCCATGTTATTTGACAGCTTCCAAAAAGAACCATTAAAATCGGACTTCTTTGAGAAATCACAAACAAATTATTTTGCAAAATGAGAGTGCGATAGGCCTTCAAAGTTCGCCGGGAAAGTCCATTTCAATATTGTGAAATTAAACAAAAACATTACATATAGCACTATTTAAGGTACATTATTTCGAAAATTATTATAATAAATCTGTTTCTCTATTGATTGTAGCGTGATGAAAAGTTTAGTATACTATAACCTGCCCAGGAGTATGAAGAATAATCGTACCAAGTTTCGTTAAAATCCGTCCAGTAGTTTTTGTTTCCATAACGAACATACAGACAGACAGACAAACATTTTACTGATTGCATTTTCGGCATCAGTATCGATCACTAATCACACCCTTATAGTTATTTTGAAAATATATTTCATGTACAGAATTGACCTCTCTACAGATTTATTATAAGTATAGATTGATCGTTAGAAGATGAAATCAAACCGTAATTACCTGTATGCACGTGTAGTTTCATAGAATTTGACTGCGTAAATGTTTTTCCACACTTCGGACATTCATAAGGCTTCGCTCCGGTGTGCACCTGGAATATACATTAATTTAATGACCTCTGCCTTCGGAGAAAGGGTAGTGGCTTAGATTCCCGCACAATCCACAAATCGACAATTTCAATTATGTATATTTCGAACTTTTACATTGTGTTTTACTTATTCAAGTATTAATGTAAAAAAATATCGATGGATCCAACATCGATGTTCGGTTTTCGAAAAATATCGAACATCGATGTTGAGCCTTCGATTATGACATCGATGTTTTTTGAATATCGATCATCCCTAACGCTGACTGACTGCCCTCCCACCCCGCACCCTGCGTGGAGTGTAGGAACGAGACGACAGATGTCACTGTCAGATGTCAGTGTCAGATGTCAGTGTCAGATGTCAGTGTCAGATGTCAGTGTCAGATGTCAGTGTCAGATGTCAGTGTCAGATGTCAGTGTCAGATGTCACTGTCAGATGTTTGACAGTGTGTGTGTCTGTTTGTATGTTCGTGTATGCTACAGACTGCGATAGGCTGATGATGATGATGACTCACCCGGTCGTGCCGCAGCAGAGCTGCCTTGTTGCTGAAAGCCTTGGGACACTGCGTGCACTGGTACGGCCTTTCACCGGTGTGCGTCCGGGTGTGAATCTGCGGATAAATACCAGACATTAGAGTAGGTAATAATAAATAAATAACCCAAGACATGCCACGCTGGGCCACTCACCTAGCCCCAAACTAAGCCGAAGCTTGTACTATGGGTACTAGACAAATGATAAACATACTTAGATACTTTTTTTTTGTAAATAAATACATATTATACATAGAAAACACCCAGACCAATACAAACAGGCATGTTTATGAACACAAATGTTTGTACTGTGCGGGAATCGAACCCACGACCCTTGGCTCAGAGGGCAGTGCTCACTACCAAATGAACCATCGAGTCAGAATAAAGTTTGTGGATGTTGCTGAATCGACTTCGGTCAGGGGTTGGCCGATGTTCCATCATCAACCTATTGCAGTCCACTGCTGGACATAGGCCTCTCCAGTTGTTCGCCACTTAGGGCAAACATCTGGAGGATATACCCATAAGCCTAAACTCATGTAGCATAACATGTACTTCTTCTCTGTCGTTTCGCTCTTGGCAGAGCGGTCGTGGTCACGTAGAGGCATCCACATCGGTGGTAGAGGCGGACACAGCTTTCCGCACGATCTCCCGCCATCTCTCCCTGTTGGCAGACTGTCTGGCGCAGTCAGATACACGGGTTCCCACTGCCGATTTAACCTGATCAATCCAACGCATAGGAGATCTTCCGCGTGGCCTTGTCCCTTCCACCTTTCCCTGAACGACCAGGCGCTCTATGGAATCGTTATCCCGCCTAGAGACATGTCCGAAGTACTGCAAAATGCGCGACTGTACTACGGAAGACAAACGCTGTGTGATGCCCAATTCTCGGAGTATGGACACGTTGGTGCGGAACTCCGTCCATGATATCCCGAGCATCTTTCTCCAGCACCACATTTCCAGAGCGTCGATCTTTTTCTTTTCCAGCTCACGCACTGTCCACGTCTCCGCAGCGTAAAGAAAAATGGGGTATACAAGTGTTCGTACGAGCCTGATTTTAGTGGCTTTGGTGATGTTACGATTCCTCCACACTTTTCTTAACTTCCCCATCGCAGCTCTGGTCATGGCCATACGTCGTTTCACTTCATCTACACATCCGCCGTTGTTTGAAATTAAAGCCCCAAGATATACGTAGGCTTTCACCACGTCACAATTCGCAATCTGTGTCACTTCGGGCGAATTGGCATTGACGCGATCCACGATCATCATCTTGGTTTTAGATCGATTTATTTTCAACCCGAACGTAAGACTTATGTGCTCCATTCTGAGAAGCAATTCTTCCATACGGACAGCGTTACTCGCAAATAAGGTGGTGTCATCTGCGTACCGCAAGTTTGAAATTTTGTATCCACCAATCACCACGCCATCGTTCCAGTTTTCGAGAGTGATTCGCATTACAAGCTCGGTGTAGATATTAAATAATAAAGGTGAAATTATGCATCCCTGTCGAACACCTGCACTTGGATGAAAACTATCTGAGAGGAGGTCATCGGTCCGCACTGAAGCTGTACCCCCTTCGTAGAGCTCCCTGAGCAGGTGCACGAGGTGTTGTGGTGTGCCCATGTCCAGTAGTGTTTTCCACAACATTGGCCACTTCACCGAGTCAAACGCTTTGGAGAAATCAACAAAGCATATGTATGTCGGCTTGTTGAATTCTCGAGCCTTTTCGATGATCTGACGAACGATGAGAATTTGTTCACGGGTTCCTTTTCCCTTCATAAATCCGGCTTGTTCTGGCGCAATTTCTCTGGATAGATAGGCATTCAGACGCTCATTTATGATGTGTAGCATTATTTTGCTCGCATGTGTTATGAGTGCAATAAGTCTAAAGTTGCTACACTTCTTCGTGGAACCCTTTTTATGAAGAGGAGTGAATACTGTGTGAGTCCATTCAGAGGGCCATTTGCCTGTATGCCATATTTTGTTACAGATTATATGGAAGATATGAACGCCATGCTCTCCCAATGCTCGTATTGTTTCAATTGGGATCTCATCTCTACCTGTGGCTTTTCCATTCTTCAGACGTCGAATAGCGGCTCTCACCTCTGATTTAAGAATATCCGGCTCGAGCATATCACTCGTAGGCTCCGTTGGTGGAAAATTTTGCGACTGAGGATCTTCAAACAGCGACTGACAATAATCTCTCCAAACTTTTGAAATTTTATCCAGTTCAGTAACTACTTGGCCATTATGATCTTCGATGGCCCAAGTTTTGGATGGCAACGTTTTCGTAATGAGACGGATCTTGTGGTGCAAGTCTCTTGACTCATATCTGTCTGCATGAGCCTCGATTTCTTTACACATATTGCGTAAGTAGGTATTGTGATCTTGTCTACATTTACATTGTATTTGAGCCGACATGTAATTAAGATCTTTGATGTCCGCTCCTGTTGCTTTCATCTTCCGGCGTTTTTCGACGAGTTCGAAGGTACTGTCAGTCATCCAGTGCTGTCTTTTGTGAGTTGTAATCGGTGGTGCGGTTTCGTTGACAGTTGTGGTTATGAGTGACTTAGTTCGGTCCCATAGCGCATCGGGTGTTTCGTCAGCTAGATCTGCCTCTGACCACTGCGTGCACTTCTGATGGATAAGCGAACGAAATCTAACACCATCCCTCACCTCCAACTTTCTCGGCTTTTTAATGATTCTAGCTGCTGTCAACTTGAGCTTTAGCTTAGAAACCAATAGTTGGTGGTCAGATCCGCAATCAGCTCCAGGTAGAGTATGGGCGTTTGTTACAGATGATCTCCATCGCGAACGAGTCATGATGTAATCTATTTGATTGCGAGTTTTTCCATCTGGTGATACCCAAGTGTATAGTCTTCGAGGGTGGTGTTCGAAAAGGCTATTTACGATCAGCAGGTCATTCTCTGAGGCGAATTGTATTAAGCGTTCACCTCGTTCATTCCTCTTTCCGAGCCCAAATCTTCCTGCGCATCTGGACAGCTGATGAGCGTTCTCTCCGATCTTAGCGTTCAAATCTCCCAGGACGACCAATAACTCTCTATTGGGTATCTTCGCTATTGTTGTTTCTAATTCAGAGTAGAACTTCTCAATTGCCTCGTCGCTTGCAGCTTGCTTAACATGTACTACCATAACTGTATTTACTGTATGTCTGTTTTGTGTGACTAATAAATAAATAAATAAATCGCCACACTGGGCAGGTGGGTTGGCCACAGCTAGTCCGTTATATTTCCTGCAGGAACAGTCCCATGGTGAAGTTCTTGGGGCAGTAGCTGCACTGGTACGGCCGGACGCCGGTGTGCACGCGTTGGTGGTAACGAAGAGCCGCCGCCGACTGAAAGAAAGAAAGAAAGAAAGAAAGAAAGAAAGGCCTAAAAGCCCGTTTAAAAAGTTTATTAATATCACTTGACAGGCTCTGTGGCTTATTTGGTAGTGACCTCTGCCCTCTGTGCCAAGGGTCGTGGGTTCGATTCCCGCACAGTACAAACATTTGTGTTCATGAACATGTCTGTTTGTATTGGTCTGGGTGTTTTCTATGTATAATATGTATTTATTTACAAAAAAAAAGTATCGTCAGTAAGTTTATCAGTTGTCTAGTACCCATAGTACAAGCTTCGGCTTAGTTTGGGGCTAGGTGGCGCTGTGTGGCCCAGCGTGGCATGTCTTGGGTTATTTATTTATTTATTTACTTAATACAATATTACAAATAACATTCAAATGTACAAAAAAATACAGTATGACACTAAAGAGTGTCCACTCAGTATAAGCCGAGGTACTGCCGACTGGAAAGGAAACAGCGTTATAGATCGTCCAATTCAAAATGACGCGCGCCATCACCGCTTATATGAGAAGTATGGCATAGAGAATCTTCGCTCGAATTGAGCCGCCACAAATGGATGGCTCGGTGGCTCAATTGGTAGTGACCCCTGCCTTCTGAACCAAGGGTCGTGGGTTCGATTCCCACCCGGGACAAACAATCGTGTGAAGAACATGTGAGTCATTTGGCTGCGGTATTCTATACGGTGGAGGTCCTTCCCTGGACGGGCGGCTCAATTCGAGCGAAGGTTCGCTATGCCCTACCTCTCTTATATTCTCTTATTTTGCCCGTTTAGTGCGAGGCCCCGTGGCCTCCCAAACAAAGCCTAATTTCAATCCATAATACTCACAGCATATTTCTTCCCGCACACTTCACATACAACATTCTTGTGAACATAATTCTTCTTCTTCCTAAGACCTTCGGTGACATGTACAGTTTGTTTTCGTCCCCGTGGCGTCATCTGTATCCTGTAAAAGATATATGGTTATTCATCATCATCATCAGCCTATCGCAGTCCACTGCTGGACATAGGCTTCTCCAGTTGTTCGCCACTTAAGGCAAACATCCGGAGGATATACCCATAATCGCCACGCTGGGCAGGTGGGTTGGCGATAGCGGGGCGTAGCTTCTTGCTCCGGTGACGGTGCTGCCCGTCATCAGCCTGTGATATTTAGCTATAGTGATGGTTATTCCGCCAACGGTCGGTTTGCCAGAGCCTCGTTTGTTGTTCGGCAGGATGCACCACGGGCAGGTGAGGGTGGCTTGGAGCGAAAAGGTGATACGTCGCTCCCTTACACACCTTATGGTGGTGTTTTTTCATCCCCTTTTTCGCAAAAAAAAAAGTAGCCTATGTTCTTTCTCAGGGTCTAAGGATTGTCTGTGCCACATTTCTTCAAAATCGGTTGGGAGTTTTAAGCGGGAAAGTGTAACAGACAGACAGATTTACTTTCGCATTTATAATATTACTAATTGTACGGGCTCCGTTTAGTAGACCACGAAGCTCCGTGAGTAGTACATGAGTAGTAGTTAAGTAGAGTAGTGAGTACGCCAAAGAGAAAGATCGCCGGGGTAAAATAGTATATTGTAGTTAAGTACACAATGTGGCAATCTTTCCTTGATTAGTAACTTAGTGCTACGACAGTCGGTGACTTACTAGTGTAAATAAATATATTATAGTATAAACAGTAATCACGCGCGGCCCAGTATGGGGCGCGGTGTCAGCAAAACGTGAATGTATGATGGCTTGCCCGTACACTATATAATATAGATATTTTATAGATAGATATTTTATATTGCACAAAATAAAAAAAAAATAAAAATATTTGTGGTTGGTGTGTGTGTTGGGCGATGAGGAAAACTCTTCAAATGCGCAAAAAAGCCGTTTATTCGAAAGCAATGGAAATAGCAGTTACAACAGAGTGACGTGAGGCGTCGCTGGAGGTAAATCGCGGACTAAATATGGCGCGGGCCGGGCGGCGCTCGCAGGCACCGTTAGAACTTATTACTAATATTGAAGGTACATACACAAAATATTACAAACGGTTACCTACAAAAACATTCATATCTTATCTATATATATAAAAGGAGAAACTGACTGACTGACTGACTGACTGACTGACTGACTGACTGACTGACATATCAACGCACAGCCCAAACGGCTAAACGTAGGCACTTGAAATTTGGAAGGGACGTAGCTTAGGTACCGTAGGGGTGCACTAAGAAAGGAATTCCCGAAATTCCCACGGGAACGGGAATTAGCGGGAAAATCCTTTTGTATGAAAAATCTAAACCGCTTAAATTTGGCATGCAGGTACCTTAGTAAATATAAAGTTTAGTTATGGCTGTATTTTGAGAAATTCCCACGGGAACGGGAGTTAGCGGGAAAAAACTTTTGTATGTATAAATTTAAACACGCGGACGAAGTCGCGGGCAAAAGCTAGTAACATATTATAATCTATGAGCGCGTCGCTAACATTCCCCCCCCTAGTGCTGGCACAGCACTAACTCGCATGTAGGAAGGGCGCGACGCGTGCCGCGGACCGGCGCAACACACCTGTTTCAGACTTATCATCGACCAGTCTCAGTTGCTGGTCTTGGCCAGGATACACTTGCTGTATCAGACGGCCAAACATTACGTGGCTCGGCAAAAAAAAAACTGTAGTTTCGCGTACTGTTCCTAAACCTAAAATAGGATGATATGGCACTCACACCATAGCAGCGCGTTGAGTAGCTGCTTGTTACCAGCTGGTAACTTGTGCATATGAGCTATAGTGTCCGCCAGCGTAACACACACAAGACGCCCGCGCTATTGTAAGCGGTCTGACTGGCATGACGTGACACTTGTTTCCAATAACGCAGCTCTGACACCTGACCCTTAATATATTTAACTCTACTTTTTTATAGAACTTCAGTACGAAATATGAATACTGTGAATATGTACGTATTAAAGATTATGGGTAAACATCAGCCGCATTCACATTTAACTCCAGCAGTTGTCCAGCAAAGTTCATATAAATGTATGTATCACGAAGCAAATACAAAGAGGAGATGTCATAAGCAACTCGGTCTAGTGATAAAAAAACTAGAGGTCGGTCTATAAATTTTACCAATCAACGCCGTTTACATGCCGTTAGTGGGCGTGGCTTATTAATTTGCACTCGGTCGTTCTCAGTACTCTTTCTGTGGACTTATTTCTATTTTCGACGTATTGTAGCATTTTACGAAGAAAATCATGAAAGTGTTGTGTGTTAATGTGTAATAATTACTCTGGTAAACATTCAATTGCAATGAAAGGAATCACAATTCATGTGTAAGTATATTTAATTCGCATTTTGTGGCAGCAAGCAATATAAAGACACATCAAGCTCAAAAACCTTGGATTTATTGAAATTTGTTTTAAATTTATGCCTAAGGACTTTTATCTTGATGAAAATAATGTTTTTTATTTAGATTCATTGTCATTGTACAAAAGTATGTGCTATCTGGCAGCAATTTTTAAGAGGCATACAAATGTAAAAATACCAGGTCCGTAATTGGGATGTAATTTATATTCGGACATAGGCCTATGTCCAGCTGTGGGCTGCAATAGGCCGATGATGATGATTATATTCGGATTATTATTCATTGAAGAAAAATTATATAAATTTAAATATTAAAATTCAACTGTGTATTATGTTTATTCTAGACTAGCTATGCCCGCGACTTCGCCCGCGTGGAATGAAGTTTCATCCCCTATTTTATCCCCTTGAGGGTACAGTTGATCAAAATCCTTTCTTATAGGATGCCTACGTTTGATATATTTAGATTCGCGTCTAATAAAATCCTTAGAAAGGAATGGGTTAGACAAATAAATAGATAAAACTGGACTCCTACTAAATACCTACACCAAAATTTGTTCTTCCCAAAGTTTGTTTTTGATTGCAAGTAGTAACTCTGCTTAAGTAGTGACTTTGTTAGTAACTCTGTTCGATTAAGTGACTTTGTAAATTGTGTATATGTGAATAAATCTGTTGAAACTCTATCGGCCTTTAAATTGAATACAGTCCACAACAGTTTATATTGTTAGTTAATCACTATCGTCTGTTTTTTTGTTGTATGTTGTGTTGTAACCTGTGGAGCCAATAAAAAAAAAATCTTTCTTTCTTTCCACGATGTTCGTGGCGCAGAGTCAGCTAATTTGTATTTATACTTACTGTTTTATATAATTATGTACATAATTTAATAAATATATCTACACTAATATTATAAAGAGGAAAACTTTGTTTGTTTGGTTGTAATGAATAGGCTCAAAAACTACTGGACCGTTTTTAAAAATTCTTTCACCATTCGAAAGCTACATTATCCACGAGTAACATAGGCACAATTTTATTTTTTTTTTGGAAAAAAAAACTTTACGCGGACGAAGTCGCGGGCGGAAAGCTAGTAAATAATACAAGCAAAACACTATTTATTTTTTACTGTTCGAATCAATGCACCCATTCTCCTTTAGTTATACATAATTGAAAAGTGTCATGCGCTTGATGTAATGTAATAAAAGCAACCGTTTATAGTCACAAAAATGTTAAAACTATAGGTCGCCTCAAGGCATGGTCTTCTACTTACTTCTGGTGTCACCATGATCCAAAAAGTTCCTATGGACTAAAGGCGCAGATGTCGCTAGGAGTACTTTTTAACCGACTTCGAAAAAAGGAGGAGGTTCTCAATTCGTCTGTATGTATAATATTTTTTTTTTATTTTTTTTTATGTTTGTTCACCGATATTTCCGTCAATTATGGATGGATTTCAAAAATTTTTCGACAGTTCGACAGAGGACACTTCCGAGGTGGTCCCATTATCACCAAGTCAGGATCTGATGATGGGAACCTGGAGAAATTGAGGGGAACAACCGAAAATTGTATGCCCGTATGGTGTTTTTGTTACGTAATCATATTTTACTCAGGTATATGCTTTCGGGCGTCAACATCTGGTGCTGATCATGAAGCCACAGAACTCCTTAACGGTTAGGAGTTAGGGGACAGTACTGACATTGGTCGATATTAAACTAGGTAGTAGTATGTACTTATGCAGGGCTAATAGGGCAGGTGATTTGGTAAGTGATATACTTGATTCTAGATCGCAAAGTCTTCACTTAAAGCAAAATTTTTCATTCCTAAGTAAAACTCTTAAGGACATTAATTAGCCTTTATTCAAGGTCACAGCGCTTTAACGCAACTAAAAATAGAGAAATAAAATTATTTTTAACAAAAAATTAAACCGACTTCAAAAAAAAAACACAAACGACCAAAAGTAAAAAGCGATAAATAACGTAAGTAATTCTATCCTTAATACATAATTATTTAAATATTACAATTACCACTTATTTTTGAAGTCGGTGCCAGCCAAACAAATAAATGTATATTGTCGTGTGGATTTGCCGGCCGCGCGCGTCATACAACAACAGTCTACGTTAGGTACCGAGAGGCTGGTACCGACTTCAAAAATAAGTGATAATTGTAATATTTAAATAATTATGTATTAAAGATAGAATTACTTACGTTATTTATCGCTTTTTACTTTTGGTCGTTTGTGTTTTTTTTTGAAGTCGGTTTAATTTTTTGTTAAAAATAATTATTGAATAGGTAGGTATTCTGAGTACGTCCCTTATAATATAGCTAGCGAAATCTAGTGCCCGATAGCTAAACTACATAAGAAGATGAGACTAGTAGTTCGGCTTCTAGCCGACATACGGAAATAAGAAAGGGGCGTCCCCCCGTACCCCCCTTCTTTTTGCCACGCAATTTTCCTATGAAATTATTGGTTATGGCATCTCCTCTTTGTATTTGCTTCGTGGTATGTATTAATCACGTTTAGACAACTACATATTTGGAAGTGCCTCTTAATGATTTGACTGTCATCTAGCTAAAGGAAGCAAATTAGATCGGGGCTTCGCTAGCCGCGGACTTCCGCCCTCTAGATGGTCGGACGATATATTATATAAGTGCTTGGGTGAGAGAAAATAAGATTGAAGCAAAAGTACCTCATAATTCCCTTCCTCCTCGGGGATGTCGAGCCGCTCCGAGGCGGGGTCGGCGGCGAGGCGCACGTTGCCGGTGACGACTCGCACACCACGAAGTCGCCGGTGCCTCCAGCAGTTGACGAGGAAGCGCAGCGGCGTGTCGCGCGACATGATGGTGGCGCGCTTCAGCGACACGTCCTCCAGCACCACCGGCGTCTCCTCCGGCGTGCGGTTGTGCAGCTTGGCCACCGTGCGCCACACCAGCGCCTGCGCACACCGCCCCAATACATTGTCGACTCGCAACTTACGTGCAATCGAGAAACTGCAAGGGGCTTACTAGCCCCTTAAGCATAATTTAAGAGATGTTACTTATTGTTAACTCTAACTATTGTTACTGTATTACTCCGAAACCGGGCACCAATATCAAAATTGAACAGAGTTAATACTTTGGTATTAGGTATGTTGACGAGTACACTCACCAAATATCCGGTGGCGGGGAACAGGATGCGTCCGTCGATCTCGTGGCCGGCCAGGTAGGCGTCCTCCGGCTTGGACAGGTCCACCTCGATGATGTTCTCGCCGGAGCGCGCGGCGTTGTTGAAGTTGGCGACGGCCCACTCGATGCCGTGGTCCCACAGCACGCTGGAGGCCAGCATGGGCGTGCCGGGCGGCGCGGGCCACGCCACGCGCCCATACAGCGCGCCCAGCGACGGCTGCAGACCCGCCGCGTAGATCTTGCCCAGCGCCGACAGCAGGTGGACGCTGCCGGACAAATTGGACTATGTATTCGTCTTGAATGGTCCTCGTTACTATTGTTTTGTGAGTTTATAGCGACGTATCACCCAATTAATTGTAAGAGGGCCTGCAGCAGCGCGTGCGGCGCCACCTCGATGTATGTACGTATGTATGTATGTATGTATGTATGTATGTACGTATGTATGTAGGTACCTGGAGTCGGGGTGGTCGCGGCGCACGAGGCCCACGTGCACGGCGGGCGCGGGCACGGCGCGCTTGAGCACGGCCTGCAGCAGCGCGTGCGGCGCCACCTCGATGTATGTACGTATGTATGTATGTATGTATGTATGTATGTACGTATGTATGTAGGTACCTGGAGTCGGGGTGGTCGCGGCGCACGAGGCCCACGTGCACGGCGGGCGCGGGCACGGCGCGCTTGAGCACGGCCTGCAGCAGCGCGTGCGGCGCCACCTCGATGTATGTACGTATGTATGTATGTATGTATGTATGTATGTACATATGTATGTAGGTACCTGGAGTCGGGGTGGTCGCGGCGCACGAGGCCCACGTGCACGGCGGGCGCGGGCACGGCGCGCTTGAGCACGGCCTGCAGCAGCGCGTGCGGCGCCACCTCGATGTATGTACGTATGTATGTATGTATGTATGTATGTATGTACGTATGTATGTAGGTACCTGGAGTCGGGGTGGTCGCGGCGCACGAGGCCCACGTGCACGGCGGGCGCGGGCACGGCGCGCTTGAGCACGGCCTGCAGCAGCGCGTGCGGCGCCACCTCGATGTATGTACGTATGTATGTATGTATGTATGTATGTATGTACGTATGTATGTAGGTACCTGGAGTCGGGGTGGTCGCGGCGCACGAGGCCCACGTGCACGGCGGGCGCGGGCACGGCGCGCTTGAGCACGGCCTGCAGCAGCGCGTGCGGCGCCACCTCGATGTATGTACGTATGTATGTATGTATGTATGTATGTATGTACGTATGTATGTAGGTACCTGGAGTCGGGGTGGTCGCGGCGCACGAGGCCCACGTGCACGGCGGGCGCGGGCACGGCGCGCTTGAGCACGGCCTGCAGCAGCGCGTGCGGCGCCACCTCGATGTATGTACGTATGTATGTATGTATGTATGTATGTACGTATGTATGTAGGTACCTGGAGTCGGGGTGGTCGCGGCGCACGAGGCCCACGTGCACGGCGGGCGCGGGCACGGCGCGCTTGAGCACGGCCTGCAGCAGCGCGTGCGGCGCCACCTCGATGTATGTACGTATGTATGTATGTATGTATGTATGTATGTACGTATGTATGTAGGTACCTGGAGTCGGGGTGGTCGCGGCGCACGAGGCCCACGTGCACGGCGGGCGCGGGCACGGCGCGCTTGAGCACGGCCTGCAGCAGCGCGTGCGGCGCCACCTCGATGTATGTACGTATGTATGTATGTATGTATGTATGTATGTACGTATGTATGTAGGTACCTGGAGTCGGGGTGGTCGCGGCGCACGAGGCCCACGTGCACGGCGGGCGCGGGCACGGCGCGCTTGAGCACGGCCTGCAGCAGCGCGTGCGGCGCCACCTCGATGTATGTACGTATGTATGTATGTATGTATGTATGTATGTACGTATGTATGTAGGTACCTGGAGTCGGGGTGGTCGCGGCGCACGAGGCCCACGTGCACGGCGGGCGCGGGCACGGCGCGCTTGAGCACGGCCTGCAGCAGCGCGTGCGGCGCCACCTCGATGTATGTACGTATGTATGTATGTATGTATGTATGTATGTACGTATGTATGTAGGTACCTGGAGTCGGGGTGGTCGCGGCGCACGAGGCCCACGTGCACGGCGGGCGCGGGCACGGCGCGCTTGAGCACGGCCTGCAGCAGCGCGTGCGGCGCCACCTCGATGTATGTACGTATGTATGTATGTATGTATGTATGTATGTACGTATGTATGTAGGTACCTGGAGTCGGGGTGGTCGCGGCGCACGAGGCCCACGTGCACGGCGGGCGCGGGCACGGCGCGCTTGAGCACGGCCTGCAGCAGCGCGTGCGGCGCCACCTCGATGTATGTACGTATGTATGTATGTATGTATGTATGTACGTATGTATGTAGGTACCTGGAGTCGGGGTGGTCGCGGCGCACGAGGCCCACGTGCACGGCGGGCGCGGGCACGGCGCGCTTGAGCACGGCCTGCAGCAGCGCGTGCGGCGCCACCTCGATGTATGTACGTATGTATGTATGTATGTATGTATGTATGTACGTATGTATGTAGGTACCTGGAGTCGGGGTGGTCGCGGCGCACGAGGCCCACGTGCACGGCGGGCGCGGGCACGGCGCGCTTGAGCACGGCCTGCAGCAGCGCGTGCGGCGCCACCTCGATGTATGTACGTATGTATGTATGTATGTATGTATGTATGTACGTATGTATGTAGGTACCTGGAGTCGGGGTGGTCGCGGCGCACGAGGCCCACGTGCACGGCGGGCGCGGGCACGGCGCGCTTGAGCACGGCCTGCAGCAGCGCGTGCGGCGCCACCTCGATGTATGTACGTATGTATGTATGTATGTATGTATGTATGTACGTATGTATGTAGGTACCTGGAGTCGGGGTGGTCGCGGCGCACGAGGCCCACGTGCACGGCGGGCGCGGGCACGGCGCGCTTGAGCACGGCCTGCAGCAGCGCGTGCGGCGCCACCTCGATGTATGTACGTATGTATGTATGTATGTATGTATGTATGTACGTATGTATGTAGGTACCTGGAGTCGGGGTGGTCGCGGCGCACGAGGCCCACGTGCACGGCGGGCGCGGGCACGGCGCGCTTGAGCACGGCCTGCAGCAGCGCGTGCGGCGCCACCTCGATGTATGTACGTATGTATGTATGTATGTATGTATGTATGTACGTATGTATGTAGGTACCTGGAGTCGGGGTGGTCGCGGCGCACGAGGCCCACGTGCACGGCGGGCGCGGGCACGGCGCGCTTGAGCACGGCCTGCAGCAGCGCGTGCGGCGCCACCTCGATGTATGTACGTATGTATGTATGTATGTATGTATGTATGTACGTATGTATGTAGGTACCTGGAGTCGGGGTGGTCGCGGCGCACGAGGCCCACGTGCACGGCGGGCGCGGGCACGGCGCGCTTGAGCACGGCCTGCAGCAGCGCGTGCGGCGCCACCTCGATGTATGTACGTATGTATGTATGTATGTATGTATGTACGTATGTATGTAGGTACCTGGAGTCGGGGTGGTCGCGGCGCACGAGGCCCACGTGCACGGCGGGCGCGGGCACGGCGCGCTTGAGCACG
The DNA here is from genome assembly GCA_031163375.1 of Conogethes punctiferalis. Lineage (NCBI taxonomy): Eukaryota > Metazoa > Arthropoda > Insecta > Lepidoptera > Crambidae > Conogethes > Conogethes punctiferalis. The sequence continues at coordinate 62,941 of JAVAXP010000036.1, read as the reverse complement.
GCCTGCAGCAGCGCGTGCGGCGCCACCTCGATGTATGTACGTATGTATGTATGTATGTATGTATGTACGTATGTATGTAGGTACCTGGAGTCGGGGTGGTCGCGGCGCACGAGGCCCACGTGCACGGCGGGCGCGGGCACGGCGCGCTTGAGCACGGCCTGCAGCAGCGCGTGCGGCGCCACCTCGATGTATGTACGTATGTATGTATGTATGTATGTATGTACGTATGTATGTAGGTACCTGGAGTCGGGGTGGTCGCGGCGCACGAGGCCCACGTGCACGGCGGGCGCGGGCACGGCGCGCTTGAGCACGGCCTGCAGCAGCGCGTGCGGCGCCACCTCGATGTATGTACGTATGTATGTATGTATGTATGTATGTATGTACGTATGTATGTAGGTACCTGGAGTCGGGGTGGTCGCGGCGCACGAGGCCCACGTGCACGGCGGGCGCGGGCACGGCGCGCTTGAGCACGGCCTGCAGCAGCGCGTGCGGCGCCACCTCGATGTATGTACGTATGTATGTATGTATGTATGTATGTACGTATGTATGTAGGTACCTGGAGTCGGGGTGGTCGCGGCGCACGAGGCCCACGTGCACGGCGGGCGCGGGCACGGCGCGCTTGAGCACGGCCTGCAGCAGCGCGTGCGGCGCCACCTCGATGTAATATTCAATTTAATTTTACAATTTGATATCATACATTCGTTTTCAGTTTAAACCGGACCTCTGACATGACATGACGTTCATTCTGTGTCTAGATGTTAATTAACAGTATTTTAGTATTTGTTGGTTTCATTATCTTAACCAAACCATTGCTAGTCATCACCTGCGTCTATTGTCTTCTCGGGCTGTATCGAACAGTTGTCTCTCATTCGTATCATCATTTGTCATCATCGTAGTCATTCGGAAAAAAAAGACCAGTTCGGAAACTGAATCGCATTTGAGAACTACGCTTTGTCACTGTCGTGAAATCGTTGTCGTTCTATTTAGCTTCCAAAGAGAATAGAGGTTAGGAGTGGCTGTCATTGAGAGGAGAAATGAACTCACCACTTCATCAGCGTCAGGGATCTTGCTGTAGTCCAGGCCGACGTTGATGCTGGTGCTGTCGCGGTTCTCGCTGCCTTCCTGAAGGGCTTGCAAGTCCTGAGGATGCAATAGTGTTATTTACTAAAAGAATGGTTAATAGAATACATGACAAGATAGGGTACTAGAAATCGCCCTTGAGGTACACCTTGAGGTGGGGAATTATATTTTTTTTTATATTAGCTCGGCATAATGGCTTCACTTCACCTTGCGTGTTACAGAAGGGAGTGCCTACTTGAAAAGAAAAAGTCAAAAAGCGACCTAAGCATTACGCAATTAGGTTGATCTGACTTCGCGAATCACAGAAGACAGTGCCTTCTGGATCCTTGGGAAGACTTTTTTTTTTTTTTTTTATAGTGGCTCGACATAATGGCTTCCCTACGCCTGATGGAAAGCGAAAGAGAAGCCCAAGTCGCTGTGACAACGGGCAAGTAACTGGTCAGTTACTTGTCAGTTGCCACCGCCATGCCGGCCCAACCCTAACCCCCCACGAGCTCCGGAAACCCTACTCACCGGCAGAAACACGACCCAGAGGTCATTTGACTGCGGTATTCTATAGGGTGGAGGTCCTTCCCCGGACGGGCGGCTCAATTCGAGCGAAGATTCGCTATGCCCTACCTCTCTTATTCGCATAGACGCATTCTAAAAGTGACTTAACTGCTCGTGCTATAAGAAATAACTCGCTTCGCGATTTTTTCATCTCTCTAGACGACGACAATGAGGTTCAATTCACCTTGCGCCTTACAGATGGGAGTACCTTATTTGATATCTCGACACGTTGCAATCAAAATGCGACCTAGCCCCCTACGCCATAAGGTCCAATCCAACCCACCTCGCGCCGCACCGAGGCCGTGCTGGCGAAGTCATGCACCAGGTCCAGCAGCTCGTCGGCGTACTGCACGAACTGGTCGCAGGAGTCGGAGAGCCTTTGACAAGCGACCTAGCCCCCTACACCACAAGGTCCAACCCACCTCGCGCCGCACCGAGGCCGTGCTGGCGAAGTCATGCACCAGGTCCAGCAGCTCGTCGGCGTACTGCACGAACTGGTCGCAGGAGTCGGAGAGCCTTTGACAAGCGACCTAGCCCCCTACACCACAAGGTCCAACCCACCTCGCGCCGCACCGAGGCCGTGCTGGCGAAGTCATGCACCAGGTCCAGCAGCTCGTCGGCGTACTGCACGAACTGGTCGCAGGAGTCGGAGAGCCTTTGACAAGCGACCTAGCCCCCTACACCACAAGGTCCAACCCACCTCGCGCCGCACCGAGGCCGTGCTGGCGAAGTCATGCACCAGGTCCAGCAGCTCGTCGGCGTACTGCACGAACTGGTCGCAGGAGTCGGAGAGCCTTTGACAAGCGACCTAGCCCCCTACACCACAAGGTCCAACCCACCTCGCGCCGCACCGAGGCCGTGCTGGCGAAGTCATGCACCAGGTCCAGCAGCTCGTCGGCGTACTGCACGAACTGGTCGCAGGAGTCGGAGAGCCTTTGACAAGCGACCTAGCCCCCTACACCACAAGGTCCAACCCACCTCGCGCCGCACCGAGGCCGTGCTGGCGAAGTCATGCACCAGGTCCAGCAGCTCGTCGGCGTACTGCACGAACTGGTCGCAGGAGTCGGAGAGCCTTTGACAAGCGACCTAGCCCCCTACACCACAAGGTCCAACCCACCTCGCGCCGCACCGAGGCCGTGCTGGCGAAGTCATGCACCAGGTCCAGCAGCTCGTCGGCGTACTGCACGAACTGGTCGCAGGAGTCGGAGAGCCTTTGACAAGCGACCTAGCCCCCTACACCACAAGGTCCAACCCACCTCGCGCCGCACCGAGGCCGTGCTGGCGAAGTCATGCACCAGGTCCAGCAGCTCGTCGGCGTACTGCACGAACTGGTCGCAGGAGTCGGAGAGCCTTTGACAAGCGACCTAGCCCCCTACACCACAAGGTCCAACCCACCTCGCGCCGCACCGAGGCCGTGCTGGCGAAGTCATGCACCAGGTCCAGCAGCTCGTCGGCGTACTGCACGAACTGGTCGCAGGAGTCGGAGAGCCTTTGACAAGCGACCTAGCCCCCTACACCACAAGGTCCAACCCACCTCGCGCCGCACCGAGGCCGTGCTGGCGAAGTCATGCACCAGGTCCAGCAGCTCGTCGGCGTACTGCACGAACTGGTCGCAGGAGTCGGAGAGCCTTTGACAAGCGACCTAGCCCCCTACACCACAAGGTCCAACCCACCTCGCGCCGCACCGAGGCCGTGCTGGCGAAGTCATGCACCAGGTCCAGCAGCTCGTCGGCGTACTGCACGAACTGGTCGCAGGAGTCGGAGAGCCTTTGACAAGCGACCTAGCCCCCTACACCACAAGGTCCAACCCACCTCGCGCCGCACCGAGGCCGTGCTGGCGAAGTCATGCACCAGGTCCAGCAGCTCGTCGGCGTACTGCACGAACTGGTCGCAGGAGTCGGAGAGCCTTTGACAAGCGACCTAGCCCCCTACACCACAAGGTCCAACCCACCTCGCGCCGCACCGAGGCCGTGCTGGCGAAGTCATGCACCAGGTCCAGCAGCTCGTCGGCGTACTGCACGAACTGGTCGCAGGAGTCGGAGAGCCTTTGACAAGCGACCTAGCCCCCTACACCACAAGGTCCAACCCACCTCGCGCCGCACCGAGGCCGTGCTGGCGAAGTCATGCACCAGGTCCAGCAGCTCGTCGGCGTACTGCACGAACTGGTCGCAGGAGTCGGAGAGCCTTTGACAAGCGACCTAGCCCCCTACACCACAAGGTCCAACCCACCTCGCGCCGCACCGAGGCCGTGCTGGCGAAGTCATGCACCAGGTCCAGCAGCTCGTCGGCGTACTGCACGCACTGGTCGAAGGAGTCGAAGGCGGCCAGCGCGCCCGTACGGTGGTGGCACTTGCGCATCGCCGCCGCGGACAATTCCGCTGGAGTACCCTCTTGTTCCTGATCGGCGGATAGCTCGATCTCCGATTGGCTGATTGGGATCCTGTAAAGGAATAGTTTATTAGTACTAGCAGCTATTTCAGTGGATAGTACAGTAAAACCATATTAATAAGAAGCATCAGCAAACATCGTCTGGGCAAGAGAAAAATTAAAGCCGATTATATACCGACACCGTTCAAATATGGACTTTATTCCGTTACGTTAAGATTTAAAGTCAATAAAAAATTTAACTCATGCTATCTCGCTCATAGCAACTGTCAAAGCGACGTGTACCGTATATGGCGCGCACGCATTAACCAATAACAAACGACAAAAATTCGCGCGTAAGATATGTTGACTTCGTCTTCTAAGTCATTGTGGTGATGGGGTAAATGATACACATCTTGCGAGTATGGTCGCTGTATATTGAGTGTAAACTAAAATCAACTTAATACAATTCAACTTATAATAAAACTACTGACTAAGCAGCTACGCCGAACGTTACATGTGTGACCTGAATTAGGTAGGTATTTTATGTAATAATATGAAAGATGCAATCTATGCACTTCACGCGCATTTGCGGAACATTACGATTGGCTAAAATTTAAAAAAATTTTACGTCTTCGCAGGTACAGGTATAACTTTATTAATGAGGTACAGCTGTACTTAGTGACAAAAAAAACACAAACGACCAAAACTAAAAAGCGATAAATAACGTACCTAAGTAATTCTATCCTTAATACATAACATCAGTCAACATGAATTTTGACTTTGAGAAGAGGGTATGAAATATCGATAGATTTATCGATAAATTAAACAAAATGTATATAAATCATGAAAAAGTTTGCTTTTGTATCAAGGCGAACAGTTTATCCATATTCAATAAAATACATATTTTAAATTTTTGTTTATAGAAAATTGAAACAAATTAACTTATGCAGGTATAATATTTTGACAACTTTTTATATGGTATCAAACTACAAAATAGTAGGAAAAGGTCGCAGGTCGAAAAGTGAACCCTATAACATTTTCTTTCATGTTCATAAGAACTTTGTATGACTAAACTCCAAATGTAGTACTACGCCAAAATAACAGTCACCGACGTGGTCTTTTGGCTCTCGCCGAATTCTTGGTACTGCGAATTAATAGTCCGTTTCTCACCTCGATACCAGCCTAAATTAAATAAAGATAACAATATAAAATATAATATTAATATAAAATAAATAAATATTTATTTGCTAAAAAATTGTTAACCTACCTTCTAAACATCTTTTGCAATTACTGCAAGCAACATGTGGGGCCACCGGTTTGTCTACTCTTTGAGTCTTCTAAAAACAGTTAATTGTTGTTTTGAGTTGTTTTGTTTATCACATCAGTAGATGTTGTGTGACAATTACGCCAGGTAAATTTTTTCCCGGTATTTTTTTTAAAAAGAATCTAACAGTCATGAGACTATTGAATACTTTATATTAATATTATAACTCAAGAAAAACGTTTTGTTATCATAATTACCACAAAAGCAAACTTTTTCAAAAATATGGGTGTTTTTTCTTTATTTTAAAGCATAGTGAATGGAAAAATAACAAAAGGAATTTTAGGACAAAGAAATTTTTTTTTTATGTAGAGTTGTGTAATTATTTAAATATTACAATTATCACTTATTTTTGAAGTCGGTGCCAGCCTCTCGGTACCTAACGTAGACTGTTGTTGTATGACGCCCACGGGCGGCAAATCCACACGACAATATATGTTTATTTGTTTGGCTGGCACCGACTTCAAAAATAAGTGATAATTGTAATATTTAAATAATTATGTATTAAGGATAGAATTACTTAGGTACGTTATTTATCGCTTTTTAGTTTTGGTCGTTTGTGTTTTTTTTTTGAAGTCGGTTTAATTCTTTTTTTAAAAATAATTTTGTTTCTCTATTTTTAGTTGCGTTAATGTGCTGTGACCTTGAATAAAGGTTAATTAATGTCCTTAAGAGTTTTACTTATGAATGAAAAATTTTGCTTTAAGTCAAATGAAGACTTTGCGATCTAGAATCAAGCATATCACTTACCAAATCACCTGCCCTATGAGCCCTGCATAAGTACATAACATACTACTACCTAGTTTAATATAGACCAATGTCAGTACTGTTCCCTAACTCCTAACCGTTAAGGAGTTCTGTAGCTTCATCATCAGCACCAGATGTTGACGCCCGGATGCATATACCTGGGTAAAATATGATTACGTAATAAAAACACCATATGAGCATACAATTTTCGGTTGATGCCCTCAATTTCTCCAGGATCCCATCATCAGATCCTGACTTGGTGATAATGGGACCACCTCGGAAGTGTCTTCTATCGAACTGTCGAAAATTTTTTGAAATCCATCCATAATTGACGGAGATATCGGTGAACAAACATAAAAAAAAAATATTATACATAGAGACGAATTGAGAACCTCCTCCTTTTTTCGAAGTCGGTTAAAAATAAAAAATACGTGTCCAATCTTTACTAATATTATATTTAGGAAAATATGTCTGTCTGTATGTTTGTCTTTCTATCACGGCAAAACGGAGCGACAAATTGACGTGATTTTTTAAATGGAGATAGTTGAAGGGATGGAGAGTAACATAGGCTACTTTTTGAAAATTTCTAACCCCCCCTTCCATAAAATGGGTGACAACGCGGGCGAAGCCGCGGGCACAGCTAGTATATTTTTATAATCTAAAATATGGACTAAATATAATGTTATTGTTTTGATCCTGGAAACATACTTATTGTCATTGGGGGAGGCCTATGTCCAGCAGTGGGAATTTACATGCTGATGATGACACAAACCTGTTAGGATGTCCGGTGGGCAGAACAAACTGGAAGTGAACGACGCCTAATTCTCCGGAGAGCGCCAAGTGCTGCAGACACTGGATCTCGTATGAAGTGTACGCGCGACGGACATACACCTCTAGGGCTGCGTTGCATACCTGGGGACAGAGGATAGTCTAAGCAAATCTTAACTAATATTATAAAGCTGAAGAGTTTGTTTGTTTGTTTGAACGCGCTAATCTCAGGAACTACTGGTCCGAATTGAAAAATTCTTTTTGTGTTGAATAGACAATTTATCGAGGAAGGCTATAGGCTATATAACATCACGCTGCAACTATTAGGAGCGAAGAAATAATGGAAAATGTAAAAAAAAACGGGGAAAAAATAACTATTCCACGCGGACGAAGTCGCGAGCACTGCTAGTACATAATATACAGGGTGTTTCCTATATGGTGTCAAGCCAGCGCGAGTTGATAGCAGGGTGCCATACCTATCGATTTAACCCCCATGTATGTTCTACGATTTTTTGTAGTTTTCGAGAAATTCTCATTGAGTATTGCTGTCAACTAACAGATTGAAAGTATCTTATTATCCGGTGCATGCGCTAGAAGTACATAGTTGTAACACACTTAACATATACGTACATACATAAACCACCAACTAAAGTGCCATTCAAAAATACACTTTAACATATTATGTTAAGAATCGCATGCATTATCCAATTTTGCTGCTGACTAATTAACAAAACATTCAGCATCTTGCTCCCCGTTGTATTATTGCGTTGTATAATACACAAACACACACAAATGCATTCAAATATCGACTTTAACACATCGACAAATGGTACAAATTACACACTCACCGCTGCATTAGTATGGTAGAAGAAGTCGTGCAGTATGTCGAATATGGAGGTCTCAGACAGGATCAGCTTCTGAAGGTTCTCCGGGTGGAAGTCGTGGCCGTACATGTCCACCGCCGACAGGAATATCGACTCCATCTGGTTGTGACGCGCTCGTAGGCAGGCTGGTGGGCGGCTATGAGCACCTGGGGGGAAAAGGCAAGTCATGTTTTAATAACCTCCTGTCCTGAACATGATCGCCGGCAGACTAGACTGCCCGTATATAAGCCGCTCGTGTACCATTTCGGGGCGAGTGGTACAGCAATGGCCACTTTAAATTAATTATGTAATAAATGTGTCCTTACTAACATAGTCACTAAGTATGTTTTACTAACCAAAATGAGTCAATGTAACTTGTAATGAATAAATGAATATGAATAACAATAATAATACTCTTTTTTCACTCATTCTCTTTTTTTTCCATTTTACTGCAAGTTTTCGGACGCTGATACATATTGCATTACCATAAAATACACATTACTTTAAAAACATGTCTTGATAATGGGGATGTGTACTGTCGAGTCAATAGGGATGATTCCAGTGGCAAAATAATTACATTATATTTAGTCCGTATTTTAGATTATAAAAATATATTGGATACGTATTTTTCCTTTTTTCATTCAAACAAAAAAAAAACAAATATACAAGGCATTAAAGAAAATCATTCTGTCGGCAGACCTAGACGCTCTTTTTAAATGTCTCAGACGCAGACTTTAACGCACAAAAAGTGTGCCGTCTGCGCTGCACCAAAAGGTCACAAGAAACCGCACTGGCGCTTAATGAAACAACAGAATTTGGATTTTTACATACGTTCGGACTCAATAGACTGAAGTTCTTATAAGGGACTACAGACCGACGAGAAGTTCAGCGGGGCCATTCACAAATGTATTATTGTTCACTCACCAGCAGATTCTTCTTCGCCACTTGGTTGTGCGAGAAGATCATGTTGGCGACTACTTGCATGTCGTCCTTGTAGCGGTCGCGGAGTGCCACCACGCACTTGTCGTACGAACCTGTTAACAATTGACGAATAGATAAAAAAATATTTCAATAACTACACCATACAAAACCCACGCACCTGTAAGCTGTGGTGGTACCACTTGGTGACGTCTCCAATGTTTCAAGTACTAAGGCTAATACTACTCAAGGTTATCTGGCGCAATAGGCGATTACGGCAAAAAGTTGTAAATAGTCCGTCTTTTAGCTTATTCAAAAATAAAAGACACGTACATTTCATACAAATAAACAATAGCAAATATACAAGGCATCAAAAGTTAGGAGTGGGAGTCTTTGACGTCACTCGCTCCCGTAAAAATGCCTCACCGAGTGACGTCACGCGTAATTTTTTAGTCTAATTTCCAAATAAAAAAATACGTGTCTTTTATTTTTGAATAAGCTAGAAGACGGACTAATTACAATTTTTAGCCATAATAGCCTATTGATATAACACCTTGCTCCTGCCTGGTTGGTACCATCGTACACTCGGCGAAACACCCGTGATGTGACTTTGGCCGCCTTTCGCGGTCAGTCGGTGTATAGACAAATGTCTTCTCGCTCCAAGCCACCCCCACCTGCCCGTGGTGCATCCTGCTGAATAACAGACGCGGCTCTGGCAACCGAGCTCCCTCCTCAAGCTCTGCATGAACTTCTCGACCACCTCGCGCTGACGAGGGGTGTTGTACGGCTCCGGGAGGCAGTAGCCTGGTCACAAAGGTGGCTCATGTTCAAAAATCATCCAAATATGAAACGGTCTACTTGGTCTATTCACAAATAGTCAATAAAATAGTAGTCTACGTGGTCTTCTACAACTTAGTAAAAGTAGAATGCTTAGCAGCATTTTAAGTAAAAAAAAACCGGCCAAGTGCGAGTCGGACTCTCGCACGTAGGGTTCCGTACCACTATACAGCTAAATAAATGTTTTTCTTTACGTTTTATTACATTGGAGTTAATTAAATGAAAAAATTAGGTAATTTGATTTATGACGTTTAAAAAAAAACTACTGGCTAGATTTCATTCAAACTAAATTTCGTTAGTAGTTTGCATAGTTATACACATGATATATTTTTTTCAGTTTTATCATGCCCATATTTTAGAAGTTACGGGGGGGGGACACACATTTTACCACTTTGGAAGAGTCTCTCGCGCAAACTATTCAGTTTAGAAAAAAATGATGTTAGTATCCTCAACATCATTTTTAAATACCTATCCATAGATACCCCACACGTATAGGTTCGATGAAAAAAAATTTTTTCAGTTTAAATAGATAAATAAAATAAATAAATAGCCCAAGACATGCCACGCTGGGCCACACAGCGCCACCTAGCCCCAAACTAAGCCGAAGCTTGTACTATGGGTACTAGACAACTGATAAACTTACTTAGATACATTTTTTTTTGTAAATAAATACATATTATAAATAGAAAACACCCAGACCAATACAAACAGACATGTTCATGAACACAAATGTTTGTACTGTGCGGGAATCGAACCCACGACCTTGGCTCAGAAGGCAGAGGTCACTACCAAATGAGCCACCGAGCCTGTCAAGTTTCAGTTCTATGTATGGGGAACCCCAAAAATTTTGGATTTTTTTCTGATTTTATTTTAAAATCTTAATGCGGTTCACAGAATACATCTACGTACCAAATTTCAATAATGTAGCTCTTATAGTTTCGGAATAAACTGGCTGTGACATACGGACGGACAGACAGACAGACAGACATGACGAATCTATAAGGGTCCCGTTTTTGCCATTTTATTTTATTTTATTTTATTTATTTATACACATGACAGATTACAATCAAAAGAATTACTTACATATAAAATATACAATTATAATCTGGACTGTAATCCAAATATATGTGTAACAAATATACTTATGTGTCGAAGTTACTAAAACAGTATATAAAAAAAAAACACATACTTAATAAAATGGGAAACAATTGGGGTAAGCGATCAGATTCAGCCGACATGCTGATCTGACTCAACACTCCGGCCATTTTGGCTACGGAACCCTAAAAAGGAAACATTATCTACAAAAGCACATATGCAAATTTGATCTTAGTCTTATCATGGCGGCACAAAGCTGAGGCTGGAGCCTAGTTGGCTTCACATCACAAACCCTATATCTGTTATTCCACTTCTGTGCTTCTTCTTCGTTTCTGTGTTATTATCGCTTAACTGTATTGTGTTGTGTTGCCAATAAACATTTTTTCTTTCTTTCTTTATCATGGTCTTTTCCTACCAATCCTACTGATATCATAAACGCGAAAATTTCTTTGGATGGATGAATGGATGTGTCCCTTCAATACTTGTCGTTCACGCGCAAAGTACTAAAGGGATTTTAAATGAAACTTTAAAGTTCATAATCACATATCACATGAACACAGGCTATTATAAACATATTTATTATTCATAAAGACATTTCACAATGACCGGTCAATTGCATTTAGAGTCCTGATCAACATGAGTTGTCTTAAAGGTCTGCTAGGTCTTCGCACTCACCAGCCAAAGTGTTCTCCAGAATGTATCTGAACTTGTTGTGTGCGTGGTTGAGTTTCTCGGACAACTGCGCGTTCTCTTCCAGCGGGAATTGTCCCTTGTACGGCTGAGCCGTGGTCACCAGAGACGGGTCGTCCAGTTCTGTAATAAAAATGGTTATGTAAATACAATCGAATCATCTTCCATTGTGTTTCTCTTTGAACACTCACCGCACATAAATCTGCTCTCTGCATGACCTAAAGGTTAACTGGTAGAGAATGCTCCTAGCATTAAGTTCGCCTTTTGTACCATTTTGTGCAATAAAGTTTAAATAAATAAATAAAATCGAAATATGACATTATAAAGACAATATGGGGGTGTAAGGGAACGGCCTATCATCTTTCCGCTCCAAGCCAACCTCACATGCCCGTGGTGCATACTGCCGAATAACAAACGAGGCGCTGGCAACCGACTGGTGGCGGTATAACTATCTCAATTGAAGGCTTAGCTAAATACTACAGCAGCAGCGTCACCGGAGCGAGAAGCTACGCCCTGCGTGGCGATTATGGGTATATCCTCCAGATGTTTGCCCTAAGTGGTGCACAACTGGAGAGACCTATGTCCAGCAGAGGACTGCAATAGGCTGATGATAATGAGTTGCCACCGCAATGCCGCCCCATAAGATAGTTCTGGTTATGCAATTAACGGGTGTTTAGCCGAGTGAACAGTGTTTAGTCACGAACCCAGTCGGGTAAATCCTACCAACAGCTGAGACAATAATAGGGATGTTTCCAGGGTCAAATAATTACATTATATTTAGTCCGTATTTTTAACCGACTTCGAAAAAAGGAGGAGGTTCTCAATTCGTCTCTATGTATAATTTTTTTTTTTATGTATGTTCAGCGATATTTCCGTCAATTATGGATGGATTTCAAAAATTTTTCGACAGTTCGACAGAAGACACTTCCGAGGTGGTCCCATTATCACCAAGTAAGGATCTGATGATGGGATCCTGGAGAAATTGAGGGCAACAACCGAAAATTGTATGCTCATATGGTGTTTTTGTTACGTAATCATATTTTACTCAGGTTTTTTTTTTTTTTTATAGTGGCTCGACATAATGGCTTCCCTACACCTGATGGAAAGCGAAAGAGAAGCCCAAGTCGCTGTGACAACGGGCAAGTAACTGGTCAGTTACCTGTCAGTTGCCACCGCCATGCCGGCCCAACCCTAACCCCCCACGAGCTCCGGAAACCCTACTCACCGGCAGAAACACGACCCAGAGGTCATTTGACTGCGGTATTCTATAGGGTGGAGGTCCTTCCCCGGACGGGCGGCTCAATTCGAGCGAAGATTCGCTATGCCCTACCTCTCTTAAAGGTATATGCTTCCGGGCGACAACATCTGGTGCTGATGATGAAGCCACAGAACTCCTTAACGGTTAGGAGTTAGGGGACAGTACTGACATTGGTCGATATTAAACTAGGTAGTAGTATGTACTGATGCAGGGCTAATAGGGCAGGTGATTTGGTAAGTGATATGCTTGATTCTAGATCGCAAAGTCTTCACTTGACTTAAAGCAAAATTTTTCATTCCTAAGTAAAACTCTTAAGGACATTAATTAGCTTTTATTCAAGGTCACAGCACATTAACGCAACTAAAAACAGAGAAATAAAATTATTTTTTAAAAAAAAATTAAACCGACTTCAAAAAAAACGCAAACGACCAAAACTAAAAAGCGATAAATAACGTAAGTAATTCTATCCTTAATACATAATCATTTAAATATTACAATTATCACTTATTTTTGAAGTCGGTGCCAGCCAAACATATCTAGGTATATTGTCGTGTGGATATGCCGGCCGCGCGCGTCATACAACAACAGTCTACGTTAGGTACGCAGAGGTTGGCACCGACTTCAAAAATAAGTGATAATTGTAATATCGTACTCTTGGTAATATAACGCCACATCTGCAAAATGTCAACTTTACAGGAGAGAGGTTTAAAGTTTGCGGCAGTGTATTTTTGAGCATAACTTTGTAGCGTTTTATGGAAACTTCATACAATTTCGCATGTATATGGAAGTGAATGAAACTAATTAAATGTGGTGTATTGCTTCTTATTTAATACATTATTTTTTAAAATAGTATGTCGGATGTGCACATGCGGCATTGTTTTACCAAGACCTAGCTAACGTATGTGCACATGTATCATTATTTTACGAAGTACCCCATGGTACATGTAACTATATGTCATTTTTCTACAGAAAAAAAGTCAACAGTATTAGGTCGTATGTCCATTAATCAGGAAATTTCTTAGTTAATCTACACATCTCTGGTCTAATAACTTTCAAGATTAACATTATAACTTAATCCTGCCTAACAAAGCACGTCTGGGTTTACAATAACCTACGTTAATCTAAAAAAAAAAGACGAAGGACTTGTAAGTTTGTATGTCTGGAACTTTATGGATAGTAGGTAATTGTAAATTTAAAAAATACAATATCTGAGAATTTAACATTTTCTGTATTATAATCTTCCTAATTTATATACCTGCATGTGTAAAAACTAACAAATACAATTTTTTATCTTGCTCATACATTGAAATCTTCATTAAGTACAACATAATGCTATCACAGATGCAGATAGCAGCCCTTGAAGCACAGCACTTTTGAACTAAATCACAATTTCATTATGTACTCTCTTTTCAATATAAAATTACATCCCAGCTTTGAAAACTCACCATCGACGTCAATTCTTAACATTCTTCAAGACGAAGTTAATGTACCCAAGCATACTCTAAGCATTTCAGTTGTGGAGATTTTTGTAATGGCTAACTTTGTGCTAAACATAATCAGCATATGAGTTTTAAAAAACAACATCTCTGTCTCAAAAACGTATTGCCTCTAATAAAATATAAAACGAAACTACGTTAGTAAAACATTACGAGGATATTTGCTCAGGCCCATCAACATTTAATTCCGCTACCAGATACATCTTCAGCAGCTACATTTTTTTACGCCAATTCCTTCAAAAGGCAACGAAAATAACACTCCTATGTTTCCCTCTGGTGGTAAAAATGATCAAGACGTGGTCTGTTCATGCTGTTGTGAATGATAGCGACCAACCCGACTATGAAAATAGCACTACCGACGGTACAAACGAAACAAGCCTGAGAGGAGAAATAGGGCAGTGAAAGGCATTGGAGTAACAAATGTAGCTGCTATATCTGGCGGAATTATGATGATGATGATCTCCACGACGTGTCTGTCGACGGCGAACCTTGTAATTCATTTGGAATTCAATTGAAAATCGTAAAACGACCAACGCGACGTCGATCTTCTCTTACATGAAATAATGTCCACGAACATTCACCCATAACTGTACCCGGCCTTCATGCCGGGTACCCGTGGGTCGTCATCGATGTTGCCGGTAGGCGGCGCCGCGGCGGCGCGACTCCTTATTATCGTAATAACTCTCCCGCGCCAATCCTCCGCAGCGGCCGGGGGCCGAAACTCTCCACGCCAATAAACACTCATTGGCAGTCGTAAATAACTTTTAGTAACTTATCTACACTAATATTATAATCTACACTAATATTATAAAGAGGAAAACTTTGTTTGTTTGGTTGTAATGAATAGGCTCAAAAACTACTGGACCGTTTTTAAAAATTCTTTCACCATTCGAAAGCTACATTATCCACGAGTAACATAGGCACAATTTTATTTTGGAAAAAAAAACTTTACGCGGACGAAGTCGCGGGCGGAAAGCTAGTAGTTCATAAACTTACTACACCGGCTAAAAGATTTAGCCGGTATTTATTACTTTTGATAAATTAAATTATGAAATGTTGTTTACATACTACTTTCAATGTTTTTGTGTCCGCAATTTTATTTGGAATCTCTGTTTGCGCCATCATAATCACGACTCGTAATGCATTCACGAGCTCTTAACGCGATGTCGTCTAATATAGGTGTTTATTTATATAATTAGTTAATTTTAATAATGTTTTAACATGACCCTTTGTTACGGTTACTTTCATAACATTATAAGTACTGTATTGACAACAGCTGTGACGCGCGCGTATGAGTGGCCCGCACTCGTACGCGACTTGTAACTTATTTAGCGACTTTTAAGCGATAATGTTTTCTAATAGAATTTAGAGATCGCCTGATTAGGTTTGTTAACAACTCCACCCTATAGACTACTGCAGCCAAATGACCTCCGGGTCGTGTTTTTGCCGGTGAGTAGGGTTTCCGGAGCTCGTGGGGGGTTAGGGTTGGGGCGGCATGGCAGTGGCAACTGACCAGTTACTTTTATTTATTTATTTTATTTTGGCACGGTAACAAAATACAAATCAAAACACTCCTTAACTTACATTACACATTACAGAAGACTAAATTTGCATTTCTATAACAACCGAGCACAGCATTCGATTAATGTATTTTAAAATAACTTAAAAAAATTGTCTAGTGTTACCTATCTACTTAGTGGAAAAAAGCAAATTAAAATCCTGCGAACATTTCACACTATTTAAAAAAGATCTGTGGCTTTGGTGAAACATATCAAGGTCCTTACACAAAATGTTAAATGTCCTACAAAATCTAATCAGTGGACTATTGTGGGATACATTATTTCTACTTGCCAGTTGTCACAGCGATTTGGGCTTCTCTTTCGCTTTCCATCTGGCGTAGGGAAGCCATTATGTCGAGACTATAGATACTAGACTAGACGATACTACAAAAAAAAAACAACGTCACGCCACAGACTCTAGTGTCAAAGTGTTGAATGTGATAGCTTTAGTTGACAGACCTGTAGGGCATGATGTATGTGTGTTACATACCTTCTCCATCTCGATGAAGACGTCCGGTTTGGCGACGGCGGCGGGCGCCTCCTCAATGATCTTCTGGTGGCGACGCTGGATGGAGCAGTCGCGCCCGAAAAGGGATATCGCGTTGCCTGAAAAATATAAATGTGAGGGTAGTGCAAGATCTACAAGTCCGTCTGCCCAGACGAACAAGCGGCGTTCCAGTTCGCTTGTGAGCACAGCTGTTTCGTCTGTGTTGCAACATCATAAAATGTTATAATAGGCTTTAAGACTTAAATTTTTTTGTCTTGTTATCTATTAGAATGCTTCATTAAAGAAGTATTGGTGAAAGAATTAGTTTGCTAGCATTGTCTCCGAATTATCGCAATTTCAAAAGCACGAGTAATAAATGGGCGAGCCCGAAAACGGTTCATACAACAGGCGACGTCCGTGTGACGTCACAAGCTTAGTAAAACAAGGCGTAAACGCCTTAATTTGTATGGTAGCTATGTTAAATATTGCGTTTGTGTAATTGGTTTCATAACAAAAGATGATACAAATAATGCGACTTAAAGCATGGTATAATGGTTTTGAGTTAATTTTACGTTTTAAAAATGGACTTTCCCAATCAACTTTGCAGGCTTATTGCCGTCTGATTTTCAAATCAGTCTTTGATGGAACCAGGAACTTAACTAAACTTTGTTGCAGAATCAGTTGAGAGTCAGTCTTTTTTAGAGATTGGCCTTCAGCGGAGGGTAAGATACAGTGACATTAGTTGTCTTCACTCACCGTACTGGTCAGCCAAGAGTTGCACCTCCAAGTGGCGAGCGGACTTCGCCAGCTTCATCACGAATATCGGAGAATTCGGAGATCCGGGCACTTCAGCTTGCACCTACAAGATAGTTCATTATTAGAGATGTTGATAATATTCGTATTAACTTCCGAAATATATACAAAAGAATTATACTGAGTTATTTTTTGCATAAGAATGCACGAAATTTGGATATTTTAATATGCACGAAAAAATGTATGGAAATAAAGTAATCATTATGAAATGTTTGCACTATAAATAACCTAAAGCAGAGGACGCTAATAGGAAACAAATTTCCGAAAATTCATGATGCCATAAGCCGCCTAATCCATACAAAATATATGAAGCTATTAGGGGTCAAGTAACGGTTTTTCACAGTCAAACATCGTTCGTAACTTAACTTTTGTGATTGGAAATTAAAAAAAAAGACTCTAATAATGTGTAAATTATAACTAAATGTAGTGTGAAATATTTATTACTCATTCTATCGTACGTATTCACAAACATTACTATGCGTCGCACGGATGCACAAGTACCCAAAATCTTATAGCAATTTGGGCACTGTGCGCCCGCGCGTCGCATAAAAAAGACTCTAATAATGTGTAAATTATAACTAAATGTAGTGTGAAATATTTATTACTCATTCTATCGTACGTATTCACAAACATTACTATGCGTCGCACGGATGCACAAGTACCCAAAATCTTATAGCAATTTGGGCACTGTGCGCCCGCGCGTCGCATAAAAAAGACTCTAATAATGTGTAAATTATAACTAAATGTAGTGTGAAATATTTATTACTCATTCTATCGTACGTATTCACAAACAATTCTATGCGTCGCACGGACGCACAAGTACCCAAAATCCTATAGGAATTTGGGCACTGTGCGCCCGCGCGTCGCATAGTAACGTCTGTGAATACGGCCGTATGTCAGCCTTTGGTTACAACAATTATTTCGTATTTGTCAATATCTCCTCACCTGTCGGAACATGCTGTTAAAATCGTCAGGGTTTTCCACCTTCCTGATACCCTTGCCACCGCCACCTTCGGAAGCCTTGATCATCACGGGGAAACCTGAAACCAAGATTATGCATCTAAATCCATGATCATCTTCAGGTGTAGCTGTTTTTAGTGAAAATGATAGAATAATTATAGTGGACACTGTTCGGATCGCTAGCATTGAAGGGCTGTCTTAAAAATTGTTTTGTGTTTAGGCGAAGAACCTTAAAAGTTACTTACCTATAGTTATAGTAAAACTCCTTTTTACTACCTTTACTAGTTTTTTTTAAAATGTCCTGGTCTCGGCCCACCCTTCCTAATCATCATCAGCGTATCGCAGTCCACTGCTGGACATAAACCTCTCCAGTTGTTGGCCATTTTGGGCAAACATCTGGAGGCTTTACCGAACTGCCGCGCTGGGCAGGCGGGTTGACAATCGCAGGGCGTAGCTCCTCGCTCCGGTGCCGCTGCTGCCCGTCATCGGCCTGTGGTGTTTAGCTACGCATTCCATCGTGATAGTTATACCTCCACCAGTTGGTTGCCTGAGCCTAATTGACGGGAATATCGGTGAACATACATAAAAAAAACACAGTACAAACATTTGTGTTCATGAACATGTCTGTTTGTATTGGTCTGGGTGTTTTCTATGTATAATATGTATTTTTTTACAAAAAAATCTATCTAAGTAAGTTTATCAGTTGTCTAGTACCCATAGTACAAGCTTCGGCTTAGTTTGGGGCTAGGTGGCGTTGTGTGGCCCAGCGTGGCATGTCTTGGGTTATTTAAAAACTATACAGTAGGTGGTGAACCTCCTCCTTTTTCGAAGTCGGTTAAATAGTCCACTCACCGCTCCCGCTCCAAGGCAGCGTGGGTGAATTTGGATTCTGATTCTCCTCTGACCGCTATGGCTGAGGGGCGAGGCATTTTGCCATGATGCCAACCTGTAGTAGGCTAAGCTTATGAAGTATCAGGTCTGATAGCGACTCACCGCTCCAGCCAGCCAGTCGCCCAGCGCCCACATGGCCTTCTCGGGCGGCCCGATGAACGCCACGCCCGCGCGGTGCAGCAGCTCCGGCAGCTTGGGGTTCTCCGACGCGTGGCCCAGCCCGCCCACACCGCCTGCCCAACACAACAGATACGGTAAACCGTAGGTATAGCTATTGCCCACTTAGGCCGGTCACATACATTCGGAATTCCGATACGGAATTCCGAATACGGATGATGACAAGGTATGAAAATGAAGAAAATAATTAGTCCGTCTCTTAGATAATAAAAAAATATAAGACCCGTATTTTTTGTTTTGTCGAAATAACAAGAAAATACTTAGATATAGCGCATTAAAGTTACGGAGTGGGGGCTAACTACGTCACGTTAGAGTATATTTTGTACTCTAACGTGACGTCATGTGACATTTAAAATCAATGTATCTTCGTAAGTTTTTGAACAAGAGGCAAAATAAAAAATACGTATCCAATATTTTTCATTAATCTATCTGATGGACATTAAATTATTTTTTAGTCATCATCCCTATTGAAATACACGTTTGCAACAAAAATGCTCTACTTACATACAAAGCGCTCCAGCGTTTTATATGTAAGTAGAGCATTTTTGCTGCGAACGTGTATTTCAATTCGGAATTCCGAAACGGAATTCCGAATGTATGTGATCGGCCTTAAGGATTTCAATCGCATTGACAACGAAAATAGGCTATTATGGCTAAAAATTGTAATTAGTCCGTCTTTTAGCTTATTCAAAAATAAAAGACACGTATTTTTCCTTATTTCATTCAAATAAACAATAGCAAAGATACAAGGCATCAAAAGTTAGGAGTGGGAGTCTTTGACGTCACTCGCTCCCGTAAAACTGCCTCACCGAGTGACGTCACGCGTAATTTCAACGGGCTATAACTTTGTAATTTTTAGTATAATTTACAAATACAAAAATACGTGTCTTTTATTTTTGAATAAGCTAAAAGACGGACTAATTACAATTTTTAGCCATAATAGCCTATTAGCAAAAGTATTTTAAATATCAACCAATTATCAATTGTTTCTTATAATCTAATTAATTCTTCTAAAGAATATTAACAATTTTTAGTTAAAACATGCATAACTTACAAAATCATGAAATAAATTTAAAAACCTCTGAAAAATACAGTGATTGCCCACCCTTAAAATAACGATCAGAATTCAAACTTATCTATTTTCATTAAAAAACTTAGAAAAAACTTATGACTTCATCTTGAAAACACTAATAGTTGATTATGCACGTTACCAGGGTGCTTACTCTCGACGCTCGATAACATTGGGATTGGAGATTGGAATTGAAATATTGTCCTTTTGGCACTCTTGAATGCCACACTAGCGCACGATTGGAATCAAATCTGGTGGAATTTTATGGAACTAAATGAGATCGAGCAATGCACTTTTTCGGCACCCTTGACGGGATTTTGACATTGACGTATCGAGTTTAGATTCGTGTTTATGATCGAACAAATACAGTCGCACAAATCTTACTTTTTCGGGATCGAATTTGGTGTTTGTGTTTGATTTTACTAGTCTTGAATATAAATAATGGCACGTATCGCTCTTATTTGTAATACTTTGAGTAATGCGCATTCATTTGATGTACGACAAAGGCGGAATTTAAGAAGAATGGAGCGATATGCCGATAACGCGTTTGCTATGGGTGACGATGAATTTCGACAAAATTACAGAGTTTTAAAGAACTTTTCAACCTAATTCATAATGAATCATCCTGACAAAGCTGCTAAAATTATTAAAGCTTACTGTGTCTTACATTACATTTGTAACCAGCCACAACTAAGTCAGGGTGATTTTGATAAAATTGTGCCACCCATAGGACAAATCCAAGATCTATTAGATAACCGAGGTGTTACTGATGAGCTTCGGCGAGGCACTGAAGCAGAATTAGTACAGGAATTGTGGGCGGCAAGATATAGGCAGTGAATATATTAATAAATATTTAAACTTTTATGTCACTTATTTCTTTCCTTTCTTAATACACAATAGACCCTATAAAAATGCCTATTTTTAATATTAGTAACTTCAGCCAAAACATAAGCTCTAATATTATGATAGGTAGCCTTCATGGACGACGATAGCCTTATACCTATCATATAAAGGATAGGTATTTATGATCATACATAAATTAAAACAATTATTGACTTGATATTACTTGTATATTAAGATTACTCTTTCTAAACACACACAGCTTAATTTACACATTACATGTAAGACAATTAAAATATAACATTTAAACTTACAAAGTAAATATATTCCGTACATAATTCAACATTATTATTCTGCAATTTTATTTAGGGCATTTGCTATGTTATTTAATGCATTTCCTATTCTTTCACTGCCGGTGCGCAAGAGACCCTTGGCTATTCCCGGGCTTTGCGACAAGAAATCCGTCAGGATATCTAACTGTTGGTAGAACGGTCTGCTGCTCATTATATTCTGTTGAAATTACACATTATTTGTATAAAAGAAATAAACAACGCAATATTTCTATCAAATACAATAAATAGAACTTTAATACCTGTGTTGAATTATTTGTGTCTTGACTTAAATTATAATAATAATTTGTAACTGTAGGTGCATCGGTTGCAAATGGTACGTAATATTATAGTATCAAATGAATGAATAATTTATTTTTTATTTTTATTAATTTGATTGAGATAATGACGTAATGTAATGTAGGAATTTAATTATTATGTGTAATATTGTAATTGTAATTCATGAATTTTTATTTATTTTTTATTTGTAATTGGAAAATTGTAATTGTAATGAATGAATATGGGACTATGTTCTGAAATAAAATTTATTTTATTTATTTATTATTTATTAAAATATTCCAAATACGGTGCACAAGAAGAGTTCCGTCTACGGAGTGACTAATAAGGGCTTAATACTTGCATTGTATCAACAAAAACTAGCCACATAGAATACTTTAGCTTTTTGTAGCGAAGTGTTCATAAATTTCAAAAAGTTATTTGTCTATTTGGAACTGACAAGAGTGACAAGTCGACGCGTTGTTTTTTTAAATCCAATATGGCGGGCAAGGCAATGACATATTCATCAGTCTTCCTTCATTATTTTCCGTAAATTACGCTTTTAATCGACATACATTAATTGTAAATGCTGAAAATAGTTACCTTTGTAATAAAAAACAAATTAAGTAATATTTAATCATAAATTAACGTATATTCAAATATTCCTGTATTTGGTAGTTTACATTTTGTTACATTATGACCACCCCAAGTCATAGTTCATTCATTCTCTGTATATTATCTGTACTCGATCCTGCAGACGATTGCGATCCCAATCCTATTTGGTTCAAGAGTACCAATATTTTTAAGATTGGAATTGAAACTGCACTAGATTGGGATAGGATTGAGATTGGGATTGGTTTCAAGAGTAGGCCTACTGCACTTGCGTCCGTATCGCGATGTCGACGATCAGCTCGACGTTGGGGTAAAGTTGCTTAGACCGCCCCCTTTGTACCCCCACGTTCAGTTCGTCATAGGTTACCTGCATTTGCGTCCGTATCGCGATGTCGACGATAAGCTCGACGTTGGGGTAAAGTTGCTTAGACCGCCCCCTCTCTACCCTCACGTTCTGTTCGTCATACGTAACCTGCATTTGCGTCCGTATCGCGATGTCGACGATCAGCTCGACGTTGGGGTAAAGTTGCTTAGACCGCCCCCTTTGTACCCCCACGTTCAGTTCGTCATAGGTTACCTGCATTTGCGTCCGTATCGCGATGTCGACGATCAGCTCGACGTTGGCGTAGTTGTTGTTGTTGGAGCCGCCGGGCACGGGCACGTAGTGGTCCGCCATTTTGATGTACTCCGCGTTCGCCTTCAGGTCCTCCGGCGTCACCTGAGAGGGCGCGAGAATCGTAAATAACTGTGCCTACTATAATAATAACAGCAAAAAAAACCGGCCAAGTGCGAGTCGGACTCGCGCACGTACCACTGATTGAATAAAAAAGATTAGGTAATTTGATTTATGACGTTTAAAAAACTACTGTCTTGATTTAATCAAACCAATTTTCGTTAGTAGTTTGCATAGTAATACACATCATATATTTTTTTCAGTTTTATCATGCCCATATTTTAGAAGTTAGAAAGAAAGAAAGAAAGAAATTTGGCTACGGAACGCTAAAAACCGATTTCAATATGGTGACCAAGGCCGTTTCTACCAAGAGGTGCAAGGGGTGCGCTGTCGAGCGCTGAATTTTTGGATATTTAATTTTTTCATATTCACTGCTTAATCGTAACGTAAATAGCTACTTACGAATAACGTGTTCGCGCTAAAAAGCACGTTTTTAAAAGTCAGTAATAATAATTGTCATTTTCTACGCTAGAGAACTCGAATAAAGGCTCGCTATTTGCTGCTTATCATAAAATGCTATTAAGCGAAGCGGTTTTTTTTTCTATGACAACGATGATAGTCTCGGCGCCCTTGTCATCATCACCTTGGGGGATTGGGAGGCTCTCAGCCTGGAGAGGCCTATGTCCAGCAGTGGTCTGCAATAGGCTGATGATGACAAATAAAACCTATTGCTGTCACCGGCTCGCCTGCCAAGCTTGGTGACAAACCAAATCCCCAAATGACAATCGTCATTGAGGAAAGCTTATGTCCAGGAGTGAACGATTGCAGGCTGCTGATGATATGATATTGTTTAAAGTCAGATAAAGTCACCAATATGGTGATAATAAATAAAAAAGTATTTCATACCTATAGTGCAGTCAATGAAGCGAAAAATACGGCCTAACCTCCGAATTTTTTTACTGTGATCCGATTTGCATGAAATTTTGGAATTAGGCTTATCTTACCCTTAATTTCAAAAGTGAAAATGATCTGAACTCCGCCAATTATTTTTAAGGGGTATAAATGACCCCTTAATGGAAAAATTGAGTTTAAGCCATTTTATCGCTAGAAACCAGTCTAATAGTAAGTGGTTAAATTGTAAAGTGTTTTTTAATACAATTACATTATATTAAAATCATTTTCAACCCCTTGAAAATCTTACAACCCAAGCAAACAACCCCTAAATTGAAAAAAATCACAAAAAATACTTTGGTATGACATAAAAAGATGTAAATATAGAGTAAGTAATATTTTCATCATCATCAGCCCGTATCAGTCCACTGCTGGACATAGGCCTCTCCGAATGTTCACTGCTTAGGTCGATTCTGTGCCTCTCGCATCCAGCACTTGCCAGCCGCCCTGCGCAAATCGTCACTCCTCCTGGCCTTACGGTTCATGTCCACGTTTCGGCTCCGTATGTCATAACTGGTAGAAGGCACTGATGGAAGACTTTCATCTTTAGGCACTGTGGGATCGATGATGTGAAGACTCGACGTAGTTTCCTAAACGCTGCCCAGCCTAGCTGAATTATCCTATTCACCTCGTCCTCAAAGTTGTTTCCACCTAACTGCAATGTCTGCCCTACATATTTTTGAACAACTTCGAGGATGGCGCCGTGTACTACAATCGAGTCCGGTAGAACATGTTCATCTTCTTCTATACTTATAATAAATCTGTAGAGAGGTCAATTCTGTACATAAAATATTTTTTCAAAATAACTATCAGGGGGTGATAAGTGATCGATACTGATACCAAAAATGCAATCAGTAAAATTTTTGTCTGTCTGTCTGTCTGTCTGTCTGTCTGTCTGTCTGTCTGTATGTTCGTTATAGAAAAAAAAACTACTGAACAGATTTTGACGAAACTTGGTACAATTATTCTTCATACTCCTGGGCAGGTTATAGGATACTTTTCATCACGCTACAATCAATAGGAGCGGAGTAGTGACGGGAAGTGTTGGGAAAACGCAAGAAATTTAAACCTGTATGTTTGAACGCGCATTACGCGAAAACTACTGCATAGAATTGAATGCGGTTTTCACCAATGTATTGCTAGAGGTCTAACTTAAAACTTAGGCACAAGGTATAGATGGGTATTATATGGAAGTCCGTTATTTTTGAAACCCGATATCCACGCGAGCGACGCCGCTGGCACAGCTAGTTGAACATAACCTTGGTTTTGTCCAAGTTCATCCATAGGCCGATACGCATAGAGGAGTCAGCCAGTTCATTCAGCATTTGTGTTTTTAGGTCCTGCAGCGATTCTGCCATTATAACGATGTCGTCTGCAAATCGCAAGTGAGAGATGTATTCACCATTTATGTTGACGCCACGTCCTTTCCAGTTCAGCGTCTTGAACATATCCTCCATTGCATTAGTTAATAGTTTCGGGGAAACGATATCCCCCTGTCTCACTCCTCGATGCAACGGTATAGGCCTTGTTTGCTGATTCTGTATTTGGACTGACATAGTGGCAGCTTCATAGAGACATCTCATCATTTGGATGTATCGCCGATCATTTCACATTGCTCCAAATATTCACTCCGAAACTTTCAGTTAGAAAAAAATATGATAAGTTTTTGGGCCATAACTCCTTTAATTTTCATGCTATCACAATTTATAAAATACCATTGTAAAGAGAGCTACAACATCCTTTATTGCAATATATAGTAAAAACCCTTTTTATAAAACGGTGAAGGGTGAAAGGGCTTGAGAAAGGCTGTGATTACGCTGCCACGCGCTCTTTAAACAATCATCATCATCATCCTAGCCTTTTTCCCGATTGTCTCAGGGTCGGCTTCCCAAACTGAGAGATTTGGCGAGGGCTAAGCTTTTACACAGAGCGACTGCCATCAGACCTCCGCAACACTTAGGGTAAGCTATACCCATTCCCAGTTTAGGCGTCAGAGTTATCATCATCTCTGATATGATGTAACGACTGCTATCTGAGTTGGTAAAGATAGCACCCGGGACCAACAGCTTAACGTGCCTTCCGAAGCACGGAGGAAATCGGTGTCAAATTTTGGTCACCCATCATCGGATTGACCGCGCCAATGGTTGCACAACATTTGCGATCATTGTTAAACGAACATGACCGCGGCGCCACCGAGCTCCTCGCTCTTTAAACAATCATATCTCCGTTAATTTTTATTTCACAGAAAAAATAAAAAGACCAAATTGTTGGTCAGAAGAATACCTAAATTTTTAATCCCTACACTTTTATACGTATCTATCGTAATTTTTGAGATATTATGAAAAAAAGGTGGGTTTTTTAAAAATTTGAAATTTTAGATTTTTCTTCTATCACGATTTTTTTGAAAACTATGTGTCCTAAAGCAGCCAAACTAATAGAATCTATCAAACTCTTTATAATTAAGTTAATTCTAGTCGGAATATGATTAATTTTAGTTTTGGTGGAAATGGCACTTATTTAAACCCACTGATTCAAAAGAAAAAACAGGCGATGCTCCTCTTATTTGCAATACAGCTTACTTATTTTAGATTTAAAAGACTTTTAATAGTGCTCATTTTAAAGCTTATTTCAAGCACTACAAAACCCTTTTTGATTAGAAAGCATAAAATGCATTTGCTCGCTGATAGATGGTATTGACTACATCGATGAAATTTCAGATAAAATAAAAAACGGCTTTGATCTTTAATATCTAGCTTAATATTGCACTTAGAATACTTTATAAAAAACCAAATTGTTAATTTTTTTACCTGCTTCAATTTTGTTCCTTATAAAATTTTCGATAAAACTTATATTTTTGGAGATATTTGAAAAAAACCGATGAAAATAGTGAAAAATTTTCAAGTTTTCAATTGCCAATAACATGAAAAGTATTAGATTTTTCGAAAAACTTTACATATGATTTTTTGCTTAAATTTAGACCTTCAATCGATATCCGAGGTTATTTTGAAAAGAAAACCATTGACTTCCGAGAAGGGATGGCAACCACCCCCAGGGTGGTGGCGGAGTTCAAATCATTTTCACTTTTGAAGTTAATGGTAAGATGAACCTAATTCCAAAATTTCATGCAAATCGGATCACAGTAAAAAAATTCGGACCTATAATGCTTCATTGACTACACTACTATCTAGTCTATCAGAAATAATGTTAACTGATTTTATAATCGCGAGATATATTTTAATATGTATTGACAAATCAAAGATAAATATTCAAAGTTCTTTAACGATAACATTAATTATTATCATTATTATTCTCATTGAGTTGTGATACTGCCTATGAAACCGAGAATATTGGAGTACGAAAGTCGAAACATATCCATCGATGAATAATTTTGTACGTCGATTCTGGCTAGAAATGACTTAACTTGGTCGTTCATACTGAGAAAGTAGATACAAAACGTAGCGTGCGAGTCCTTGGGACTTGCACCAAAAAACTATGCAATTTTACCGTATTAAGGGTAAAATTGCATAGTTACGAGAGTAGTCTACTCGTCCAGTGATATAAGGGAAGGTCTTATCATCTTTTCGCTCCAAGCCAACCTCACCTGCCCTTGTTGCATCCTGCAGCATATCAAACGAGGCGCTGATAACCGACTGGTGGCGGTATAACCATCACAATTGAAGACTTAGCTAAATACTACAGACCGATGACGGGCAGCAGCGTCACCGGAGCGACAAGCTACGCCCTGCCCAGCGTGGCGATTATGGGTAAGTATATCCTCCAGATGTTTGCCGTAAGTGGCGAACAACTGGAGAGGCCTACGTCCAGCAGTGGACTGCAATAGGCTGATGATGATGAATAGAAAACTGATAGACCTGCAACTTGTTGTATATAATTTTTTTTTTTTCAGTGTATCTGCAATCAGTTTCAACTTTTAGCAGATGTTTTGTGAGCGAAATGTTGACGGGATGAGCGTGGCTCCATTGTGCCATCTACTCTGGATTTCATAATAAAACCATGTACACATTTTTCAATGCATTTACACAATGTCATTCCGTTTCAGTCTCTTGGTATACCTTCTCTTTCTGAGAGCAGAAGCCAGTGGATTAGGGTGTACCTATAAGGGTGTATATAAATATAGCAATATTTCTCACCATCACCACGAACCGTACGGCCCTCTCGTTCTTGAACATCTCGTAAGACCATCTTCTGATTGATCGCATACATTTTACTGCTCCGATACCGTTGTTGGCGATTAGGACCTGGAAAAGGACACACCAACTTGAGGCCATTGAGGGGTCAATAAACTATGGCGCTTCTAACTAGAATTTAGTAACTGATCTACAAAAGATCATTTATGACATCATGGCCGCTTCAGAGGGGCTATTCTCAAATGCGTTCAGAAAGATCTCTCCAGGAATCTTCCTTAGTCTTTTTTTCTATATGAGGGGGACCGGGATATCCGGAGGAACTTAGCGCATTCGTCCACAGCTGCCAGCGCTACGCCGCCTAGTGTAGGCGGCCCACCTCGGATGAACGGCGTGGGATCCTCCCGGTACCTACTGGCGTGGTGTGCTTACGGTGCACTAAGCCACTGACCACTGTGCCCGAAGGAACGTGTCACACTGCCGGATTCCCAAACGTTACTATGCGTCGTGCGAACGCACAGGTAGGTAAAAACCTGTAAATATTTGGGCACCCAAAAACCTATGGGATTTTGGGTACTGTGCGTCCGCGCCTTGCTAAGTAATGTTTGTTAATACTACCAACAGTCTTCCTTGGGTCCACAAAACCGGAGTTTCCTGTATGATAACCATGACTGGAGACATCTCCCATAACGCCCGGATGCAAACCAATGAAGAACTGACCCGACTAGGAATCGAACCCAGAACTTTTATGAGCCACCGAGGTGGTCATGATAAATAAATAGATTGATGAACAAAAAACAATACCTTATTGATAGGCTTAGTACCCTGGAACCTTCTGACAAACTCTTCAGGTGTAGCGATAGTGAAGTCCTTCTCTTGGAAACGCTGGCTGTGAATGACAGTCCCTTGGGACATAGAAGGCCTGCAAACAAAATAAATTGCATTACATTAATTTATAGACTTAGGTATTTTCAGTTTAATTAGTTGAGTGACTGCACACCCATCTATGAGCTGCTCCACTTAAAGGTTATAGCTATATCAACTAATCAGCCCATTGCCATCCACTGCTGCTGCATGATTCTTCGAGAGAATGTCACCAT
This sequence comes from Conogethes punctiferalis, assembly GCA_031163375.1. Lineage (NCBI taxonomy): Eukaryota > Metazoa > Arthropoda > Insecta > Lepidoptera > Crambidae > Conogethes > Conogethes punctiferalis. The sequence goes on along the minus strand of JAVAXP010000036.1, from coordinate 34,070 downwards.
CCCGATTTGGGCCAATCTGTACTCATACTCTCATCCCACCGTGTCAGAAGGTATCCCACACTTAGTTTTTTTTTTTTTTTAATAGTGGCTCGACATAATGGCTTCCCTACGCCTGATGGAAAGCGAAAGAGAGGCCCAAGTCGCTGTGACAACTGGCAAGTAACTGGTCAGTTACCTGTCAGTTGCCACTGACATGCCGGCCCTACCCTAACCCCCCACGAGCTCAGTTTGACATAACTAGGTGTCCATGACCTTCCTACTCCATCATCAATTGGTAGTGATAAGACCTATGAATTCTAGAACAAATGTCTACTACATACAGTGGTTGCCATTCAGGAGAGTTAACTCTACCACTGACTGAGAAGCTAGAATCTCAAAAAGATACCGGTTGGTCATTTCTTGACTTTAATTGTTTCTGTTATTGTTTCTGTTTTGTTCGTAACGATTTGTGTGTTTTTGCTGTATTCGTTGTTGTAAATGTGTGTGTGTACCTTTGCAAATAAACTTTTTATCTATCTATCTTATCTATCTATATCTAAAATGTAAATACACAAAAAATTTACAGACATAAAGCTTAAGCACCCTAGGAACATGCTAACATTTCTATGCACAATTGTACACTTAAGTGGCGCTGCCAACAAAAAACATACCAAATAAAGTAATGGGCATATACAACCAAAAATATCATACAAGACAAGATAAACAAATCGCCATGGAAAATCAATGTATTCATAATAATCATCATCAGTCTTCAATCATCCTCAGCTGGACATAGGCTGGATTTTAGTTTCTATAATGAACATACAGACAGACAAAACTTTTACTGATTGCATTTTTGGCTTAAGAATCAATCACTAATCACCCTCTGATAGTTATTTTGAAAATATATTAGACAAAATTGACCTCTCTACAGGTTATAGAAGATTACCTATCATTTATTTATACAACTGATTAGCAACCAATCAAATATCTCCGAATTTCATCAATCTTCCACTATGGCAACAAAACTTCGCAACTGATAGTGGCAAAAGAATTTATATTCTTTGTCTACTACGAGTTGCAAATAAAGATTATTTTTCTTTATAAATTTATAAATAAAAATTCTAGTTCATGTTGCGAAGTTTAGTTGCCAAGACGACCAAAAGGGACTGTTCATAATATACCCAGAAGTGACTTAACAGTGCCTCATTTTATAATCTTGCTATGTTTCAAATTCAAAGGTAGGTATTGAATTTGTAATATTCAAATATTGAATTTTAGATAACAATCATAATAGATAAAATAACATGATCAAAAGCATTTGATAAGGATAAATCATGACCAAAAATAAAAATATAAATGAACAATATATTTTGCGCTAACCAACAGCAAGCTTATTTCTGTCCGGATTTGGAAATTTTGTAAGAAGTCTAGTTATAAATTGGTGAGGAAATATGCATGATGAATAGCTTGCCGGGCCTCAAAATAAGGTTTTGTCTATCATTACCAGTACCAGGCTGTGACTGTGAATGACCTACAAAACACTTAGACCCCAAGACATATTGGAATAGTTCTTTTCGTAAATTGACTTAACCGGAAATTGTGACATAAGACAATCTAGGAGCTCATTATGCATAATAATACAACATATGAATGACCAATTGGCTAAATTTTAAGGTGTGTCTAAAATGAGGGTATGTGAAACATAAAAAAAATATTAAAGGATGGAGAAGGATAATGGTACCTCCCAAAATTAAAACAAATAAATATTTATTTACCTATTTAATGGGGGTCTCCAAGAAATTCACTTATTTTCCTGAATAAGTAGGTAATCAAGCAAAATCTCTAAATATTATCAATCTTGTCTTCTAGATAAGAGTTAGGTACCTGTACAAGTTATCAAAGTACCTAACATTTTTTCACAGAAAAGCACTTATTTTTGTTTTATCAGTAATTAAAAACGTGAGGTCATCAGGATAAAGGCGTTTTAAATACAGCTAGAGTACCAAACTGTACGAGAATGATATCGCAAGAATGAATCCATTAGAAATTAGCAAATAGGTGGAAAGTGAAAATTCTTTGGCATACTTTGGGGTCCTTAATAATGTAGAAAAAAAGTCGCACTATTAGCTTTGAAGATAACGAATGAAGAAATCACTAAAGCTCCCAAGAGATATAAATGAGAATTACTTTTTAAAATAATAAACGATTAGGATACTAACCTGTAAAGCCCTTCCGAATATAAGCCGCTCATGCCTCGGTACATTTTTTAGCAACAAACAAAAAAAAAATTCCCGCACTATTTCATAGAAACGAAACGGTCCTGAACTTTGTTTTAGGCTAAAAATAAATTAAGAACGCTTCTACTATTATTATATTTGATAACATTTTCGTATTTTTTGACGTAGCGTAACTTTTTGACAGGACAGGATTGACGTAAGTCAAACAAACGAATGGCAGTCCGAATCATTATACAAGAGAAATGGCGTCGTTGATATCACTGCAATAGATCAAGGATCAGCGTCATTGCGTGTAAAGATAGTGATAAGATGAGTATCGTACACATCTGTGGTATCGTAATATGAATAGAACATTATTATAAAGCGACATGACGAAATCACAGCATAAACAAGTAGGTAGTTATCTGCTAAATTAAACTGATCAGCCAAGTAATTCGTGTTTAAGTAATTTACAACTATGAAAACTATTCATATTAATTATCAGAAAATTTTGTGTGCTTCAGAATCATTAGCATTATGCATGTTTATCTAGAATATAGTAATATTCTACGTAGTTAAATTCGGACATTCGTCAGATAATTTAATTTCCAATGGACGCCTTTACATCTTGCGAGGACAGAAAGTACAGCCACGTTACTAAGTTTATTAGCATCGGAAAACAGTGTGCTTCAAGCTGGAATCCTCATCTCTGAAACCTGCATGAAAACGAATTTTGACTATGCCAAAAAATAGTCATGAAATAGTCATAAATAGTCGCCAAGTAAAAAAAATAGTCGCATTATAGTTTCGGAGTTATAGCTATAGGTTGGTGAGGATTCTAGCTTGACGTTCAAGCTGTAATCCTCACCTCTGATGCAAGCAAACGGCAAAGTCTATCGAATTGGTATAAGTTCCAAAAATAGTCATGAAATAGTCGCAACGGCATACCAAATTTCAGAATTAGTCGTTAAGAGATTCCAGAGATATAAGGGTACCCTGGTGAGGATTCTAGCTTGAACATTTGAAAACTTCAAATATCTCCGAAACAGCTACGACTTTCGATTTGAGTTTTTGCCAAAAAATAGTCATGAAATAGTCGTCTCCAACGGAAATAAATTTGAGCTGATTTAATTTGAAATTAAAAAGTGTTCATTTTTCCCTACATTTCTATGGAGGTACAGTCGTGTACAAAATGTTTACTTCATTTTATACTATTGTAAAATATTTCGCTTGAACTATAATATTTCGTCTTATTGTAACCGCTACGTAAACGTTTACGTAAGATAAAGCCCCCGCGCGCTGCCCAACGCGGGCGGCACAGCTCGGGAGGTCAGTGTGGTCTCCCGGCACCAAGCGATGCACGACGTTTGCCCGAAGGCAAGTGTTATTGACTTCCTTGGGGCTGCAAAAAGGGATACCTCGGTTGAATATATCGATAGGTTATACTCCACCCCATACCACAGGGCGCAATGTGTCTATGCTCAGTTAACGGACTAAATAGACGGGCGGGTTGTTAATTGTAATTTAAGACAAAATTACGATTCATACTCACAATAACTTCCAAAACGACACCCCGTCTATGTAAAAGTTCATGAATTCATTCATACGATATCTTGAGCCCTTAAATCCTTCACCAAGGAACACATCACAAATTACTGCATGATTTTAATATACCAAATAGCAATTTTTTTCAAAATTTTGCGAATGCAACAACCGACAACACACGTATTCTGTGACCGTGACTCAACTGAACTTGATAAGAACATAACAAACAAGCACAGCCAACTCCGGCGCATCGTACACAGCGATTGGTGTATGTGTTCGAGTGGGAGACAAGGATAGTGCTATTTGAGCAATCCTGAGAAAAAAGCGCGCCCAAAATGGCGTACAGGGTCCAGCTTATTGTAAATAAGCTAAAGTATGGATAGAAGATAATTTGTTATAAAATGTTAACTCAGTTACGAAACATTTTCTAACATGAAATATTTTTTAACACATGTGATTAAATGTCTGCTAACGTTGCTAAACATTTTCTAACGGCGCGGCAGTGTGGGAGCACCATTAGTGTCTTCCCACAATCATCGTCGCGGAAATTTCATTGCAGGGCGTAGAATACCGGTAAAAATATGGTAACGTTACTTTGCCTGGCCCGATGATAATAATTTGAGTGTAGATTTATAAAAACCAAGGCTAAAAACCATCAAAGCATTGAAAAAAAAACTAAGAGACGCTATGCTACGGATCAGGGCTTGGAATACCGGTAAAAATATGGTAACGTTACTTTTGCCTCGCCGAGGTATCGATACTTTTTTAAGTAGCGATACCTAAAGTAGCGGTAATTTTTAACGTTATAAATTACCGCTACCTTCATGATGGTATCGGTAAAAGTATCGGTAAACGTTTAAACGTTAATTACTTAATTTTGGATTAAATTCATTCTCTGTCTCTATCGCTCCCACCCAACATGGTCTCATGCGTCTCGTGTCGCGAAGTTGCCGCTCTGCTATAGGTAACCGTGCGGAGCGGCAACGCAGCAAAGTAGCGTAATAAGTATCGTTACTTTTACCGGTAACTAAAGCTGGTATCGATACTTTTAACGTTATATTGCAGTATCGATACATAAAACTAAACGTTAAGTTTGCGTTCCGGTAAAAATTACCGCTATTATTTACCGTTAAAATTTGGTATCGCTACCGACTTACCGGTAATTATTTTACCGGTAAAAAAGTAACATTATAAATTAGCGTTACTTACCGCTATTATAATGTTAAATTGGTAACGTTACCAAGCCCTGTTTCATTGTCTTGAGTATTTTGCTTGACAGTCACGCCATCTAGTAAGTGTTGTGGAACTAGCTCTAACCATTTTAAAAACGCATTGCTGTGATATTAAAGGTAAATGTGAAATATATGTAAAGATCAATAATTAAAGCTCATAGTTATTCTTTTTGCTGGGTGGGAACAGGTCGGTAATTGTGTATTATATGTACTGATTTCAGATTTAAACAAGTTTTGTACTAATATGCAAACTTTATATTATAATAAATAAAAATAGCTACATAAAAATGTTTGTTTTTTTTTGTTTAATCATAACAGCTGCCATGGAAAATACCTAATTGAACGAAATATTATATTTTAAGCAGAACATTTCACAATAATATCAAATGAAGTAAAACATTTTGTATACAACTGTACCTCCAAAATTGTAGGAAAAATTATAACTTTTTATTTTCTAATTAAATCAGCTCAAATTTATTTCCGTTGGAGACGACTATTTCATGACTATTTTTTGGCAAAAACTCAAATCGAAAGTCGTAGCCGTTTCGGAGATATTTGAAGTTTTCAAATGTTCAAGCTAGAATCCTCACCAGGGTACCCTTATATCTCTGGAATCTCTTAACGACTAATTCTGAAATTTGGTATGCCGTTGCGACTATTTCATGACTATTTTTGGAACATAAACCAATTCGATAGACTTTGCCGTTTGCTTGCATCAGAGGTGAGGATTACAGCTTGAACGTCAAGCTAGAATCCTCACCAACCTATAGCTATAACTCCGAAACTATAATGCGACTATTTTTTTTACTTGGCGACTATTTATGACTATTTCATGACTATTTTTTGGCATAGTCAAAATTCGTTTTCATGCAGGTTTCAGAGATGAGGATTCCAGCTTGAAGCACACCATTTAGGGTCAGGTATAAACTTGGTAAAGCCACAGTAAAGCATAAAACATATTTTGTAACAATTGATTGTGTAAATTTCCTGAACGTGGCGAACAACTGGAGAGGCCTATGTCCAGCAGTGGACTGCAATAGGCTGTTGATGATACTGACAGTACTTCCCGTGACCACGGTCGTTGTAACACGGCCGAAACGTCGGGTTTTTAAAAAAGGTATGCGCGTTAAATCCCGCTAGTTATATATTATTATATTATGCAACGCGAAAGCTTAAAAGATATTACATATTACCGGTAAAAAAGGTAACATTATGAAATAACGTTACTTATCGCTACTTATAATGTTAAATTGGTAACGTTACCAAGCCCTGCAGCTTCCAATAAAAAGCGTCTGTCGAGAGAGTAATTTTGGTTATTGCCGTTTTAAGCCGGAATCCATTGCTATTATTACTATTGACTTGACAGGTGAGGAGTGTCAGTACTGTCAGTCAAGTTTGTTTTGAATGAACTTGTTGATTGACGGATTTCAGAAAATTGTAAACAAACGAATAGAAAATCATAATTGTGTACGAACAAATAAGTGGGTCAGAGTGTAGTGTTAATTAATCAGGGCTTAGAAGACCGGTAAAAATATGGTAACGTTACTTCTGCCTGGTTGAGGTATCATAAGGTATACATAAGTGTGTGTTCTTTATAATCATATCTTATTCTTCGTTAGGTAGGCATAACTTCATCCTTCTACAAGTGTATAATCATTTCGATGGGTACACGTTTTGTAAATTGTGTCTGTTCCTTTTTGCAATTGCACCATCATTCATGCAAATGTAATAAATCTGTATCTTATCATTAATAATAATAATAATAAAAATCTTTATTTCTTCTCACCTCAATTTCACAAATACAGTCTTTAGAAAGTATACTAATTATATTACTCTGAGGGAGACTGGTGTCTAAACTAAGCAAAAAGCTGCTTGTATTTTAGAACACCAGGCTTCTCAGCTCCGGAAATAGGTACAAGTAGGTAATTTTAAATTATACATTATGATTATTTACGAATAAGGTGAGCAGTGTGTGTGAGTATAAATTATATGTGTGTATGTCTGTGTGTGTGTGTGTGTGTGTGTGTGTGAGGTGTGTGTATGTGTGATGACAGATTATTTTATGTATTATTATTGTTTTATTCATTGTTATTATTTTATAAGGCTTTCAGTTTCATTGTAGTTTAGTTGCTTTAACCAGTCTGTTGCCAACATTTTACATTCAATTTTAAAGCAAGGATAGCATAGCATTCTGCTATCAGAATCAGAAACTATTTAGATGAAAAGTTTATGAATAGAGATAATTATTATTTATTATCCATTGGGACTCATTTCAATGGGCACTTAAATGAATGTCATGTATTCTAAAAAAAGTTCACAGAAGTGGGTGTGAAACTTATATGGTGAATTCATGTAATAATAATAATTATATTCATACCAACAGTGGTATCCGAGTTGCGAGGTTTTGGGCTGGTTCTATTTGAGACAGAGTACCATTGACTCGAAAAGAAGAAGAAGATTATATTCATAAATAAACAATATGGTAGGTACTACCTACTTTCTAAATAGGTTCTACTAATAATCATTGTTCATCAATGTTGCATAACTATAAATAAAGTGGAAATCTATCATCATTTTTTTTTTGTTATTATGTACATGTATACTCATGTATTTATTATATTTGTATTTTATTTAGTACTCATGTATTTAATATTTATGTTTTACTATCAACAATCTCTGTCAGTCTATAGCTCACCTCACCCTGTCTGTTTAATTTATCCTCTACCCTAAGGTTGCCTGGAAGAGATCGCTTGGAGCGATAAGGCCGCCTAATTGTACAACTAATGTCCATTTTACTAGTTTTAAGTTGATTGTATGGTGTGCAATAAAGTATATCTATCTATCTACATATTCAGACTAAATTATCCTACACAATAAAAGTATTTATGATCTTTGTTTGAATTTTCATTATAAATAAATATCAGACAACATCACATACATTGCTCTAATCGCAAATTAAGTAGCTTAAGCACTTGTGTTATGGGTATCAGAATAACAAATGTACCACAAATAAATACTTAATTACAAATATTAACACCCAGACATGGGACAAACACAAGTGTTCATCACATGAATGTTTGTCCCGGATGGGAATCAAACCCACAACCCTTGGTTCGGAAGGCAGGGGTCACTACCAATTGAGCCACCGAGCCAGTCACATCACATCAATTCACATTATATAGTGATACTAGCTGTGCTCGCGACTTCGTCCGCGTTGAATAGTAATTTTTTCCCCGTTTTTCTTACATTTTCCATTATTTCTTCGCTCCTAATAATTGCACCGTGATGTTATATAGCCTAAAGCCTTCCTCGATAAATGGTCTATTCAACACAAAAAGAATTTTTCAATTCGGACCAGTAGTTCCTGAGATTAGCGCGTTCAAACAAACAAATAAACAAACAAACAAACTCTTCAGCTTTATAATATTAGTTAAGATTACTGAAATAACTTCATCTACATGATATTTTTGTTTCAGTTACCTACAAGTTTATATCCAATAGATATTACATAAATTACTGGGAAGAAAATTAATAAAGCAATGATGACGCTGTAAGAAAAATGGATGGAGAAAACAATCAAATTGAGTTAAATAACAACTGATATTATGTCAATTTCAAACGAACAGCTCAACGATTTATCAGACTGGATGATATAATTGTGTCCTTCAAGCTGGAATCCTCATCTCTGAAACCTGCATGAAAACGAATTTTGACTATGCCAAAAAATAGTCATGAAATAGTCATAAATAGTCGCCAAGTAAAAAAAATAGTCGCATTATAGTTTCGGAGTTATAGCTATAGGTTAGTGAGGATTCTGGCTTGACGTTCAAGCTGTAATCCTCACCTCTGATGCAAGCAAACGGCAAAGTCTATCGAATTGGTTTATGTTCCAAAAAATAGTCATGAAATAGTCGCAACGGCATACCAAATTTCAGAATTAGTCGTTAAGAGATTCCAGAGATATAAGGGTAGGTTGGTGAGGATTCTAGCTTGAACATTTGAAAACTTCAAATATCTCCGAAACGGCTACGATTTTCGATTTAAGTTTTTGCCAAAAAATAGTCATGAAATAGTCGTCTCCAACGGAAATAAATTTGAGCTGATTTAATTTGAAATTAAAAAGTGTTAATTTTTCCCTACATTTCTATGGAGGTACAGTCGTGTACAAAATGTTTACTTCATTTTATACTATTGTAAAATATTTCGCTTGAACTATAATATTTCGTCAAATTAGGTGTTTTCCAAGACTAGTGACTAGACCGAGTGCTATTATGATTAAACAAATAAAAACAAACATTTATAATTTTTGTAGCTATTTTTATTTAGTACAATTTAAAGCTTGAAAATGCGTACATAACATGTTTAAATTAAAAATAACTAAATATAATGTTTATATCACAGCAATTAGTTTTGATCACAATTATCATAGTTAGTTCAATATGAGTTGGATTACGTTCACAGGTTTGTTTCTACAAAAATCAATGTAATACAGTGCTGGTAGGAAGGGTGCTTTTTAAAGTCGCAAATTCAATAAACGAATCAGACACCAACAATCCAAGCAGTAGTTTTCGCGTGAGGCGCGATCAAACATACAGATAAAAATTTCTCCCGTTTCCCCAACACTTCCCGCCATTGCTCTGCTCCTATTAATTGTAGCGTGATGAAAGTATACTATAACCTGCCCAGGAATATGAAGAATAATCGTACCAAGTTTCGTTAAAATCCGTCTAGTAGTTTTTTTTCTATAACGAACATACAGACAGACAGACAAAAATTTTACTGATTGCATTTTTGGCATCAATATCGATCACTAATGACTCCCTTATAGTTATTTTGAAAATATATTTAATGTACAGAATTGACTTCTCTACATATTTATTACTAGCTTTTGCCCGCGACTTCGTCCGCGTGTTTAAATTTATACATACAAAAGTTTTTTCCCGCTAACTCCCGTTCCCGTGGGAATTTCTCAAAATACAGCCATAACTAAACTTTATATTTACTAAGGTACCTGCATGCCAAATTTCAAGCGTCTAACTTAAGCGGTTTAGATTTTTCATACAAAAGGATTTTCCCGCTAATTCCCGTTCCCGTGGGAATTTCGGGAATTCCTTTCTTAGTGCACCCCTACGGTACCTAAGCTACGTCCCTTCCAAATTTCAAGTGCCTACGTTTAGCCGTTTGGGCTGTGCGTTGATATGTCAGTCAGTCAGTCAGTCAGTCAGTTTCTCCTTTTATATATATAGATAAGTATGGATAGAAGATAACTTGTTATAAAATGTTTACTCAGTTACGAAACATTTTCTAACATGAAATAATTTTTAACACAATGACATGTGATTAAATGTCTGCTAACGTTGCTAAACATTTTCTAACGGCGCGGCACTGTGGGAGCACCATTAGTGTCTTCCCACAATCATCGTCGCGGACATTTCATTGACTTGAGTATTTTGCTTGACAGTCACGCCATCTAGTAAGTGTTGTGGAACTAGCTCTAACCATTTTAAAAACGCATTGCTGTGATATTAACATTAAAGGTAAATGTGAAATATATGTAAAGATCAATAATTAAAGCTCATAGTTATTCTTTTTGCTGGGTGGGAACAGGTCGGTAATTGTGTATTATATGTACTGATTTCAGATTTAAACAAGTTTTGTACTAATATGCAAACTTTATATTATAATAAATAAAAATAGCTACATAAAAATGTTTGTTTTTTTTTTGTTTAATCATAACAGCTGCCATGGAAAATACCTAATTGAACGAAATATTATATTTTAAACAGAACATTTCACAATAATATCAAATGAAGTAAAACATTTTGTATACAACTGTACCTCCAAAATTGTAGGGAAAATTATAACTTTTTATTTTCTAATTAAATCAGCTCAAATTTATTTCCGTTGGAGACGACTATTTCACGACTATTTTTTGGCAAAAACTCAAATCGAAAATCGTAGCCGTTTCGGAGATATTTGAAGTTTTCAAATGTTCAAGCTAGAATCCTCACCAACCTACCCTTATATCTCTGGAATCTCTTAACGACTTATTCTGAAATTTGGTATGCCGTTGCGACTATTTCATGACTATTTTTTGGAACATAAACCAATTCGATAGACTTTGCCGTTTGCTTGCATCAGAGGTGAGGATTACAGCTTGAACGTCAAGCTAGAATCCTCACCAACCTATAGCTATAACTCCGAAACTATAATGCGACTATTTTTTTTACTTGGCGACTATTTATGACTATTTCATGACTATTTTTTGGCATAGTCAAAATTCGTTTTCATGCAGGTTTCAGAGATGAGGATTCCAGCTTGAAGGACACATATAATTTCATACAATTTTAATAACTAATAAATTTGTCAATATTGAAATCTCTTTTTTTTATTTATGTTATTCTACTTGATATTTTAATGAAGCATCTTTGATTAGTCTTAATAACTAACAAAATTTAATATAGGTAATTTAAGGAATTATTATCATACCACTATATAAATCAACACAATATGGTATAGGATTAGCAATCGAAAAACCGGCCAAGTGCGAGTCGGACTCGCGCACGTAGGGTTCCGTACCACTGATTGAATGAAAAAAATTAGGTAATTTGATTTATGATGTTTAAAAAAAAAAACTATTGTCTAGATTTCATTAAAACTAATTTCGTTAGTAGTTTACATAGTAATACACATCATATATTTTTTTCAGTTTTATAGTGCTCATATTTTAGAATTTACGGGGTGGGGGACACACATTTTACCACTTTGGAAGAGTCTCTCGCGCAAACTATTCATCTGAGAAAAAAATGATGTTAGTAACCTCAACATCATTTTCAAATACCTATCCATAGATACCCCACACGTATGACTATGATGAAAAAAAAAATTTTTAGTTTCAGTTCCATGTATGGGGAATCCCAAAAATTTTGGATTTTTTTCTGATTTTACTTTAAAATCTTAATGCGGTTAACAGAATACATCTACGTACCAAATTTTAATAATGTAGCTCTTATAGTTTCGGAATAAACTGGCTGTGACATACGGACGGACAGACAGACAGACATGACGAATCTATAAGGGTCCCGTTTTTGCCATTTTGGCTACGGAACCCTAAAAAGTACCTACTGTCATAGTAGGTAAGTAAAGTTGTTTTTGGACAGATGAATGTCCTGATTCTACCAAAAATTGGCAAGCATTACAGAGATAGGTCATCTTTAACAAACAAAAATTATATCTTTATTAATATTAAAAAAGGATGCGTTTTGGCATGCCAAGTCATGACTTGATTAATACACATGTGTACCTATACCTTCTTTTTTCTAGAGGAGAATGCATTAGGCACCTTCATGCCCGCTTCCGGAGAGTCTGCATAGTAGGTGCCTATGTGGGATTTACATCTCTCAAAATATGAGAGCATACCCACTTAACCCCTCTACGTCGTCAATGAGCGGGTACACCGACCGTAGCCTGTTTCCAATTGATTTCGTTTGTTACCTACGGGACAGACTCGCACGTTGTAATTTTTATTGTAGGTAAGCTAAATAGCTCAATAATATTTGAACCTGTTCGATAAATTTTCGAAGATTTCGTTTGACATAGGATGGTAATATGAAAACGTTTCCGTTACAAAAGCTAAAGGCTACCGTAACTATTGGGCATGCTACCTGCAGCGCGGGTGGAAGGGGGCGTGCTTATAGCGTGTGTGAACAGGTTTGCTTATTGAGCATGCTAGTATCGATCAGTCGATGTCTTCCTATTCCTTGTTTTTATCTTTCTATCGTGAGAGAAGTTTTTGGACGCATTGCAACGCTACCAAAAGAATAATTCTATTCAACTCCATACGAATAGCTGTTTGATTGTCCATGGCTTTGTTTGAACTGACAGTAAGCACGCTATAAAATGTCATGTGTACCGGAGAGTTTGCTTTGAGCATGCTCTTTCAGAAGCATACTTAAAACTAGCATGCTTATATCTAGCAAATGTAGACAAGTGCAGAGCATGCTCGAAACAAGTATGCTGATGAGCATACTAAAAAGCATGCTACTAACTAGCATGTGTAACTGTACCTTTACACTACTTGTGCCAGCTGAGTTGCACGTGTGGATATCGGGTTTCAAAAATAACGGACATCCCAAAAATGGTGCCTACATTTTGAGTAGACCTTGTAACGATCCCCCCCTTTGAGGCACCCTCTGCCCCTCTATTCGTTACTTCTCTACAGAAATAAATAATATTAAATAACTTATACATGCAGTTTTAAGTGCAGTTAACGAATAGTTATTACGAAGTAAGTAGAGAAACAATTATTTTGGCCAGATAGAATACCTTTGTGATCGTCTAGTATGATGGTAGGACATTTATTACGTTGTGTTTTATAATGTAGTAAATCAAATTCTTTTATGAAGGTAGCTGAGTTCAGGGGCCCTACTACAGAAAACCAAAACGATCGTTCGTTGAACGGATCGCGTATTTGTGCCCCATATAAATCCCTCTCATTTGTCCCTCCCGTGTTCGAATATACGAACTAGAATTCGTCAACGTCGATTTTCAACAATTTAATTGATATGTCGCAGGCAAATTCTATAATTCGCCCGTATACAAACGGCGTCGGCAGTTTACAAAGACGAATTCGTTATATAAAATGCCGTACGCCGTATGTAAGATGTTGTTCATTTTCTAATATGTCGAGCTACGATATTACAGCCGATTGCAAATTGCCTCGGCACACAGTGGGCTGAAAATCGACTTCCATAGACATAGGGACATCAACTTAAAAGTGTCGCTTTTTTTGTTGGGAACTGCTTCTACCAACTATTTCCATGCTCTAAAAAGTCGAAAAAGTTAATTTGGCGTACAAACTAACGAGTTATATTTCTTTTGCGAAAATGTTGTATGAAACTCTTATGAAAAATCCGATTTTCTTTGGAACTGCAAGTCAAACCGTAATATCCTTACAGGGGGTCATAAAACTAATTATTTGTGATTTTTTGACATACCGCACATAACGGTAACGACTGCAGAATTTTTTTAAAAAATTGAGAAAAATAATATTTTGTTTTATTTCGAAAAATGATTAATTTTATTCATCAAGTCAATAAACTAAGTTCTAATTAGCTACTATTATGTTCCTAACCTAATTGAGGACTAGTATTCAACAACACAAATCATAATTTATAATCTTATTCTGAAAAGTGAGTAGGTAAGTAATTAGTATTAAGAGTTCCAGTTATACTTTATCATCATTATGGGCTTTACTAGGAAAACTGATTATAAAAATTGTTAGTGAGGGTAATTAAGAATAATTCATTTACTGATAACCTGCCTGTTTTTTTTTTTGGAGACATAAATTATATTAAAATAAAAACTATTTTTTACCTAACAGTTCAGTTTATTCCAAACTTTCGGACTATTACTCGGCGACCGTGAAATACTTGCAATGGAAAGTCTACGTACGAATTTGGACTTTTTTGTTATTCTGAGAGGTGAAGGTACTTTGTTTCATCATAAAGTATTATTCAGAGCAGTAGTTAATCGCCTAAGTGATCAAATTGTTGAAGAAGATCGTGTGACGCTGGACGAGTTTTGTCGAAGATTTGCACGAGCTGCTTCACAAAGATGGCAGAGATCTCATGGTATTCTTGATTCATCATCATATCATTTAGAAAACAGTACGAAAATTGGCTTCAGGCTGATGTAGATTGGTCGAATTGAGTATCAAGAAGTTTCGTTTTGCCGCAATGGATTGAAGAAGAATACCAAAGATCTAGCGAACATGTGATCAGTCCAGAACCATCGACATTGTCTGATACTTCGGTTACTTTTAAGTTATTTAATTGTGTTTAGTGGATTTTAAGAATGAAGTAGGTATTAGATAAATGTCATTTTCTCCAATAGTATTTTAATAATGTTTAGCCTATAAGACGATAAATTAAATTTGTAATCTTTTTGTTATATAATTACCATATATTTGTACCAAATAAATCTATACTTATTACTTATTTACTTATCTTAACTAATATTATAAAGCTGAAGAGTTTGATTGTTTGTATGAACGCGCTAATCTCAGGAGCTACTGGTCCGAATTGAAAAATTCTTTTTGTGTTGAATAGATCATATATCGAAGAAGGCTTTAGGCTATATAACATCACGCTGCAGCTATTAGGAGCGAAAAATTATTGAAAATGTAAAAAAAACGGGGTAAAAATAACTATTCCACGCGGACGAAGTCGCGAGCACAGCTAGTACTATATATTATAAATGAATGTTAATTGGAATTAATTATTATTACTATTTTTACCTACAAATTTCTCTTTGCTAACTAGTTTCATTCATTAAATTAGCTGATAAAGTATAACTGGAACTCTTAATCCTAATTACCTACTCACTTTTCAGAATAAAATTATAATTATGATTTGTGTTGTTGAATACTAGTCCTTAGTTAGGTTAGGAAGATAATAGTAGCTAATTAGAACCTAGTTTATTGACTTGACGAATAAAATAAATCATTTTTCGAAATAAAAAAAAAAAATATTTTTTTCAATTTTTTAAAAAAATTCTGCAGTCGTTACCGTTATGTGCGGTATGTCAAAAAATCACAAATAATTAGTATTATGACCCCCTGTAAGGATATTACGGTTTGACTTGCAGTTCCAAAGAAAATCGGATTTTTCATAAGAGTTTCATACAACATTTTCGCAAAAGAAATATTACTCGTTAGTTTGTACGCCAAATTAACTTTTTCGACTTTTTAGAGCATGCAAATAGTTGGTAGAAGCAGTTCCCAGTTTTAATAGATCAATGATTATGATGATGAGAGTACTCCATCAAAAAATTATTTTTTAAAAAAAATTAAACCGACTTCGAAAAAAACACAAACGACCAAAACTAAAAAGCGATAAATAACGTAAGTAATTCTATCCTTAATACATAATTATTTAAATATTACAATTATCACTTATTTTTGAAGTCGGTGCCAGCTCTCGGTACCTAACGTAGACTGTTGTTGTATGACGAGCGCGGCCGGCAAACAGGACAATATATTTATTTGTTTGGCACCGACTTCAAAAATAAGTGATAATTGTAATATTTAAATAATTATGTATTAAGGATAGAATTACTTACGTTATTTATCGCTTTTTAGTTTTGGTCGTTTGTGTTTTTTTCGAAGTCGGTTTAATTTTTTTTAAAAAATAATTTTATTTCTCTATTTTTAGTTGCGTTAATGTGCTGTGAACTTGCCCTTGCCCTGCATAAGTACATACCACTATCACCTAGTTTCTATCGACCAATGGCAGTACTGTCCCCTAACTCCTAACCGTTAAGGAGTTCTGTGGCTTCATCATCAGCACCAGATGTTGACGCCCGGAAGCATATACCTGAGTAAAATATAATTACGTAACAAAAACACCATATGAGCATACAATTTTCGGTTGTTGCCCTAAATATCTCCAGGATCCCATCATCAGATCCTGACTTGGTGAAAATGGGACCACCTTGGAAGTGTCCTCTGTCGAACAAAGAAAACAATTTTTGAAATCCATCCATAATTGACGGAAATATCGGTGAACATACATAAAAAAAAAAATATTATACATAGAGACGAATTGAGAACCTCCTCCTTTTTCGAAGTCGGTTAAAAATATGAACAAATAATACAACTCCACATAAATAGGTATACCAATAAATGATTTTATCATATAACTTGCAAGTTATTCCCAACGATATGGTTGTACTTTGGTACCTGTACAATATAGGCTGAGCTATCTGAGATAGTGTTGACTTGCCTAATTATATTGTATTTGTGCTAATAGTGTAAACCAATCGGTTACTTTGTGTATATTTGGTACATCCTCGGCTGAGCTGAAATATTCAGTGTTGACTTGCCTAAACGAGGAATGTGCTACTTATAACCTACTTAATTCAGAGTTTAACTTAGTACGATTTATTTGGTAAATATGAATCAAACAAATTCTCATTGTAGCTATTGTTACCATACTGCAATGTTACATCCGGTTTGATTTGTGTATCTCTGTGAATGGGGGCTGGTGGCATATGTCATTGGTCAAATCTTACAAATGTTAGGGACCTGTCATACTTGTTAGTTTACTTGGCACAACCATGGAAGTATTAAGTACTAGCTGCTGCCCGCGGCTCTGCCCGCGTGAATATTCGTATAAAACATAGCCTATGTGCTAATCCAATGTATAAGCTATATTACTGTGAAGTTTCATTAAAATCTGTTCAGTACTTTTTGCGTTAAAGAGGAACAAACATCCATCCATCCATCTATCTATCCAAACAAACTTTCGCATTTATAATATTATATTAAAATAAATATTAATATTAATTATATTATATTATTATATTATATTAAGTACTACGTACAACTTCCATGGGCACAACTTGGATGAGCTGTCTGTTGATCTCCTAAAATGGAGGTACATAGTAGGGAGTTAGGTTCCCTTCCTAACCTCATATATTTCTAGCTGGCGGGACGCGGTGCCTTACAACCACCGCTCCTGCCCAGACATTTTGACCATTGGCGGGTCGGGAGAAACACTCCTGCCCGTACAAAAATAATAGTAAGGGCGATTTTCCACCAACTTAGAAGCGGGAAGGGGGCTTCTAAGATATCCCCAATTAAATATCTTTCTAAGATATCCACAATTAAATACTTTTCTAAGATATCTCCAATTAAATATCTTTCTATATCTGTCGCAGGCAAATCCTATAATTCGCTCGTATACAAACGGCGTCGGCAGTTTGCAAAGATAAATACGTGTTATAAAATGCCGACGGCAAATTGTCATCGCATCAACGTCGATATGGTTTGTGTATTAGGGTGACCATGATAATAGAATTGAAACAGGGTTTTCAATTATTTCATTTAGGTATTTAAGTTTAATAATAGAATATTATTAAATTATTGACTTCGAAAATAAATTCGTCGATGAAATAAACATGAAATTGAAACCGAAACCAAACAAAACCTGCACTAAATGGTACCGTGTCACCCGTGTGAGAACATATTCTCTCTTCATCTTCATCATCTTAGGATACTTACACATACATAGTAAACTTACCAAGAATTACCTATTAATTGAACAAGACATTCAGTGGTAATAACAAAAATAAATTCAACAATGTTTCTTTGTTTCACTTATTCTGCTAAGCTTAAACAAGCATAAAACCATTCGCGAAACAATTTATTTACATAAATCAAAATACAAAGCATTTTATTGCAATTTTCAGTTCCACTTTACCAGTTTCCATGGACACCCTAGCGTTTATATGTGCTGGATAACCTCGTTTTTTTTTTGTTTTTTTCCACGGTGTTTTCGGAGCTCCCTTTGTGATTGGTTTAATTTTAATAGTTTCCTATAATACTAGCCCTTAAAATCTATTTGAAACAGCCGATATTAGACCTATTTTTAATATTTTTTTTCTTCCACATTTTAACAGCTGACCGCCATATTGGTTTTGGCGACATGTAGCGCCACGTGCGGTCAAATTTGGTACTAATTCGAACGATATGCCGCACAGTGGGCTGAAAATCGACTTCCATAGACATAGGGACATCAACTTAAAAGTGTCGCTTTTTTTGTTGGGAACTGCTTCTACCAACTATTTGCATGCTCTAAAAAGTCGAAAAAGTTAATTTGGCGTACAAACTAACGAGTAATATTTCTTTTGCGAAAATGTTGTATGAAACTCTTATGAAAAATCCGATTTGCTTTGGAACTGCAAGTCAAACCGTAATATCCTTACAGGGGGTCATAATACTATGGTATGGTAGTGTTCATAATATCCTAGATGTGTGAGTGTTCTCTCGTAGTTAAAATTGGCATAAAGAAAGAAGATAAGGTGGAAAGTGTATGTTTGCTATTAGACCTTGTCTCCCGATTAACATAAATGATTTGAATTATAATTTTCATATAGTTTGCCAGAAATGATCCAACCTAATTTGGTGTTTTGTGCAATTGGGCTTCCTGATGTACCCCTGACTAGGCCTTCAGTTACTATCTCACTATATACATCACCACCCAATAACAAGTCCACCTTCCCGGGTATGTTATAGTGGGGATCTGCTAATACCAAGTTTGGTATGTTAAGGCCTGTAGTTATAAATTTCTTTTCAGGAAGAACTGACGTTAGTTTGTCAAGAACATGAGCTTTTACCTTGACCATGAATGCTGGATCTTGGCTAGATCGTAGTTTGATATAAACTACATGGTTCGATTTGAGTGTGTTTCCATCACTCCCTATACCCGATATGATACTTTTGCTTTGTATCTTCTCAAGCCCGAGTAATCGGACTGCAGACTCCCTGATAAAGGAAGCTGTTGATGCTTGGTCTACTATAGACCTAAGCGTCATGTTAGGTCCTGTAGCGGTTTCGGCTTTCACTAGCGCGGTTGGTAACAAAACTTGACTCTTGTTGGTAGAGAAACAAGTGGTTATGTTGGTCTTCTCTGTTGATATTGTTGCTGTTACTGCAACAATATGGTCACCATCGTTTGGAATCCCGATTGCATTCAAATTGTTAAAAGATCCCAGGTTATTTGAATGCAACAACGAATGGTGTTTCCGTTTACAGATTTTACACCTAGTTGGCAAACGGCAGGATGTAACCGAATGGTTTGCACCTAAACAGTTATAACACAATTTGAAGGTCTGGACAAAGGTACGTCGGGTTGATAAGTTCTCATTTGCAAATCTTTTGCAATTACCCAACTTATGATTAGTATTTTTACAAAAGGAACACCCTTTATGTACATTGATATTCGGGACTACATAATGGGACTGAGAGTTATTTACAGATGTATTTACAGGTTTGGGGATCAAGAACTCGAGGGATCTAAACCTATGTTCTAAAAATTCAAGAAATTCGGGAAGCGTTGGTAATTCGTTAGTTAAGTTGCAAGTCTTAGCCTCCCACAGTTTACGCGACTCTCCATCAAGCCTTGATGCCAAAAAATATATGATAAGAATGTCCCAATTTTCTGTTTTAATTCCTACGTTTCCTAAAGCATTGAGACATTCGTTGGTAGTATCAAGTAGTTTTTTGATAGAATTTGAATTTTCATGTGAAATGTTCCTCTGGCCGAAAAATGTTTCTAAAATACAATTTGTTACATATTTTCTATTGTTAAATCGTTTTTCTAAAAGGTCCCAACATACTGAATAGTTGTCACTAGTGATTGGCAGATGACGCACTATTTGCTCAGCCTCGCCAGTGAGATAAGTTTTCAGATAATGTAGCTTTTGAACTTGTTGTAGCGATTGGTTGTTGTGAATGAGTGACAGGAATAAATCACGAAAGGTTGTCCACTCAGAATATTTCCCGGAGAAGTTTGGTATGGCAATCTTTGGCAAGTGAACGCTAATCTGCTCTGTGTCGCTTGCAGCCTCTGAAGATGCCAGATTCACGGTGTCGGAAAACTTCTTCAGGCCTTCTGACAATTCGGATTTGTAATCTATGTACACCTCCTCTGTCAAACCATAATAGTCATTTATAAAATAATCTGATTCCTCCTGTTGTTCTTCGCTGAAGTCACAAATAAGTTTTCGGTGAACTTCATTAAAGAGTATCCACTGCTGCTCCAAATTTTCCATTCTGGTTTCTAAGTAACTGACTGTCAATCTCGCCTTCGGTGATTTTTTAAAACTGCTATAGTTGTTTTCGATACGTTTGCCAATATCTTTCTGACCTCTTAGCAAAGATTCCATTTTTTTTTAAAGTTGTAGAGATAAATTTTTCAAAATTTTCTAAGTCCCGTGGTATGTGTTTTTAGGCAGAGTCCAGTTTGGTCAAAATTCTAAGTCTTTGGCGCTGTTATCGACTTAGGAAATTCGGGCATGGATTCCCCGTCTTAACCACTTATTGCGTAAAAAGCTTAAAAGTTATTATTGCGTAAAATTCTCTAAGTCCAAACTTCTAGCTAAACTTCTCTAAGTTACCTTTCTCCTTACTATAAGGTTTAATTTAGCTTGACTTTTCTTCTACGTAAATATGTCAGTTCGGTACTTACAGTTTTTCCGCCCATACAAACTCGCTATTTACATTGGATTGGTTCCTTTTTCAAATCCTCCGTTATAGGTTGCATCTGTGGTTCATCCTTTGACACTTCGGCTTGGTTCACTTATATCCGGCCATCGAAGACCATAAATAAAACTCCGTTTGCTCGAAAAGAAGACGAATTTATTGTCAACGCCGTACCTATATATAGAGTTGTCGAATCACAATGGTTTCGCGATGTAACTGGCGATAGTGACATCTATTGATAAAACACTATTAACAAAGTTAGATATTATGTACAACGTGACCGTTTCCCAGAGATTGAACACTGTCACTGAAACACTGAACTTCCAAAAGCGAATAATGAATTAGGTACTAATTAAATGTATCAAAATCGCGTCTCGATCTCTTCGTTAAAAATCGCGTCTCGATCTCTTCGTTAAAAAACGCGCCTCGCTCTCTTCCTTAAAAATCGCGCCTCGCTCTCTCCCTTAATATTCCTGAACTTTGCCTTTTATAATCATGCCCCCACCATCCTACATTTCATTTTCCATTCGTATGGGATGACTACGGGGCGTGACCGAGATCCCTTATTTCTATAAAACTCATCTGTGCTATTACAATACCATTCTACCAAAAAGCGCCCGTTGCACTTGACAGTAAATGAACCTGCCATCTATCGTCTGCTTCGCAAACTAACAACTCTTCACAAACTAACCCTCCCCAAGTGAGTCGATAGAAATCCTGAACGTGTTTAGTTAATGTTTTGGCCCCAACATAGAGGGCGTTATGACGAATTTCTTATTATTAGAAGCAAACTGAATTTTATTAGATTCCAAAATTAATTTTGTGATAGGGTGGGGTTGGTTCCGTTACAACCTCTAAGCAATACATTCGTGAAAACCCCATTTAATTCCATGCAGTAGTTTTTGCGTGGTGCGTGTTCAAACAAACATGATAAAAATTTCCCCCGTTTTCACAACTTTTATTGCTCTGTTCCTATTGATTAAAGACGGATTAAACTCAAATTAAACGCAATAAAGGGGTAAAATATAACTTGTATTGCACTTCAATAATTGGGATGATGACTAAAAAATAATTTAATGTCCATCAGATAGATTAATGAAAAATATTGGATACATATTTTTTATTTTGCCTCTTGTTCAAAAACTTACGAAGATACATTGATTTTAAATGTCACATGACGTCACGTTAGAGTACAAAATATACTCTAACGTGACGTAGTTAGCCCCCACTCCGTAACTTTAATGCGCTATATCTAAGTATTTTCTTGTTATTTCGACAAAACAAAAAATACGGGTCTTATATTTTTTTATTATCTAAGAGACGGACTAATTATTTTCTTCATTTTCATACCTTGTCATCATCCGTATTGGAGGGATTAGGGAGGAGCGCGTGGCGTGGCAGCTGCGTGTGAGTTCCGTCGTCGACTGCCCGGCGTCCCAATGCTCCAGGCGGCTGAGGGGGGGGGGGCGGCGCGGAGCGGCGCGGGCGCGGGTCGTTTTCACTGCCCCCCGCGTTAACGCCCCCTTTCTATAAAATAATAAACGGTTATGTACTTATTTACTTTATTCATTTGCTTAATTTTGACACAACTAACAATTAGCTAGTTTTTAAACAAAGATTGTTGTAAATACATGTAAATTTTAGTTAAATGAATAACACAAAACACCATTTTATATATTTAATGAATTATTTACAAGTACCTATCTAGATAGATAGGTACACAATACCTATATTACTCAGTAATTAATTCGCATATTAATTTTGCCAGTTATTATTTCACTTTATTTTACTACACTATAATAATACAATTGAATCAAGTAAGTAAAGTAGGTATGTAAGTCTTATCTTTTTTTTTTCTTTTTTGTTTCACCAGGGAGAAATGCAGTTTACACATACCCGCTGCCCGGGGGAGCAGACGGGTTATGTGGGACTCGCTCCGCGTCGGCAGAGAATACCCACTAAAAACCCTGGTTTGCAACGTCATATGCGCCTTGGGCGACAGCAACGCGGGTCCTCAACTATAACGCCGCGAAGCTGTCAGCGCTGGTCCGCTATGCAGACTTGCCCCCCCCCCCCCCCCCCCCCCACTTGGGGCAGCCTAGGAATCAGTCCTGAAAAGGACGTCTCCCTCCTCCAAGGACGGGGTTCGTGCAATACGTGGCCGAGCCCGACACCCCCGCGTGCCGACCTCGCGGAACCCCGTCGGGCGTGCAGCCGTTGCCGCACGGTGGTTTTTTACTGTGGTTTTCTCCACTTGAGGTCGCGCCCCCTGGTCCCGACCGAAGTCGGGATAACAGGCGGTTTTTTTATTGTGGTTCAACTCCACTCGGGCTCGCCAGTCAAGGCAAGCCCCCTGGACCCTCCTGCGAGGGGAAACAGGTTGCCCGGCGACAATCCAAAAGGACCATATCGGACGGCCACGAGAACCGTGACCATCGGACCCGCCGCGCCGCAGTGATACACTGCCATCCCACGCCAGGACAGCGTCCGCAACAGCGGACGCCGTCAACCGGCTCCATCTAGGTAAGGCGGCAAGGTTCGCAGAAGACAGGGAGGACGGCAACGAAACACCGCGTGATCTCCCGAAGGGCACTCCTCTTCCTCTGAGACCATCGCCGACAAACCGACGCAAAATGCGTCCAACAAACACGTCTCTCACCAATCGGACAAATGCCCCGCCATTGGGAGAGACCCACAGGCCAAAAGGCCCCATCGATGTGCCGAAGCACAGCCGTGGAAGGTGTCGGGGCCATCGACGCCAACACTTAGCTCCCGGAGCCACGCACAAGTGCGTGCTCCCGGGATACAGGGAATTAGCCGTCGGGTAGTAGCCAACCTCTACTACCCGCCGTTGCCCGGGGTACGTCGGGCCATCTGCAAGCAGACGACCACGCGTGGAGGCTTCCCTTGTTGTACCCAATGTAAGTCTTACCTGGGTACAATCTCATTTAACAATTTCAAAAACATTATTTAAGTGGTTTCATTCGACGAACGAAGATGACATCCATTTTAATTAATGTTTAATTTATTCTCACTTTTCAATTGTCTCCTCATATTCTGAAATATAACACATATAATTAAATAATTACACAACACAGATAAGTTTGTTTACAAATTCATATTTTTTCAAAACGATTATTTACTAGATGTACGTCGTACGATTACTTTGACATTTGTCGTTTGACGTGTGAACTTTTAAAACTTTTTATGGCTCTGGTTTCAGTTATCAAATAGGCTATTCCGGTCTCATTCAAAAAGTAGTTCAAATGCATCTTTTAGTGATAAAATACCACAGAAAAATAGAGATATATTTTATTCTTCTTCTTTGCGTTTCGATGGCAAAACCGAAATCAAACCCGGTGTGCCCAGTGCTCCGCCACGCCAACCGCACCCCCGGTCACGGACATAAGCTCAGCTAGTGAGCAGGTCTCTCCACACGTGACACAGCAGGCCAGGTGAGACATGCTCTGGAGAGGAGCACCACAATCGCAGGCGAGGTCCGATCCATCAGTGTACCCCCACCTGAACATATTTTCCTTGCTGCGGCCAACCTGGGTACGAAGTCTATTTAAAGACTTCCAGGTCGACCATGGCAGATCATGTCCAGGTGGGAGTTTCTCCAGGCATGGCACAAACGGAAGCGGAGGGGCAAGTTGTTCCAGCCACAAGTTGCGTCGAGCGGTTGAAGGCTCGTCCATGAGAGGCTGGACACATTTAAGGAAACTATTCCTGCTTTTAAGCCTCTGAGGTACAACGTTGTAGGCATACATTGGGTGCTGGGCATTTGTCTCCAACTTGCTCCGCTCGACCCGACCCGCAATCACACGCCGAACAGCCGGAGGCGCGATCCCAGCTAGTGGATACAGCATTGGAAGCGGAGTCGGTTTAGACAACCAGTAATAATCCGGCATGTGTCGTTCAATGCTGTATCCACCAGCCTAGCGTGGGTAGATCGACACCACCATATATTTTATTAATATCAAATAATAAAGAAAATCGACTTTTAATTTTTCAATTAAATTACTTGCTCGAAAACAGCACAACTCTAGTCCGCCGTGACTTTTACTGGATTTTGTAATATTAATCTTGATTTGTAAGAAAAATTACTGTAATGGATCATTATAAATAAAGTAATGTTTATAAAGTGAAGACTGGTGTTTTCTTGATAGTGTTAAGCTTTCATGTGATTATTGTCCGTATGATACTGTATAAAGCTTTGCAAACATTGTGTGACTTGATTTTGATTAATTTATTTTTTAAATTAGTGTTGCATTGGGTGTATGGTTGGTGAAATATTTGGTGGTTTGTTGGTGCTGTTACACTTTAATAGTATGATGTAATAGTGTTAATGTATACAATGCACTATCTTATTTTTAATCTGTGCACAAACTGTGTAATTGTCTATGTATGAAGTTTATATTTTTCTATTTTGTCTTGTCAGTTGTCTATTGCAAATGGCGTACGGTTTAATTAAGTGCAAGTCGAATTAAGTCGATATTGGTAACGTTACCAAGCCGGAAGCCCTGTTTGTAACAGTTTTAGCAAATTTTTCAATGATTTGTGAGTTTTCGGTTTTAAATAATTTAAGTTTGAAATTAAATGATTTTGTACACATAGTTAGGTACATTAGAGATCACGTAATTACGATAATTGATCACGTACATAACTCCAACGGATTTTTGACTGTGTTAGCATCATTTTCTGTACCTAATGGCGGAGGGCATCTGACTAAAATCTTTTGTTTCCGAGTAGGTAAATGTGTAATTGTCATTTACTAAACATTTTCAGACAATCGTCGTATTATATTGTAATTTAGCTGCGGTTGCTGTCCAGGTTTGAATATTTTTGAGACTCGTTTGAAAATTTTCATTCATTGTGGTTAATTTTTATGTACCTACTTTTCTATGTTGCCCATTACATTAATATTGTATCTCACATTGATTTATCCAAATCGACGTCATTTAGCTCATAATACTCGTACAATTACCTTTATCTGAAAGAAAAGTAGGAAGTGCACTGGTCCAAATTTGAAAAAGGTGTGCTTCAATTGTTTGTCTTTAATACACATGGTTAACTGTTGATTAGAATACACTCTCCAATATAGGTATTAATAGGACTAAACTATTCCCTAGCAGGTTGTAATTTAATGTTTGTGTGGACTCTAATATGATTTTTTATGTTTTAGATTCCCGAAATGGCTGCATCTGCAACTTCATTCACCCCATCATTTTCCTGCATTGTTTCAGGTTAGTAGTGTAATACCTACTTAATTTAAACACTGTTACATACACATATGTACCTGTAAGGAATATCTAATCTTATTAGATTCTGAGTAAAAAACGTGTAAACATTTTATTAAAAATCTTGGGGAGCTCTTAAATTACAACAATGTAGGTAAATTAGGAACGTTTCTTGGGTATATAAGTGCCTAGGTACCTACACAATGCATCTTTTGATTTTCGCATACATATACCTAATAGATAGGTAGATAATTTTTTATTGCATAGAATACAAATACCTATTACAAGCTTAACAAAGTATAATTTAGACGTCTTATCAGCGGCTAATAGCGATCTTTTTCGAATAGAATATACCCATTAGGTATACTTGACTATGTTTGCCAATGCATTTCAGGTAGCAATTATAATGAACCTGAGCTGTCAGATTGGTAGTAGGTACCAACTCCGCTTTCAGTTCAAATTTATAGGTTGTAATGACTAAATTGTTTTGAAATAAGTACCATAGGACATTTGAAATAGACCTATCTGTCTTATATTTCAACATACCTACCATTAAATTATGAAATAGACATTGGTTGTAATGAGATTTATAACAAATCCATTTATAAAGTAAAGTTATTTCCTTGATTAGGTATTGTACCTACTTAAAAGGTGAATGAGTGATACATTCTTTAAAAAAGTGCCTTAGCTTTGATTTTTTTATATAAATTAAGTTTTCCCATTTGTCCGTTTTTTATTTACACTAGATGAAAGCTCCTTTGGGGATTATAAGTATTATTATGACAACACAGTGCTTAATTTGGTCAGTTTTAGTCATTACACTGACGAAAGTCAATCAGCAGCACTTTAAAAATATTCCTCGGGTTAGTTTTGTGCTCTGAAATTTATTTTTACTGCAATCTTAGAGGTTCATTGTATAAAAGTATTCTTACTTACAGCATGATAAATCCTATGTTCTGGGTTCAATTCCCAGTAAATTTTGTTAATTGGCTACACTTAAGACCTGCTAAGTGTTCTTCGAGACAATGCCAGTAAAGTCACCAATTTATCCTCCGGGTAATGAGCAAATCTTTGTTTTAAAGAAGTTATTAAAACTTACACAGTAAGTAGTTACTTGTACAAGTAAGTAACAAAATATGCACTTTCTTTAAATATCTACATGGCTTCAATAAGTACTAATCTCTATAATTTTTTACTACACTAAATTATTTTGTTTTATATTATCTATTGTATTGTAGGACTGCCTACATCACATAAAGATGTGTTGTGTGATAGTAAATTTTCTATACTGTTCTTGCAGTATAGAAAACTATCCAAGTAAGTCAGTACACAAGAATATGAAATACCTATTATTAACATTAATTATAAAACATAGTTAGGTAGTAGATTAGGTAGGTAGTTAAAATATAATACCCCATTTACACTCTCGCCTCGCGACTCGCCTCGTACCTCGCCTCGTGACTCGCGCCACGCCCCCCGAAACGAGGTTGGTGTTTACACTCTCGTCACGAGTTCAGTTGTCTTTGAGCTCGCGACAATGGAGGACGTCGAAATGTTAGCGGCAACAAGTCATGGTTTATTGAACTACACACATTAAATACAAATCATCATCATCCTAGCCTTATTCCAGATTGTCTCAGGGTCGGCTTCCCAAACTGAGAGATTTGGCGAGGGCTAAGCTTTTACACAGAGCGACTGCCATCAGACCTCCGCAACACTTAGGGTAAGCTATACCCATTCCCAGTTTAGGCGTCAGAGTTATCATCATCTCTGATATGATGTAACGACTGCTATCTGAGTTGGTAAAGGTAGCACCCGGGACCAACAGCTTAACGTGCCTTCCGAAGCACGGAGGAAATCGGTGTCAAATTTTGGTCACCCATCATCGGATTGACCGCGCCAATGGTTGCACAACTTTTGCGATCATTGTTAAGCGAACAAGACCGCGGCGCCACCGAGCTCCTCACATTAAATACAAATAAAAAAGTAAAATGTCTTATGTTTTAAATCGATTAAAGGTCTATTCATTTCATTTGTAATGACAACCTCTTCCACGCATCGTTTACTTTTTGGTTCATTTTATGGTATATATTTTTGGGATCCCAAAGAATAGGCTATTATGGCTAAAAATTGTAATTAGTCCGTCTTTTAGCTTATTCAAAAATAAAAGACACGTATTTTTTTATTTGTAAATTAGACTAAAACTTACAAAGTTATAGCCCGTTGAAATTACGCGTGACGTCACTCGGTGAGGCATTTTTTACGGGAGCGCGAGTTACGTCAAAGACTCCCTACTCCTAACTTTTGATGCCTTGTATCTTTGGTATTGTTTATTTAATTGAAAAAAGGAAAAATACGTGTCTTTTATTTATGAATAAGCTAAAAGACGGACGAAATTAAGGTTGTCATTACAAATGAAATGAATAGACCTATAATTGATTTAAAACATAAGACATTTTACTTTTTATTATTTGTATTTAATGTGTAGTAACAGAAGTTCAATAAACCAAGACTTGTTGCCGCTAACATTTCGACGTCCTCCATTGTCGCGAGCTCAACGACAACTGAACTCGTGACGAGAGTGTAAACACCAAGCTCGTTTCGGGGGGCGTGGCGCGAGCCACGAGGCGAGGCACGAGGCGAGTCGCGAGGCGAGAGTGTAAATGGGGTATAAACACCCCGCTCGCGTTCGTCGCGAGGCCCTTTGACTCGTGACCAAAAAACCGCCTGCGACGCGAGCGCTGCGAGTGACGAGGCGAGGCGCGAGCGAGTGGTCACACTCTCGCCTCGTCGCTCGCCTCGCGACTCGCCTCGCGACTCGCCTCGCCACTCGCACGCGAGTGTAAACGGGCTATAATACTCTGGTACTTATGGAGGTACACTTGTTTGATTTTGAAATAAATTGGGTGAATGGTATGTATATTAATTTATAGTTTCAAGTTCTTGTCTTTTGCGTTTAGTAGGTATTTATATCTATTACATTTAATTATCTATTTTTTGTATCTAATTATCTATTTATTACATTTAATTAATTATCTTATTATATTATATTATATATTATATAAAGCTCGATTCTATTTATTTATATATTACTACATTGAACATGCGCTATACACGCAAAATGCATTAAAATTGGTAGGATTGGTTGCTACGCAGGTATTATCGAATAACATGTACTAGGAATGAGTGGTATGAATGTGAATGCACGATGGTTTTTGGGACTAACCAGTAGGGGACTTACCACGTGGTCCGGGACACTGTCAGTGTAACGGCGTCACGTCAGAAGAATCCTTGCGGTTGTCTAACCGATGGGGAGTGCAAGAATGTCGATCGAACAGGCCGAGAGATGAGTGGACGCTTCGTTGAACGAGGAGCGCCAGCACGCAATGTGGCGTGAGGGAATGGAGGGTGGGCGCCTATTGATAGGATGCAAAAAAAAAAATTGTAACGTCAACGTCGATAAAATAATTTTAACAAAATCGACGTTGACACTAGATTAAATAATTATAAGTAATTGTTGCCCAAGAACATAATCAATTTGGGCAAAAGTGTTACACTTATATCGTATCGGGTTGTTGTGAAAAGCAAGTACATTGTACGACAAATCAAGAGAAGACTTTTAACTGTATTGAAACTGAAGTACATCGGTTGAAGCACTTTGACTACCTACATGGGTTCACCCTGCATCAGTTTTAACATCAACAGCATTCACCAAACGTGCAGCGAACCTCGACCAGATTTAGAAGAAACTTCTACTGTGGTGCTTAATGCCGTATCATTCTGATTTTATATCACCGGTGCAGTCGCAGTTGGTCTACCTATCTACTACTGCGGATTTTAGACCATTCAGGCGCAAGAGTGTTTATGCACTACTAAATCATCAAATTACGAAGAGAAGAGCGCTAAAGACACTGACTTTTCATGCATTAGAACTTGCATCAGTTGTAACATCAACAGCCTTGCCCAAACGTGCACAGAACCTTTACCAACTTTATATGAAACTTCTGCGGTGGTGTTTATTGCAGTAACATTCTGATTTTGGACCACCGGCGCAGTCGCATTCGGTACTGCCTATATCTATTACTGCCCATTCAGGCACAAGAGTTCAAGCACTTCTAAATCATCAAACTTCGAAAAGAAGAGCGGTGAATAATTTAAAAATGGAAACCATCGATTAATTTTCATACCACAACAGAAACGTAAAATGCACTTATAAAAGTTATTTTAAGTGGTGCTTAATGCCGTATCATTCTGATTTTATATCACCGGTGCAGTCGCAGTTGGTCTACCTATCTACTACTGCGGATTTTAGACCATTCAGGCGCAAGAGTGTTTATGCACTACTAAATCATCAAATTACGAAGAGAAGAGCGCTAAAGACACTGACTTTTCATGCATTAGAACTTGCATCAGTTGTAACATCAACAGCCTTGCCCAAACGTGCACAGAACCTTTACCAACTTTATATGAAACTTCTGCGGTGGTGTTTATTGCAGTAACATTCTGATTTTGGACCACCGGCGCAGTCGCATTCGGTACTGCCTATATCTATTACTGCCCATTCAGGCACAAGAGTTCAAGCACTTCTAAATCATCAAACTTCGAAAAGAAGAGCGGTGAATAATTTAAAAATGGAAACCATCGATTAATTTTCATACCACAACAGAAACGTAAAATGCACTTATAAAAGTTATTTTATGTACAACAAACGAACATTGGTTCATTAAAGAAATTATAATTCCTTGCCTCATAAGATGTTTCCATATTGGTTTGGGCACGTTGTAATTGAATGACCACCACCGAATCACTATAAAATCAGGATCAGCCTTCAAGAACGAAATCTACGTATTCAACCAAACTCTTCTATCTACAGCAACGCCCCGAACATGTTGTCTACAGCAATGCCCTGAACATGTTATGCGAGTCATCCTTCACCAATTTTCAATTTTATTGTTCTAAGAAAATAATTTTAATTTGTTAGATATTTATTTATGTAAAGACTAAGGTACATAAAAAGAGAAAAAAAACGTAAAAAAATTAAAAAAAAAAACAAAAAGAAATTAAAAAAAAAGAAAAAAAACAAAATGAAAAAAAAAAATATAAAAAAAAATAAAAATAATAAAAAAAATACAAAAAAAAACCAAAAAAAATTAAAAGAAAGCAAAAAAAAAAATAAAGAAGAAAAATAAAAAAAAATATGTACCTTATTAAGCATGTATACTGCTAATTATGAATATATTCCATATTTAAAATGTTATAAATTCAACAGGACTTAATAGTTAAATGTCATCAATCATAGTTATATGTATTTTTTGGCGAATAACAATTTTCAATTGTAGTTTTACATAATCGTACATTCAATTATAAATTCTGTATGAATTAAAATGCAAGCACAGTGGAATCATTTTAATAAATAAATATATATCAGATACATCTATGTAACTTATTAACGTGGTACTACTACTACTGTACATGTTTGTACTCCACTGGAGTTCTCACTTAGGTTTTTTAATATTCAAAGAGAACGATTTGTCACTTATAAGTTCCGTATAAATGAATAAAATGTTTATTAATTTTAATATTAAGTCATTGAGAATTGTAAGTTTACAACTATTGCTTAGATTATGTAAAACAAAAAACCTGTTATTAAATAGCCCTAAATTCAATTGTGCGCCTAATATGAACTTGTTAGTGATGTGTGCGAGTGTACATGAGTGCGTGTAGGGTGAGTGGGGGGAGTGTATCGTTATCATAGGGTTGCCATCACTTAAATTGCCGGCGCTAGATAACACCGCTAAAATTCCGGACATTTGGGCGAAATATGGTTTTTTCCCCGGATACATCAGAATTTTTTCATTCACTTTTTATTATTTTGCAGTGCCTGCTTGATTGTGGGCTTATCGCTTAGGTATCTATTAAAATTTGAGTTTCGATTTCAAAAGCGTCCGGATTTTACCCGGACACATTTAAAAGCCCCAGCTGGACGGACCCCGGACGCCCTTCAAAGATAAAGATAAAGATACATTTATTTACCAAAACATGTGTGTACATATTACATTTGCATGAATATATTTCAGATGTCAGTGTTAGTTTTAGGTGTCACATGTTTTGCCAATATATGGCGTGTAAAAATTGGGGTTAGTAATATTCTGGTTCATACAATACTAAGTTTTTTTTTAAAAAAGGCAATTTACATACAATGTCAGAGTTTAAAATCAAATAGGTATAATGTCATGTCAAAATTTATCATTTATGAAGTCATTTACAGAGTAATAACATTTTTTAATAAGTAGCTTCTTAAATTGTATTTTAAATGCGTTATGATTCAGCAATTTATAAGCTATTGGTATTTTATTGTAAATTTTTGAAGCCATGCCTAATATGCTATTACGAAGCAGAGCTGTTTTCCCTGGTTGCGAGGACAATTTGCTCTGGTCACGGCGGTTGCGCGCAACTTTGTCAGATAGACGTGGAAATAGATGAGGATTGGCTCTTACAAACAGGGCAACTTCTAATATATATATGGACGGAAGTGTAAGAATTCTGTGCTTCTTAAAATATGGCATACAACTGTCAGTTGTCTGAAGACCGAACTACACAAACTAGGACAAATCCGGGGAAACCCGGACGGGGATGGCAACCCTACGTTATCATATTGTGATTGCATTTTATCAAGTGGCAGTAGCGTCTCATTGCGTGCAATACAGCTCTTCGTTCAAACGAAGCGTCCACTCGTTGCTCGGCCTGTTCGATCTACATTCTTGCATTCCCCATCCGGTCAGACAGCCGCAAAGATTCTTCTGTTCTCCAGACATGTACCAATGACAGTGGACTGACCACTTCGAGTGACGCCGTCACACTGACGGTGTCCCGGACCACGTGGAGTCTCCTGCTGGATGTCCCAAAATACCACCGTGTATCTCATTCACACTACTCATTCGTAATGCATGTTATTTGATGATACCTGCAGCACTAAACCAACCAATTTTAATGCATTTGTACACACACTCAGTTACACTATACACTGGGGAGTAAAAGGGATTGTGTTCAGATTTGTTGAGATATGTGATTTTTTTTTATTATTAATAGTGCATATAACGTACCTATTTGATTGTAAAATTAAAAATATATTACCAAATCTCAGCAAACCTGATGTATATGACATTTTATTTATTTTACTATTACATACTTTATCGGCAATAGTAAAATAATAAACTGTCATAAGTGCCTACAGGATTAACTAACCCATAGAAAAAAATATCAATTTGTCACTAATGCTTATTAAATTCTGTTTAATTTTGCTCTAACACATTATCATTTAACCATGTGTTTTAACCCAGCACTTTTTTTTTAGTTAAATGTATTTTTGACAACCTTTTCAATATAACTTGTGTAACATGTAATATTGAATTGGTAACATTTTCGCATGAATTATTTGCTTTTTAATCCTGTACACCCACAACATATGCATGGCATCTCATCACTACTCTCATAAAAGGTTTGGTTTAAAAAATAATTTTGGTTTAATTGTGTGGATGTGGAATTTATTAACCCATTAATGGCCAAAGGAAAAGTACAAGGATTTATTTAGTTTTTTTTTATTTAATTATAATAGGGGTTACAAAAAAATATTAGAACATGAAAAAAAATCGAAAATTTGTTTATTTTGATTTTTATAGGGGTGTACCCAAATTGGCACACTGGCCACTTAAGGGTGTTAATTTTTATAACAAGTTTTTTTAAATGTGCAAAGTTTTTTGCGTTTTTTGTAGCCAATATGGCTTTGATTGTGCTAAATACACAGCATACT